>AWOL01S0001395.1:46577-80817 GCA_000715115.1 Nicotiana otophora
TGGAGGTGGGTTGGTGGGGGTTGGAATAGGGCGGGAAAAGTCAAAAGAAGTTTTAGAAAATATTTTTTCTTCTCTTGATAGGAAAAATTTCATAAGAAAAATATTTTCCAAAATATTTAAACCAACGTCCAAACATGGGAAAATTGGATTCATACCAAACACATCCAAAGTGTAAAATATTTAACAATTTATATTTTTGCATTTTATATAATATAAACATCGATAGATTTCAGGTTCCTTCCTCCGAGCCTTTTCTTTTTGTTTGTAAAATGGACCGTTTTATTGAAAATGTAAAACCTACTCGGAAAAGAAAATTGAGCCCGTGAGAACATATATTTGAATTAGAAGTTGAAGTTGGGATTAAATCTCTTCGCTATCTGTTTATATAACTTGATTCCTAATTATGGGAGTTCTTAATTTGTATGTACACATGAAAAATACACTCACATAAATTGAGTCTCATCAACACTAATATTCAAGTCAATACTAACATGAAGGAGGAGGAGTAGCGGATTCAAGATTTCAAAGTCACAGGTGAAACAAGTAATATTTCTTGATGTATATTGTATTGGTGGTAAAAGAACGTTACACGTGGAATATTGGAATGCTGACATAGCATGGTACGAGGAACAATGATATGGCGACAAGTGATTTTCTTAAATGATAAAGAAGAGAAGGCACGGGAGAAAATACCCACGAGACGGTACAAAACAAAAGAGAGAATCGGGCCTAACAGTTGGCAAAGAATAAATGAGGACGAAATGAATAAAGAATAAAAAGAAGGAAAGGTACATGAACCGGAAGTAAATAAGGAAGGGGAATCAGAACTGATATAAGGCATTTATAACAATAAATACGCCAGTTATAGATATCCGAGATAATGGGCAATCGATATCATTAATGCCCTAATCAACGCAAATTATGTGAGTAAAATCGTTATTATTGTATATTCCTATATAAGGACACAGAATTCTATTTGTAGGGATAGATCATAGCCAATATTGAAATATACTCTTTACTTTTCTGCTTTCTCGAAATTCTCTACCTTGACTTTGCAATTTGTCCATCAATTATTTCCTAAGTTATTCTTATTAATTTCCTCTTATATCACTGTGAAAGTGAAGTAAAACTTGGTTATCAGTAACCCGTTTTCTTCTAAAATTAGATTTTGGCCAAAAGACTTATTTTTGGTTAAATAAATTAGTTCCGTTATCGGGAATTTGATAATCTTTTCACTTTCCAAACTCACTTTTCTGACAAACAATCATGTCAACTGCCAACGACAACAACCAACTGAACCAACAGGAGGGAGGAACTCCACCAATCCCTTCACCACAAGAATCTCCTCGACAGTCCAGAGAGGGAACGCCTCAAAGATCAACATCACATACGAATGATCAATAAGGGGACGAGCAGATTGCCGAACAGGACGCATTAAACAATTAAACGCAGAACACGTCAACAACGCCCTCCAAGCTTTTGTTAGTGTATTGCAAACTGCACCACCAACTCCTCCTCCAAACAATACCGCGACTATAGAAAATACACGCTCGGGACTTGCAAATTCAGGAAGCGGAGGAATACCCAGTGAATCTTGTGATGGAAGGTCAGGTACACCAAATAATTCTGATTTACAAAGTTTGGTACTAACTTTGCAGAAATAACTGAAAGAGCATAATGATCACATAGAACAAATACCTGGCGTACCACCTGTGATTAAAAGAGTGGATATTGATAAATATTCACAACAGCCCTGGAAGTCAAGTGCAACACCTTTGCCGATTCCTAAGAAGTTTAAAATGCCTGATATTCCAAAATATGATGGAACAACCGACCCACAAGATCACGTAATCGCGTTTACAATTGGCATGAAAGGCAACGATTTAACCAAGCAAGAAATTGAATCAGTGTTGGTTAAAACAATTGGCGAAACACTCACGAAAGGAGCACTAACATTGTATTCTCTCTTACCAGAAAACTCTATTGATTCTTTTGCTGAGCTTGTAGATTCAGTTATAAAAGCACATTCGGGAGATCAAAAAGTTAAGAAGAGGATGGAAGACATCTTTAAAATAAAACAAGGGGATATTGAGCTACTCAGGGAATTTGTGGATAGATTTCAACGTGAAAGGATGATGCTACCGCGAGTACATGATAATTGGGCAGCTATGGCATTTGCAAGTAACTTAAATGAAAAAATCTCAGAAGCCACGAGGAGACTTAAGGAAAGCTTAAGAGAATTACCTGCTACAACATGGAATGATGTGTACAATAGGTACAGCACGAAGCTGCGGATAGAAGAAGACATGATCACACAGGCAATGGGTGATGAAATAACAAGTTCTAGACTACCAGAATCTGAAAAAAGGTCCGGTAAAAATAGGTACGAACCTTACATGGGACCTGCAGGACAGGATTCACGGTCCAAACAAGAAAACGTACGGTATGATTCTAGATCAAGGCATAGAGATGCGGGTTCATCATCCAAGTTCGTAAAAGGACGAGGTGCGTGAGACAGTAATGTTAATACACATGCAAGGATTGGTGATTACAGTTTCAATATTAGCACTTTTGAGTTGGTAGCTGTTCTAAGGAGTATGGGAGATAAGGTGTGGTGGCTTAAAGAAATGAGATCAAACCCTAGCAGAAGAAATCCAGATTTCTGGTGCAAGTTTCATAATGACCATGGCCACAAAACAGCAGATTGCAGATTATTACAAGGTGAAGTAGAGCATTTGTTAAAACAAGATTATTTAACTAACTTGTTCAGTAAGAAGGATAAGCAATCTTATATGAAGAATAGACAAGATCCTCCAAAACCTCTGTCGCCAAAAAGAACGGTTAACGTGATAAGCGGGGGAGAACAGGTCAACGGTGTGACATATACGGTTACAAAGAAGACATCAAAAGTCACGCTCACTCATGGGAAGCGAGTTCGCCAAGTTTTGGAGGAAAACAATATAACGTTTGATGATGCAGATGCAGATGGCTTGATAATCCCTCACAATTATGCACTGGTAATATAGTTTTGATTGATCCAGGTAGCTCCGTAAATATTATTCTTCTGAGAGTGGTAAATGAGATGCAAGCTGATGATAAGATGGTGCCGAAAGCACGTACCTTATCTGGATTCGATAATTCAAGCATTGTCACAAAAGGGGAAATAGTGATTACCACATTTGCAGAAGAAGTTGTCAAGGATACAAAATTCCAAGGGATAGATACGGACATGGCTTATAATATGATTCTTGGCAGGTCGTGAATTCATGATATGGATGTTGCACCATCTACTTTACATCAAATTATTAAGTTTTGTTCGCAATGGGGGATTCGACAAATCCATGGAGATCAGCAGGCTTCTAAAAATATCAATTCAGTTGCGGATTCGAGCATATTGAACGATGATGCAAATAAGAAATAACAACTACAGAATTTAGTTGAGGACATAAATACACAAACCTCAACTGAAAATGGTTCAGGACAGACGAATGTAGATTCATGACCTGATGTTATTCAAGATCCAGAAGAGAATGAAAACATCAAAACAACAATTGAAGAACTCGAGGCTATCACACTTTCCGAGCAGTGGCCAGATAGAAAAGTTTATGTTAGAATGAAGCTAAGCCCGGGAATGAAAGGTAAACTTGTCCAATTTTTACAAGCTAACGCAGATTGCTCTATTTGGTCGCATTCAGATATGACATGTATACCACCGGAGATGATGACCCACAAGCTAAATGAAGATCATTCATATCCACCTGTCAAATAGAAGAAAAGAAAGCAGGGATCCTTCACAAATCAGGTGATCCAGGATGAGGTACAAAAACTTTTAACAATTGGATCAATACGAGAGGTAAAATATCCTAACTGGCTAGCTAATAATACTGTAGTAGTAACAAAAAAGAATGGAAAATGGCGAGTTTGTGTAGAATATACTGACTTAAATAAGGCTTGTCCTAAAGATTCATTCCCTTTACCGCACATAGATCAACTAATTGATTCTACTGCAGGACATGAGTTGTTAAGTGTTTTAGATGCCTATTCAGGATATAACCAGATAAAGATGGACCTTTTAGATGAAAAAACTTTCTTTATCACAGACAGGGAGACTTACTGTTATAAAGTCATGCCTTTCGGACTAAAACATGCTGGAGCTACGTACCAAAGATTGGTAACAAAATATTTAAAGAACATCTGGGAAAGACTATGGAAGTCTACATTGATGATATGCTAGTCAAATCGATACAGGCAGGAGATCATATCCAGCATTTATCGGACACTTTTTAGATTCTCCGCAAGTTCAATATGAAGTTAAATCCAGAAAAATATGCCTTTGGCGTGGCTTCAGGTAAGTTTTTGGGTTTTCTTGTTTCTAACCGAGGTATTGAAGTGAACCCTGCACAAATCAAAGCCATTGAGGAGATACCAGACATACTCACGAACAAAAAAGAGGTGCAGAGGTTGACAGGTAGGATAGCAGCTTTGGGAAGATTTATTTCCAAATCTTCGGAGAAAAGTTTTAAGTTCTTCTCAGTATTGAAAAAGCAAAACCAATTTGAGTGGACTGACTAATGTCAACAAGCTCTTAAAAATCTAAAAGCATATTTGTCAAATCGACCCCTACTGGCTAAACCAAAGGATGGAGAAAGGCTACTCATCTATCTCGTTGTGTCAGAAATGGCGGTAAGTGCAGTACTGGTACGAGAAAATAAAGGTAAATAATCTCCAATTTATTATGTTAGCAAATCATTGTTGGATGCTAAAACTCAATACCCTCACTTAGAAAAACTTGCTTTAGCATTAATTATGGCATCTAGAAAGTTGAGGCCTTATTTTCAATGCCATCCTATCTCTATAGTAACAGCCTATCCCCTAAGAAATATATTGCATAAGCAAGAGCTGTCAGGTAGGTTAGCTAAATGGTCTATTGAACTTAGTGAATATGATATTGTGTATCAACCTAGAACTGCGACAAAATCTCAAGTTTTAGCAGATTTTGTGGCAGATTTCAACGCAGGAATAGTTCCTGAAGCAAAAAAGAAACTACAAGCATTCATCAGATCTAATCCAGGTAATTGTGCCCTATTTATTGACGGCTCCTCGAATGTTAAAGGAGCGGGCTTAGGTATTGTTCTAATCCCACCTTCGGGAGAAATCATAAGGCAAGCAATAAAATGTTATCCTATTACTAACAATGAAGCAGAGTACAAAGTTGTAATTACAGGACTGGAACTGGCACGAGAACTTGGGATAGAGCGGATTATAATCAAAAGTGAGTCACATCTGGTAGTTAACCAGATGCAGGGGACTTACATAGCAAGAGAGGTGTGAATACATCAATATTTGAAAAAGGCACGAGAATTAATCAGACAGTTCCAATCATGAAAAATCATGCAAATACCTAGGAGGAAAATGCAGAAGCATATGCACTGGCTAATCTCGCATCTGTTGCCGAAGTAACGAATGCAGAAAATGCTACTGTAATAGATTTGTTCCATTCGGCATTCGACCAAGATAAAAATGAGGTAAATTTTAATAATTTAACTTTATTGAAGAAACGAATTTGTTAACTTTATGCAGTATGGAATTCTACCTGAAGACAAGAAAAGGTCTCAGTCACTTTGACGAAAAGTTGCCCGTTACTGTTTGGTTCGAGGAAACCTTTATCGAAAGATGTTCGGAGGACCTTTAGCAAGGTGTCTCGGACCTTCTCAAACAAAATATGTGATGAGAGAAGTAAATGAGGGACATTGTGAAAATTACGCAGGAGGAAGGTCCTTGGTAAAAACTCTAATAAGAGCAGGATACTATTGGCCAAAAATGAAAGAAGATGCGGAAAGTTTTGTGGCCAAGTGTGACAAATACCAACGAAATGGAAATAACATGCATCGCCCAGGGGAGCTATTACATCCGGTTATTTCACCATGGCCTTTTATGAAGTGGGGGATGGATATCGTGGGACCACTGCCACAAGCTAAAGGAAAGGTATGATTTTTATTAATATTAACGGATTATTTTTCCAAATGGGTAGAAGCGGGAGACTTCAAACAGGTGCGGGAGAAAGAAGCCATGGACTTTATTTGGCGAAAAATTATATGCCGGTTCGGAGTTCCAAAAGAAATCGTATGTAATAACGGCCTGCAATTCATAGGTACGAAAATCACAGAATATTTTCAGAGTTGGCAGATTAAAAGGATAACTTTCACACCTTACCACCTTGTGGCCAATGGACAAGCCGAATCAACAAACAAAGTTATTATTAATAACTTGAAGAAAAAACTAGAGGAGTCAAAAAGCAAGTGGCCTAAAGTGTTACCAGGAGTCTTATGGGCTTATCGAACGACAGCAAAGACAGGTACGGGAGAGACTCCATTTTCACTTATTTATGGTGTTGAAGCCTTAATTTTAGTTGAAGTAGGTGAACCAAGTATGAGATATATACAAGCAACATAGGAATCAAACGAGGAAGAGATGCGAATGAATTTAGATTTGCTCGAAGAAAGGAGAAAACGGCTCTAATAAGAATGGCGGCTCAGAAATAAATTATCGAGCGATACTACAACTAGAAAACTCATCTTAGATACTTCAAAATTGGGGACTTCATCCTCAAAAAGGTTTTTCAATCAACGAAAGTAGCTAATGCAGGGAAATTGAGTCCAAATTGGGAAGGACCCTATAGAATTCGAAGCATCGCTGAAAAGGGAGAATATGAGTTGGAAACCATGAAAGGCAAAGTACTACCATCAAATTGGAACGTTGTTCATTTAAAGAAGTGTTACTTCTAGGCAAAAGAAGTACCCATGGTCAGGTATCACTCAAATATGATTTTATTTTATTCTTTTTAATTATACTAACCATTTTAGATAATAGGCAAAAGGCTAACCCGTACCAAATGATGATATTAGACCCGAAAGACACGAGGAATACTGAAAAAATATCCGGTCTAGGTTACAACCTTTCTGATGGAGAAAAAGGACTAAGAAGTCACCATCTAAATGAATACTTCTGAGTCCCGTGTGTATTTTCCTTTTCAGGGAATGGACCAAAAGGAAGAAACAATCCAGTACACGAGATTTCATACTTCAAAGCTCTAACACTGGGGGGACTATATATATATATATATATATATATGAAAAGTCAAAGAAGAAAAAATCAGAATTCAAACCTGAATCATCCTAAGAGCCAAAAATCAAGCCTGAATCAAAAACCTTTGATGTAACCTTGAGAAGGTGTAAAACTCGCAAAAAGGATACAAGATGGATACAAGATATACTCCAAGTTCTTATGAGTTTTTAGGTTAAGGTAAATAATTAGACACGGGACAGTAGACCTGGAATTTTGAAACCTGTTACAAATAAAGCAGTTATGAAAGAGTTGTAAATGTTATATTCCATAAATATAGAATGATGTAAAAAATTTGAAAGTTCAAAGCATAAAATTCCTCAAATTATATCTTTTTCTACTTCTTTCATATATTTACACCAATATGAAGATGAGACGTCATCTTCATCAGTGTTGCTTATAAAAATTTTATGTCTATCAAAATCACGGACTGTTAAAGCATTGTTTAGTGCAAGATTGAATATCAAAGAGTGGAACAAAAACTCAAACATCAATATAGGCGGAAAAGAAAGCCGAGATTTATATATTAAACTTTGTAAAAACAAAGTATTTATTTGTCATCAAAGCCCAAAACAAGATAGGGGTAAACCAGCAACCATTCCAAAAAAGAAAAGAAAAACTTCCCACCAAAAAGTTCTAAACAAAACAATCAAGTAACAGAAAACATTAGGAGGCATCATCCATTGTAACATCAGTAACGGGAGCATCATTGACGGAAGTAGAGGGGTCAACTTGAGAAGAAGTGGCTTGAATATTAGCTTCACCAGGAGCAAGTCCATCATCTTCGGGAACTTCACCTTCAGGTGAAGGAAAGCTTTGACTTTGCTGAATTTTTTCAATTACCTCTTTAGCTTTAGCAATCTCAGCGTGAAGGTCAAAACCCTCATGGCTGGCTTCCATTAGAGTCTCGAGGCAAATATTCAAAAAAGCCCTGCTCACATCAAGTGACAGCTTATCCTCGAGAGCTTCATAGTGTTTCTCCAATAATCAATTTTGGTTATCAACTCCTCCTTCTCTATTTTAGAAGCATCAAAAGCTACCTTCAAAGGAGCAAAGGAACTTTTCAAGAATTTAACCTTATCAGTAGAGGCACGAAGATCTTCTTGAGTTTGAGTAAGTGTTTGAACCAACTCTCCTGCATAAGTCTCTTTCTGGTTAAAGAGTTCTCTCAAACTCCTTATCTCTTGGGTTGCCTTCGAAAGTTGCTCAGCAAATAACAACTCAAGGATATCCTTATCCTTACCAACTTGACTTGAAGAAGGCTTTTCAATCACTAACTCAACATCGATCATTTGCATTTGTTGCTCTAAGGCATCTTTCTTCTCTGCCAAAATTTCGTTCTCCAGTTGAAGACCTTCAAATTGCTCTTTCCAATTGTCAGCCTCGATGCGGTAATCAATAATTTGTTGGTCAGCATGGACGATCCTTTTCATTAATTCAGTACCTATCAAATTGATCTATAAAAAAAGGGGGTTATCGATAAAGCGAAAAGAGAAGAAAGAAAAAGTAAAGTTAAATTTGAACCCTCAGAGATGAATGAACAATATCTTTCATCCAAGTCAACGAACTATGACTCTCCAACTTCGCCTTATCCATAGGACCGAGCAAAGGCTTCAACCATACGTAGGCTTGACTCGACTTCTTCAATAAGTTCCCACCTTTAGGAACCTCGACAACGATTTTCTTCATCGCCTTCTTGCTAATGGAAGGATCAACTTCTATGTGAGAAGGAGTAGCAGCTGAAATGGCAGATGAGGTGAAAGCAGTCACAGGGGGAGCATCGGTAGCAACTTCAGGTAAGGGAACTCGAGGATAATCGGGGACTGACGCTGGAAAAGAGGTAAGGGGAAACTCCTCAGAAACAGGTTCAAAGGCTTCCTCACATCCGAAGCCATGAGTAAATAATTGTTCAGCAGAAGCAAGGGGGGATCATTCACTTCTTCATCAGAGATCACTAACGGGGCACTCTCTGGCTCGACCAAAGGTCTAGAGAGAACTGAGCTTGATGGAGGGGTAGCTTCATCATTGGAAATAACGCGTCTCCTGACTCGGGGCATGCGAACTAAAGAACCCAGCTCTGGCTCTTTTTCACCCTCAGAGCCACGAGCTCCATCAACCTTTCTTTTTGAAGAAGAGCGCAAAATTCTTTCTTTAGCAAGACTTACGATAAGTCTTGTGGATGAAACAGAAGCAGGACTGACGCCACAAATAGGAAATCCTAGCAAAGGGAAAAAGGCATGGTATGAAATTTTTAAGTTAGCAAAAAAGAGAAACAAAAAGACTAAGCGGGAAAAAGTACCATGTGTCTTAACTTTCCAGCCGAATCTCTGTGAGAGATACTTCCAAGATCTTTTCTTCATAGGGAAAACAGATAGTAACTTTTCTACCCAAGCACGAAAGTTAGGAATCTCCTCAAAAACTTCCATGGTTGCTGAAAAAGTAGGCACGAGAGTACATAAGTATCTTTTTTGAGAAAGGAAAAAGACAGGGTAGAAGTACTTACGTGCAAAATTCTATTTTTCTGGAAAAGGCATGATTTCTTCACCCACCAGAGCACTAGTGGGAGCAGCAACGAAGTGAGCATACCAGTCACGATCTCTGTCATCTTCAGGGCTAACTAATACTCTCTTACTTCTGGCCACAAGGGAAAAAACTCCTTCACGAAATAATTTATGAGAGTAAAGATGAAGCAGATGACGGGAAGTAAAAGGCATAGAAGCTAAGTTCGTCAAATAATGGAGGCATGTAACAGCTCTCCAAATAATAGGACCAATCTGTCCTAAGCACACATTAAAGTAATGGCAGAATTCAATGATCACTAGATCAATAGGAGGTTTAAAGCCTAGGATAAAGGGATATGTGTATACGAAGGAATAACCAGTCTGATATGAAGTTATTCTCTAGTCGGCACCAGGAAATAAAATTGGGAA
This sequence comes from Nicotiana otophora, assembly GCA_000715115.1. Taxonomy (NCBI): domain Eukaryota; kingdom Viridiplantae; phylum Streptophyta; class Magnoliopsida; order Solanales; family Solanaceae; genus Nicotiana; species Nicotiana otophora. The sequence continues at coordinate 56,630 of AWOL01S0001395.1, forward strand.
GTCAGGTTTTCAATAACATTCTCTTCGAACAAGAGCGAGAAGACCGGTAGTAATCAAAGTTGGGTAACGATCAACACGATCAAGGGAAGCCATGGAAGAAACTTGACTCTTTATGGATTCACGATCAGTTACAAAGGAAAATTCTTGAGGAAAAATTTCATCGACAGTGGTCTCACGTAAAGTTTCAGTTGAATCTTTAAAACTAGAAGAAGATCTTGGGGTTGTAGGAGCCCTAGAAGAAGAAGACGGATTGACATCACTACTTTGAGAGGGGGAACCACGGTTAGAAATAGAACAAGGCTACGCAGCCTGCCACCCCTTCTACTTCTAATAGGGGCATTGGAAGAAACAAACTCGTCAACAATTACAACTTTGCGAGGATCAGGAGAAGACATGATTATGTAAAGAAGAATAAGGAAAAAATACAAAAAAGTGTAAGAGAAGAAGACGATGGAGGAAAAGCTTCAAGAAATTAAAAGGCGCTGAGGAACTGAAGAAACAATTAGCAAAAGCCATGTGGCATAATCATTAAATGTAAGTGATATGCATAGCATCGGTCCAGAAGGAGGTATGATTGCATTTGAAAAAATGGCGGCAGAAAATTCCCGCCATAAAAACTTTTCACTTCCCTGAATATCCAGTAGAGAATATTCAGTAAACTGGGGGGACTATCTGTATTGGTGATGAAATAACGTTATACGTGGAATATTAGAATGCTGACATGTCATGGTACGTGGAACAATGATATGGCGACAAGTGGTTTTCTTAATTGATAAAGAAGAGAAGGCACGGGAGGAAATACCCACGAGACGGTACAAAATAAAAAGAGAACCGGGCCTAACAGTTGGCAAAGAATAAATGAGGACGAAATGAATAGAGAATAAAAAGAAGGAAAGGTACATGAACCGAAAGTAAATAAGGAAGGGGAATCGGAATAGTTATGAGGTATTTATAGCAATAAATACGCCAGTTATTGATATCCGAGATAATGGGCAATCAATATCATTAATGCTCATAATCAACCCAAATTATGTGAGTAAAACCGTTAATATTATATATTCCTATATAAGGACACAGAATTCTATTTGTAGGGACAGATCAGAGGCAATATTGAAATATACTCTTTACTTTTCTGCTTTCTGGAAATTCTCTACCTTGACTTTGCAATTTGTCCATCAATTATTTTCTAAGTTATTCTTATTAATTTCCTCTGATATCATTGTGAAAGTGAAGTAAAACTTGATTATCAGTAACCCATTTTCTTCTAAAATTAGATTTTGGGCAAAAAACTTATTTTTGGTTAAACATATATCATAACAGTACAATGCTATATATAAAGCACATCTACCTGTACAGATAACGTACTTATCTTCTTAAGTATAAAAACTAATTCAAAATAATTTAAGTTACATAGTTATCATTTATCACTCCCCCTCAAGCGATGCTCGGTTTGAAAGAATGCAGAGCTTGTCACGTAAGAACAATACCCGTGGTGAAGGAAGTGCCTTGGTCAATAAATTAGCAAGTTGATCTTGGCTAGGGACATATTGAACTTGGAGAGCACCCGAGGCAACTTTTTCACGAACAAAATAAACATCAATTTCAATATGCTTGGTACAAGCGTGCTGAACAGGATTTTGTGCTAAATAAATGTTGCTAATATTGTCACAAAAAACTGTAGAATGTGAAGAAAGAGAAACATGGAGTTCCTGTAGTAGCGAAAGTAACCACGTTATTTCAGCCACAGCGTGGGCAAGGGCAATTGCTCTATATTCAGCTTCAACATTTGATCTAGAAAAAATATTTTGCTTCCTAGAAGACCAGGAAATAAGATTAGGACCAAGAAATATACAGTAGGTCAAAGTAGATCGACGAGTGGCAGGGCATCCAGCTCAGTCCGCATCACTGTGGCATTTTAAATTGTCAATGGAACCACCATAAATAAATAAACCATGATCCAAGGAACCTTGCAAATAATGTAGGATTCTTTTGACAGTAGTATAATGAATGTCCAAGGGAGCTTGCATAAATTGAGACACTTGATTAACGGCAAAAGCAATATCTGGATGGGTGAAAGTTAAGTACTGGAGACCACCAACAAGACTTCTGTAAAGAGTAGGATCAAAAAAGGGAGGAGAATCTGTAGAATGAAGTAGAGACTTAGGAGAAAGAGGAGTTGAAACTGGTTTGGAAAACATACTTGGATTGACAAAGAAAAAAACCCCATTGCGAGCAATTATAGAAACACCAAGAAAGTAGTTAACTGTCCCTAAGTCATTCATTGAAAACTCTTACTTGAGTGTATGAATTAAAAATTTAAGTAACAAGTCAGAAGAAGCAGTGAGGAGAATATCATCAACATAGAGAAGAAGAATAGCAATATCTGAGTTATTTTTGTAAATAAAAAGAGAAGGATCAGACATGCTATTTTGAAATGCATTGCTCTGAATAAAAGAAGTAAATCGATGAAACCATGCCCGGAGGGCTTGCTTTAAGCCATAAAGTGCTTTGTTCAACCGACAAATATGATGAGGAAATTGTGGATGAACAAAACCAGTCGGTTGCTTCATGTATACCAGTTCGTTAAGCTTGCCATGTAAAAAGGCGTTCTTAACGTCTAATTGATGTACAGGCTGGTGCTTAGATGCAGCAAGGAAAAGAATAGTACGAATGGTGACTGGTTTCATCACAGGACTAAATGTTTGATCATAGTCTAGTCCTTGTTGTTGTTTGTAGCCTTAGGCTACAAGATGAGCCTTAAGACGCTCTAGAGAACCATCCGATTTTTGTTTAATTCGATACACCCAGCAACAACCAATGATATTAGCGTTAGAAGGAGGTGGTGCTAATTCCCAAGTGCGAATAGCCATAAATGCATTTTATTCATCAGCTATTGCACGCCTCCAATGAGGACACTTAGAAGCTTTCGTATAAGATGAAGGTTCAAATAGAAGTGAAGAGGAATGAGAAATCAAGGAAGGAATTATTCGTGGCTTGAGAGATCCTGTTTTCTTACGGGTAATCATGGGATGTGACTTAGAATTAGAAGAAGGTAAGTTCGGAAATTGAGTTTGAGAAATAGAAGAGACGTGATGTGGGATGGGAGATGAATTGGTGATAACATTGATTGACTATGAAGTATTAGTATTAGGAGGTAAAGGAGTGGGCTGGCTAATATTTGGAGAGGAGTTAGCGATGTCACGATTGGCTGGGAATGTATTTTGAGGTGGAGGAAAGTTAGAATTATTTTGAGGTGGTTGGTTATATGTATTTTGGATAGGAAAAGATTGTCCAGGTGGCAATGTAGTTTGAGGGATAGAAGAATTAAAATTGTGATGATTTCTTGGAGAGTGTAACGTAATTGGAGATAAGGCTTGAAGTGAAGAATTAGAAGGAAAAATAGGAGAAAGGTTTTCAGCATTAACACGAGATAATAATTGTGCACATCGTTGAAAATTCCTATGCTGAAAAATAGGAGATAAAGGAGGATGAATACCAATTGATGAGGGAAATTTAAAAAGGGCAGGAGAGTTAGGTTCAGATGAAGTTGAGGGGAGAAGATAAGGATAAGGAAAGAAATCCTCGTTAAACCTAACATGTCTAGAGATAAATACTTTGTTACTAGAAGGATAAAAACATCTACATCCCTTGTAGTTAGAGGGATAGCCAAGAAAGATACAATGGGTTGAACGAGGACTCCACTTGTTAGAGGAATAATCACGTAAATTGGGATAACAAAAACAACCGAAAATACGTAGATGATGGTAGATAGGAGCCTTGCCAAAAAGAGCTTCATATGGTGTCTTAAAGTGAAGCTTAGACGAAGGAAGCATATTTAAAAGATGGACAGCAGTATGCAAAGCTTCGACCCAAAATTGAGAGGGAAGAGAAGCTTGAAATAATAATGAACGAACCATATTTAAAATCGTACGATGCATCCGTTCAGCTTTGCCAATTTGTTGGTGAGTGTGAGGGCATGAAATACGAAGCAAGACACCATTATCATCAAGAAACGAACGAAAAGCTTGAAGTTTAACAAATTCAGCAGCCCCATCACATTGAAAAGACTTTAATTTTGTAGAGAATTGGGTCAATACATAGGCATAAAAATGCTTAAAGGTGGTGAAAGCATCAAATTTACGCTTAAGAGGAAATACCCAAGAGAACTTTGTGAAATCATCATGAAATAAAATATAATACCGAAAACCAGTAAAAGAGGAAACAAGGGAAGTCCAAATATCGCTATGAATTAACTCGAACGGAGATGAAGAAAAAGAACTAAAGTCCATTAATGGTAATGTCACGACCCAATTTTACCTATAGGTCGTGATGGCGTCCAACATTACAGCTAGGCAAGCTAACTAATAAATTAAACGAATATCAATCATTCTTTAAAAAATTTCCAAGTAATTCTGTTCTTTTTCCTGGCAATATTAATGAAAATAAAAAAGATACTGATTAATTTAAATCCAAGATAAATAATCAACTCCCAATTCTACCAATGTGTGTGCTAAGACCTGGTGTCACAAGTGTATGAGCATCTAGTAGATTATACAAAATACCAAATACTGTCTGAAATAAAATAGACAGAATGTAAATATAAGAAGAGACATTGGTAGCTGCAGAACGGCTCAGAAAGGCAGCTCACAACTACGCCTCTGGATAACGCGGATGTGCAATGATAGCTCCTCCACTAGTACCTGCCTCAGATCCTGCACAAAAAGTGCAGCAAGTGTAGCATGAGTACGTAAACAACGTATACCCCGTAAGTATCAAGCCTAATCTCGAAGTGGTAGAGACGAAATGGCCGACTTTGACACTCGCTATGGGTCAATAATAATAATTGAAATAAAATTAAAATATCTAAATCAACATGCTTCACAGAGTTAGCAATAATTTATTTAACCAACAGAAATAATTAAATTCCTTCAACTGCAACAATTTCCAAACTATTAATTAGCCTCATTTACAGCGATAACAATAATTCCTTAATATGCAGAGATAATTAATTCTTTAAATTCCAAAGATTTTCAATTTATCAATTAGCTTCACAAGCTGGAATAAACTATCCAAGTATCGTGTAATTATTATTATTAAGCGCGATTTCTGCCGAGGTCGTACGGCCCGATCCAGAGTATTATGTACACTATCGAGAGACGTGCAGCGCGATCCATAGATACATCTATCCTGCCGAGGTGTTCGGCCCGCTCCACAAGAAAGGAGGATATTTTTTTATGTACCTCCGGAAGGAGAGTATATTTATTATAAGATAAATTCGGGAAGAAGAATAATTTCTCTTAACAATTAATTAATTTAAACAGAAAATCAAGCATATGAGATTTTCATCCTTTAATATTTTTATCTCACAATTCACAATATATATATATATATATATTAATTAAATAAAGAATACAATTTACACAAGTAATTCATACTTTGAGTCCTAAACTACTCAGACTTTAGCATTAATAGTAGCTACGCACGGACTCTCGTCACCTCGTACATACGTAGCCCCCACAATTAGCAACAATTATTACTGTAATTACCTATGGGGTAATTTTCCCCTCACAAGATTAGACAAGAGACTTGCCTCAATTTGCTCCAATTTAATCCATTAGAAGGCCTTTTCCACGATTATCCAACTCTGTCTGGCTCGAATCTAGCCAAAATAATTCGATACAATCACTAAAAATTATAGGAATCAATTCCATAAGAAAATACTACATTTTTCAACAAAAATCAAAAATTAATTCAAAAATCGTCCGTGGGGCCCATATCTCGGAATTCGGCGAAAGTTACGAAATATTAACGTCCATTCAACCACGGGTCTACCCATACCAAAATTACTAAATTCCAATAACAATTCGGCCCTCAAATCCTCAAATCTATCCAAGAGGATTTTCAAACTTTTCCAACTTAATTCACCAATTAAATGATAAAAACAGTGATGGATTCGGGTAATTAAACCAATATTGAGTTAAGAATACTTACCCCGTTATTTTCTCTGAAAATCTCCCAAAACTCGCCTCAATCCGAGCTCCAAATCGATAAAAATGAAAAATGGGACGAAGTCCCATTTTCTGAACTTAAACTCTCTGCCCAGTAATTGTTTCTACGCGATCGCGATCGCGAACTTCCTCACACGATCGCAAACTATCCCACGCGATCGCGAAGTTCAAACCTACAGCCTCTGCCCAATTTACACTACGCGATCGCAGACCAACCAATTATACCAACAAGTCCCAAAACATCACACGAACTTAGTCAAACCCTCAAATCACACCAAACAACACTAAAACCACGAATCATCCTCCAATTCAAGCTTAATGAAACTTAAGATTTTCAACTTCTACATTCGGTACCGAAACCTATCAAATCAAGTCCGATTGACCTCATATTTTGCACACAAGTCATAAATGATATAACGGGGCTATGAAAATGTTCGGAATTGGATTTTGACCCCGATATTAAAAAGTCAACTCCCCGGTCAAACTTCTAAACTTAAATTCCTGTTTTAGTCATTTCAAACCTATTTTAACTACGGACTTCCAAATAAAATTCCGAACATACTCCTAAGTCCAAAATCACCACACGGAGCTATTGGAACCGTCAAATCCCAATTCCAAGGTCGTTTTCTCAAAATGTTGACCGAAGTCAAACTTAGCATTCTAAGGCCAACTTAAGGAACCAAGTGTTCCTATTTCAACCCGAACACTCCCAAATCTCAAACCAACCATTCCCGCAAGTCATAAATTAATAAAAGCACATACGAGGAGTTTTATTTAGGGGAACGGGGTTCTAAAAGTCAAAATAACTGGTTGGGTCATTATATTCTCCACCTCTTAAATAAACGTTCGTCCTCGAACGGGTTTAGAAATATACCTGAAGTGTTGAATAAGTGTGGATATCTACTCCGCATGTTTTTCTCGGCCTCCCAAGTCACTTCCTCAACTGGTTGGCCCCTCCACTGGACTTTTACTGCAGAAATCCTCTTGGACCTCAACTGGCGAACCTTTTTATCAACAATGGCAACTGACTCCTCTTCATAACCCAAACTCTTATCTAGCTGAACTGTCCTGAAGTCTAACATATGTGATAGGTCGGCATGATACTTCCGGAGCATAGATACATGAAAAACCGGATGAACTCCCGATAGACTGAGAGGCAATGCAAGCTCATAAGCAACCTCCTCAACTCGTCTCAACACCTCAAATGGGCCTATAAACCTTGGGCTCAACTTGCCCTTATTCCCGAATCTCATGATTCCCTTCATCGATGAAACCTTTAAGAGAACTTTTTCACTCATCATAAATGATAAATCACGCGCTTTCTGATCTGCATAACTTTTCTGTCTGTACTGTGCTGTACGAAGTCGGTCCTGAATAAACTTTACCTTTTCCAAGGCATCTTTCACCAAATCAGTACCATATAATTTAGCCTCACGGGGCTCAAACCATCCAATGGGCGAACGACATCGCCGGCCATATAAAGCCTCAAATGGAGCCCTCTCAATACTAGATTGGTAACTGTTATTATAAGCAAACTCGTCCAAAGGCAAGAAACGATCTCACTGACCTCCAAAGTCAATCACACATGCCCTGAGCATATCCTCCAAAATCTGAATTTTTCGCTCTGACAGCCCGTCGGTCTGTGGATGAAAGGTTGTGCGGAGCTCTACACGGGTCCCCAACTCACTCTGTATTGCTCTCCAGAAATATGAAGTAAACTGAGGACCTCTATCTTATATGATGGAAATTGGCACCCCGTGCAACCGAACTATCTCCTGAATATAAATTTGGGCCAACCTCTCTTAAGTATACGTAGTCACAACAGGAATAAAGTATGTCGACTTGGTCAACCTGTCAACAATGACACAAACTGCATCGAACTTCCGCAAGGTTCGCGGAAACCCAATTACAAAGTCCATAGTGATGCGTTCCCATTTCCACTCCGGTATAGTTATCTTCTAAAGTAGGCCACCTGGCCTCTGGTGCTCATATTTAACTTGCTGATAATTTAGACACTTAGCCACATACTCAACTATGTCCTTTTTCATTCGTCTCCACCAATAATGCTGCCTCAAATCACGATACATCTTTGTAGCACCTGGATGAATAGAATACAAAGAACTGTGTGCTTCCTCTAGGATATTTTTCCTCAGTCTATCCACATTAGGAACACATAGACGATCCTCGAGTCGCAGAATACCATCCGCTCCAATAGTAACTTCTTTGGTACCACCCCGTAGTACCGTTTCTCGAAGAACCATTAAGTGTGAATCATCATACTGGCGAGCCTTGATCTGTTCAAATAGTGAAGACTGAGCTACAACACATGCAAGAACTTGACTGGGCTCTGAAATATCCAGCCGCACAAGTCTGTTGGCCAAGGACTGAATATTTGAAGCCAATGGCCTCTCTTCTGCTGAAATGAAAGCCAAACTACCCATACTCTCCGACTTTCTACTCAAGGTGTCTGCAACCACATTTGCTTTGCCCGGATGATACAGGATAGTAATATCATAATCTTTTAGTAACTTAAGCCATTTGCGCTGTCTCAGATTTAGGTCTCTCTGCTTGAACAAATGCTGCAAACTGCGATTATCAGTGTAAACTTCACAAGACACCCCATAAAGATAATGCCTCCAAATCTTAAGAGCGTGAACAATCATAGCTAACTCCAAATCATGCACTGGATAATTCTTCTCGTGGGGCTTTAGCTGTCGGGAAGCATATGCAATAACTCGCCCTTCCTGCATCAATACACAACCCAAGCCAATGCGTGAAGCATCGCAATACACTGTATACATCCCCGAATCGGAAGGCAACACTAACACTAGTAGTGTAGTCAATGTTGTCTTGAGCTTCTGAAAGCTCACCTCACAATCATCGGAACGGAGGTCAAAGGTGTTGCAATAGATGAAAAACCTTCCACAAACCGACGATAATAACCTGCTAAACCCAAAATACTCCTAATCTCAGTCGCCGAAGTAGGACGATGCCAATTCTGAACTGCCTCAATCTTTTTGGGATCAACCTTAATGCCCTCGCCCGATACGATATGCCCCAAAAATGCTACAGACTCTAGCCAGAACTCACATTTGGAGAACTTAACATATAGCTTTTGTTCCCGCAATATCTGAAGCACTAGTCTCATATGTTGCTCGTGCTTCTCCTTACTGCGTGAGTAAATCAAAATGTCATCAATGAAGACAATGACAAATGAATCAATATATGGCCTGAATACCCTCTTCATCAAATCCATAAATGCTACCGGGGCGTTAGTTAAACCGAAAGACATCACCAGAAACTCATAATGACCATATCTGGTCCGGAAAGCAGTGTTCGGAACATCTGAATCCCGAATCTTCAACTGATGGTACCCCGATCTCAAGTTGATCTTAGAGAATACTCTAGCACCATGCAACTGGTCAAATAGATCATCAATACGCGGCAACGGGTACTTGTTTTTAATAGTGACTTTGTTCAATTGGCAATAATCAATACACATCTGCATTGTTCCATCCTTCTTCTTCAAAAATAATACCGGTGCACCCCAAGGCGATACACTCGGTCTGACGAACCCTTTGGCCAGTAACTCTTTAAGCTGTTCTTTCAATTCTTTCGAAGCCATGCGATACGGTGAGATAAATATAAGCTGGGTATCTAGGGCCAAGTGAATACAGAAATCAATATCACGATCAAGTGGCATACCTGGAAGATCTGAAGGAAATACATCGGAGAACTCCCGAACTACAGGCAGTGAATCAATAGCCGTAGTCTCTGCAGTAGTATCCCAAACATAGGCTGGATAAGCCAAACAACCCTTCTCAACCATGTGTTGAGCCTTTATAAAAGAAATAGCTCGATTAAATAAACTAACAGACGAACCCTTTCACTCCAGCCTAGGCAACGCTGGCATAGCCAAGGTAAGAGTCTTGGCATGACAATATAAAATAGCATGATATGGATATAACCAGTTCATGCCCAGAATAATTTCAAAGTCAGTCATCTCAAGAAGTAGAAGATGTGCTCTAGTTTCATAACTACAAAATGTAATAATACATGACCGGTAGATCCGGTTCACAATAACAGAATCGCCCACAGGAGTGGACACATAACCAGGAGTACTCAAGGACTCACGATAAAAGACCCAGGAATGGAGCAAATAGAGATGACGCATATGAATACGTAGATCCTGGATCAAATAATATTGAGGCATCTTTGCCGCAAACAGAAATAATACTTGTAATCAAGGCATTTAAGGCCTCTGCATCTGGTCTGGCCGAAAAAGCATAGAATCGAGCTGGAGCACCAACTGGCTGGCCTCCGCCTGGCTGACCTTTACCTCTAGGACGACCCCTACCCACCTGTCCTCCACATCTTGGTGGTCGAACTACTGGTGGAGCAACTGGTGTGGTAATCATAGGCTGCTGACCCTGCTGCACTAGCCTACCCCAAAGTTTGGGGCAGAATCTCTGTATGTGACTGGGATCCCCACACTCGTAACAACTTTTCGGTACAATGGGCTGTTGACTAAGAATTTGGCCATGGTGACCTGAATACCCACTGGAAGAACCTTGAATAGCTGGTGGGCGATAAGAACTCTCTGGTATATCACTGAAATAAGGTCGCACTGGAGCACCTCGAGGAGGCGGTGGTGCTGGATATGGGGGCCTGCTGGATTGTCCTCTCACAAACTGACCTCTGCCCCCAGTTGGAGTACCGCTGAACTCTCCAGAATGCCTAAACCGCTTATCTCTAGTCGGCTACGCTGACGCACACCCTCAATCCTCCGGGCTATCTTCACGACTAGCTCATAAAAAGTACCCATCTCAACCTCTCGAGCCATAGTGGCCTGAATTCCAGTATGTAAACCTGCAACAAACCTCTGCACTCTCTCCGCCTCAGTAGGGAGTATCATAAGTACATGGCGAGATAACTTAGAGAACCTCGCCTCATAATCGGTCACTGACATCTGACCCTACTAGAGCTGCTCAAACTGAAACCGTAACTCTTCCCTCTGAGAGGGTGGAATATACCTGTCCAGGAAAATACGGGAGAACTTGTCCCAAGTCATGGGAGGAGAACCTGCTGGTCTTCCAAGAACATAAAACTACCACCATCTACGGGCTCTACCCTCTAGCTGAAAAGTAGCAAAGTCTACCCCATGAGACTCAAATATCCTCATGTTGTAAAGTATATCCTTGCACCGATCAATGAAATCCTAGGGATCCTCATATCGCTCACCCCCAAAGACAGGAGGATGTAGTCTAGTCCATCTGTCCAATAGTTTCTAAGGATCAGCGGCTGCAGCTGGCATGGGCTCAGGTGTAGCTGTTGCCACTAGCTGGGCTCCACCCTCAAGTAGTGCACCATGGGTCTAATATACAACAGCTGCCTGTCCATGAGCCTGCGCGGTAGGGGTCTGTGCTCCCCCTCCCGCGTGAGATGTGGCTGGGTCTGCCGGAAATAAATCGGCCTGAGTCATATTGTCCATGAACCGTAGCATAGGACCCATGACATCCTGAAATCCCGGTGCATATGTGAAATCCACCGGAGTTGGCTCTGCCACAGGCACCTCACCTTATTCCTCAATAATGGGATTCTCTGCTAGACCCACTGGAGGCATAATTGGAACAGTCCTGGGACGTCTTCGCCCCCTACCACGGGCGGGAGCCCTCCCTCGGCCTCTAGCAACTGGGGGAGTAGCTCTTCTCTGGTTTGGAACCTCATTAGAGCGTGTTCTCACCATATGTGAGAGAATAAGAGAAGGATATTTAGTACTACATTAATTGCACGATCTAAACCCTTCATCTAGAGTTTTCATGAAACCTTTTGTAGGATAAATTCTTATTACGTTTTATATAATTAAGCCCTTTAATTTCTCTACTTGTTCAACTAAGTGCATATTTTAATTGATTGAATGGCCATCCATGGATTGTACTTATTTATTATGTATTGCTTGAAAAATAGTATATATTTAGGTGGTTGTTGAACAACATCACTCCTAACTTATGTGAGGGATCAATATGGCGGGTCTAAAAGTGGGTTTAGGAATAAGAAAGCCTTGACGTGGTCATAGTAAACGATAGGATAGTGCGAGCTAGCATAGTTCAGGAGAATATGTCTAGTAAATTGTTGTAGTTGCTCGATAGAGAATTACGACAGCTGAAGTGCTCACGATCAATATAGAATACTTGCTAGAAAAATTATAGGAGATGTAGCTGAAAGGATTCCAACAATTGAGAAAATCATAACTCTAGTTTTCCTTAATCTTGTTTTCGTTCTCGTTCTCGTTAGTTAATAATTTACTACTTTCTAGATTTTTTAGTTAATTAGTTTAGAATAAAAATCACAATCTTCATAATTAAAATTGTCCGGACTTGTATTTCTTAGCGATATTAAACAGCTATAGCTAAACCTTAGTTCTCTGCGGGATTTGACTCCGGACTCTTAGACCGGATTATATTGTAGAGACCGCTTAGTCCTTTTTATAAGGCAGAGTTGGGCGTGATCAATAAATTATAGTTAATACAGTCTCTCTGCCGTCACAAAGTAGGGGTAAGGTCTATGTACATACTACCCTTCTCACATTCCACTTGTGGGATTACACTGGTATTATGTTATTGTTGTTGTTGAACTAAACTATAGTTAATTAATACATCTCATCTTAATTTATTACTTAACCAAGATAGATTAGTATGATTTGGTATAAGCATCCAGTATACAGAGGCGGATCTAGGATTTTAATTCTATGGGTTTAACATATACAGTTTTTTGCATTGAACCCATATATTTTTAAAGTTATGGATTCATATCTACTATTTATTAGAATTTTAGTGATTTTTACACATAAATTTATATTTTGCGCTGAAAGTATTAGATTCAGTTGAATCCGATAATTCTATGTTGCATCCGCTCCTGCCGGTACAGATAAGTTTTTAGCAAGATGGTAAACTATGGTAATATGAAAATAGTACAATGTTTTTTTTAAAAAAAAAAAAAAATCCATCCCAAAGAAAGCATAAGAAAGCCATTAAAAGAAGAAGAACCTTAGCCTTTTTTTTTTAACTTTTTTACAATGGGATGCCCCCTAAGAGAGGAGAGGGGGAGAGCCTAACATGAGTGGATTTCTATAAGGAGGAAGTAGTTTCGTCAATGGCATTCGATCATGTACGCAGTTTTGGAATATATCGACCAGCAGAAACCCGCATTAAATGCTTCAGATATTCCAATAACCGTCGTTGAAAATGAGCATTCAAAGTCAGTTGATGGTAAAAAAAACAAAAACAAAAAAAGTAAATAAAATTGGGACCAAATGTTTGAAATAGTCTTTTATTGTTTTTCAAGTCTTGCTTCAGAAAGAAAAAGAAATAAGAGTGTTTTTTTTTATATGCTTGAGATGGAAGAAAAAGAAAAAGGACCAAACAAGATTCTTGAAATTTTAGTTTGCACATGCAACAATTAATGGCAGAAGGTGTTGTTTTGCTTTATTAGTTGAGCCATCAGGGGACACCCCTTTTGCTTCACTTTTGTTCTTATCTCAACTTATTAATATGAAGGAAATTCCTATCAATATTCTTGTCTTCTCTCTACAAAATCATAGCTTTTTGGTACTCGTCACTTTCACTCTCTCTAATTTTTGTTTCAATTTTAATGTGTTCCAGTTTAAGTAGACATTAAGTGAACGGACCGCCCCTAGAGTAGTAAAAGGAAAACTCAAAATGGAGGACAAATCACAAGAAATTACTAACAAATATTGTAAACATACACTCAAAATAAGATGATGGTGAGATAAGTTTGTCCAAAGATACGTTGTGAGCTTATTTGAAGATTAATTGTGTGCCACTCTAGGGGTGTCAAACGGGCAGGTCGGATCGGATATGAGACGGATGAAAAATGGATATTAAAAAAACGGACAAATTATCTGATCCGACTCATATTTAATACGGATAAAAAATGGGTTAACTGGTGGATAATATGATTATCCATATTATCTGTGGCTTCTTGAATATGATCACTTTTGGAAAAATTCCTAGTTTTCCAAACTTGAGAAACCCTTAATTGAGGCTTTACAAATGTAAAAGTTAAAAACATTAGTTATCCACTTGTTATCCATTTTCTAGGTGGATAATAATATGATTTTTATCCATATTTGACCCATTTTTAAAAAGTTCATTATCCAATCTATTTCTTAATGAATAATATGAGTGGATAATTATTTCTTTTTATCCATTTTGCTATCACTACGCCAATCACATCATTATTCAAGTATTTATGGTCAGTAAAGTTCATAGGCCACTTCTTCTTGGCATGTGGTCTCCAAGCTATAGGTAAAGATAGTAAATCGAGTGTCACACCATCACTCTATATATCATCTTTATACTTATTTCGTCGAACCATCGACTGATACCAATGAGCTAAACCTACCCAAAGACACTTTTAAAGTTAACATGATATTGATATGATAGAGTCTACTTTGGCCCGAGCTCGTACAATTTCTTCTAAATATTTAGCTTCACCCTATTAATAATATCCCAACACTTTATATTTAACTTCTTTACAACGGTCAATGTGGGACATTTTGTACCCACACCCCAATAAATGCTCTAAGGAAATGTATAGTGAATTGTACCACAACCCTTTCTGGCTTATTTCTTACTCCTCGTGGCAGAAAAAAGGTTATTTCAAAACTAATTTGAAAAATATACAAGTTATGCTATAACATATTATATTACACTGAAAATGTAAATATTATTTCCCAACTGTCAGTGTAGATTTGTTGAATTCCAAGAGCAGTACTATTTTGGCACTTATTATCAATTGTTTCCTTCCCAAGCGGAATCTTTAAACAGAAACAATAAGTTTCAAATCTCCACTTGCATAACATAAGGTTCGAGCTCAAGATCTTTGTATAGTCAAACTTATTTATTTTTTAACGAAATCAAGATTTTTTTTCTAAACCGCTCAAATGTCCTTCTTTTGAGATGGACTCACCAACGATATCCTTCTCTCGAGTAGTCTATTTGAAGCAGAAATATGGGAGGAGGTTTGAAACCTTCAATATGAGATTCATCTATCATTTCTTCTCCAATTAGAATTGCATGCCCTACGAGCAATCGCGGAGCCAAAATTTTTACTAAGAAGATTCAAATTATAAAGAGCTGAACACACGATGAGCTTTAGGTTATATCAAGCGGACTCAACATCTACTATATATACATAACAAATAATTTTGACATTATATATACAGTCTAATTTTACGGCAAATGGGGTTCAGAACCCCTTGCACCCCTCTAACTCCACCCTTGTCTACGACATGTCATCATTTCGTGGTTCATGATCCATCACTGGATGGCCACGATGTTGACGCCTGTGGTCCATCTTTAATCAAGCTGGAAATTTGCTGTGGTAACACTTCATTCACTTTCAATCTTTGCCTAAATTAGAAATCATGGATAAATTTAGTTTCAGAACCTTAGAGTTACGATATAAGACTAGCTTATTGCGATTTTGAAGTTGTCCTAAAGGCTAAAGAGTGACTTTGGAACATACTCAACATGCTGAAGAGTTGATATGAAATTGTTTACCCGAAAAACGGATAAAGTTAAATTTGTACGTAGTTCTAAGGATATGTGATATAGCTTAATATAAACTGTGGGGATAAATAGAAATATCAATATGGATTGCAAAGAGTACAAAGTAAACAAGGTTGTAAAGAAGAAGATTTTTAGAACTAAACAAGTTGAATCAATTTATGAAGCTTAAAAGAACAACTCTTCACTGTATGAGAATATAGTGCTTGAATTACAATGTAAGCAAAAACTTTATCTTTACAGAAATAACTATCCCCTTTATAGTAGAGAGATTTTACTTTAGATATAATTAAAAATACATAGTGGGAGACCCATGATAAATCAGCTTTTCCATAATTCCTGCAGGATTCTCTCCTCTAGTGGGATTGCAACGGCTATGAGCTCGATATTGACTCGAGTTTTTGGTCTTGACTCGAGCTCTCGATCTTAACTTGAACTCGATTCTGACTCGGATTCTTGCATTGATTCGGGGTCAGTGTTGGTCGGTCTCTGAATCATAAGCTCGATAACTTTACTTTACATCATAGTTCGATTTGGATTCGAGCTTGATAATGATATCGAGCTCGACATTGATCGGTCCCTCGGTCTCGAAGCTTGTTTGTACCATCTTCGGAACCCATCTCGAAGTCTTACTCCGATCTATTACGTTTTGACCTCGATCGATCGTACGAAGGCCGAAATCTATTTCGACCGTATACAGATAGTCCCCTCATTTCTCGGGAAGGATGTGGTGAGAAACGATATGATTTTCCAACGGCTCGATCGGATTATAAGATGACGTTTACATTGGGCTCGACTATGACGCACGTGATAGTTGTCCCGTCGATTTAGTCTTTCAAGGCATTTAATGCATGTCAGACGGTGGTCGGCCACCACTGATACTGAACCGCCATTGCTTTAATCTATAAATAGCCCTTCCTTTTACCATTTATCACTTTTACATCTTCAATCTTTCAAATTTTCCCAGTTCTTTTTCGTACTCTCTGTTCAGTTTATTAGACCAGTGGATATCTTGACTAGTCCTCGTCACTACTTCACCGAGATTAGTCTTGATACTTACTGGACACCGCTGTGGTGTGCTCATACTACACTTCTATACATTTTGTGCAGATCCAAGCGTCGATCGTTAGTAGCTGTGCGGATCCTTGCCGAGGTGACTCAAGGTAAACCTGCCGCTGCATTCGCAGGCTTCGGAGTCACCTTCCTATTTTGTATTTATACTGTTTTTACTTACTTCTGAACAATTGTATTTAGAAGTTATAGTAAACTCTGTAGAGCTTATGACTTGTACTTCTGGTTTTGAGAAATTGTAAATTTTGTAAAGATTTATATATCGAGACTGTTAGACTTCCTTTGTTATTGTTGTTACTTAGTAAATGTTAGGCTTACCTAGTCCCTAAGACTAGGTGCCATCACGATACCCAACAGAGGGAAAATTGGGTCGTGAAAAGTTGGTATCAGAGCTCTAGGTTCATAGGTGCTACGAGTCATAAACGAGTTTAGTAGAGTCTTATGGATCGGTACGAAGATGTCTGTACTTATCTTCGAGTGGCTACGGAACTATTAGGACAATTTCACTTCCTTCATTCCTATTGTGCGAGTTCATTGATCTTGAAGTTTGAAATTTACCATTCCAATCTCTCAGAAATGGTGAGTACACGAGCTGCGGTTCCTGATGATGTTACCCCGGAGTAGATGCCTCTATGGTCATAGGCATAGGCCGACGAGGAATACGTGCCGCAGCTAGGGCACCTACCAGAGCAGCAGTTGGGGAGCCGCCAGTAGTTCCAGTTGAGGGGCAAGTACCAGAGGCGCCTGCTGTTACCCCCATACTTCAGGAGACTTTAGCACAGTTCTTGAGCATGTTTGGTATATTGGCTTAGGCGGGGTTATTTCCGGTTGCACCAGTTAATTCACAGACCGGGGGAGGAGTCCAGACTCCCGCCCCCACACTCCAGAGGAGCGAGTTCACATTGGTTAGGTTCCAGGTGTCATGGTGACACAGGTTGTGGTTCCAGTTTAGCTTATGGTCAGAACAGCAGCATCCGAGGAAGGGCAGCTTAGATTTGCAAGGTTCAAGAGATATAACCCTCCTACATTCAGTGGTTTGGCTTCAGAGAGTGCACAAGGTTTTCTGGAGGAGTGCCATAGCATCCTTCGCACTATGGATATTGTTGAGACGAGTGGGGTTGCTTTTACTACGTTCCAGCTTAAGGGAGCAGCTCATCAGTGGTGGCGGGCGTATGAGTTGGGTAGCCCGCTTCACTTACATGGGTTCAGTTTTCAGAGATGTTTTTGAGAAAGCTTGTACCTCAGTCCCTTCGAGATGCATGGCGCGCGGAGTTTGAGCAATTGCGTCTGGGCACTATGTCAGTATTAGGGTATGCCGTCAGATTTAGTGATTTGGCCAGGCATGCACCTGCCTTGGTCGCTTCAGTTAGAGGGCGAATCCATAGATTCATTGAAGTGCTCAGGCATGATATTCGGTTCAGCATGGCTCGATAGTTAGAGTCATATGTTTCGTTTCAGTAGGTGGTAGGGATCGCTCGCCGGTTAGAGGGTATGTGGGACCGGGAGCGAGAGAACAGATAAGATTATGAGAGAGAGTATAGGGAGGCGAGGAGGCCTCATAGACCGGAGAAATCTACTGGTCCTTATTTTGGAGGCAGGGTACGACATGGTAGGAGTTTGGTGGGTCAGCCAGTTCAGTTTCACTTCCGGCTTTGCGCAGTGTTTCAGGTGCTCATGGGTCTCAAAGTACTCGTACTGCTCAGTTTTCACAGCCACGTCAGCAGAGAGGTTGCTTTGAGTGTGGAGATATCAGCCATATAGTGACAGATTGTCCTAGGCTTCGGGCAGGTGTGTCACAGCGAGTTATTCAGGTGAGTAGGGGGCGCTCAAGAGCGGGAGGCTCGACCCGTTGATGTGTTTCATATAGTAGGCTGGAGGCCGTTGTGCCAGATATTATCATACAGGTATGTTTTGATCTGTTACAGAGGGGCACCATTTGTATTTCATTGTAGTTCTGCTGGTCGGGACGAATCCCTTATTTGTTGCTTAATTTATGAGTGAGTTTCATGCTTTGCACTCTATTTTCGTGTTTGCTCCTATTGGGAGATTCTATGAGTGGTGGCCCGTGTCTATTGTTGTTTTTATTCATCATTAAGAGTGGTGAGACTAGAAGTGATTCCTTGTTGTTCATCATGGTAAGCTTGATGTGATTTTTCCTGAGTATTTTGGTTACGAGCTGTGATTTGATACTCTACCGGGGAGAGAGTTCAGCGAGTGTTGTGATTTATTGGCAGAGATGAGTTAGTGGAAGATTTCAATTGGTATGATATATATTCGATATGTGATTTAGAGTTGAGGGCGAGACCCTCGTGATCTCTTGTGATTTGATATGTTTGAACCGGGCTGAGTACCGCGGTAGAAATTATATCAGGATGGGACCCTTATGATTGTTCATATGCTTTAATTCTTTCCTTGTTATATTGTTTTGTAGGTTAGTATTGATAGAGAGTTGTGCCTGTCGGGCTTGTTTGTTAGTTTCCTTATGTGTTTCTCTTTTCATATTTAGTCAATTTCGTTTTGTGCTTCTTGAGTTTTAGCTTGCGGGGCGGGTGCCCAGTGGTGTTAGTTGTGTCTTGGTGATTCGGGTGTCAAAGTATGAGGTCTTCGTGTTTCTTGCATTATTATCAGTGTTATGGAAGTTTGAAACAGAGTTATATCGGATATGAGGCTAATTGCCGGTGCTGGATTGATTTCGGGCACATATTGGGATCAGAAGTGTTATTAAGGGCCTATGTGCGGTGTGTTATGTTGTGTGGTCGTACCTTGTAAGTGTAGGCATGAGTTGGTGCAGCTGGTTGAGACTGATACCGGATATGGATTTAGAATCGGGTCTTTTGTAAATGAATAGAAGGTGAGAATTTAGGGTATGAGGCTTATCGGTATTGGTAGAAAGGCTAAATTGCAGTTGATATGGTGTTGTCAGTCTTATGTAGATTGGGTGACGTGGGATCACCCACGGGTGTATGTTGGAAGTGTGCTTTCAGTGATTTGATGAGTTCGAGGCGAATCTTAGCACGTTCGAGGACAAACGTTTGTTTTAAGAGGAGGAGAATATAATGACCCGACCAGTCGTTTTGATAATTTAAGCTCCTTTCGGCGGCATAAGGCCTTGAACAGATTCACATTATGTATATCGACCTACGTGCATGGTTCGATTCAGTTGCCGGATGATTCAGAGTCGAATTGGAAGAAGGATTTTAGTTTTGGAAGCTTAAGCGGTGAGAATTTGACCGGAATTTGACTTTTTATGTAAACGGCTCCGGAATGAGTTATGGATGATATCATCAGCTCTGTATGGAGATTTTGGGCTTAGGAGCACGTCCGGAATGTATTTTGGAGGTCCGCAGTAGATTTAGGCTTGAATTGGCGAAAGTTAGATTTTTGGCGATTTCGGTCGGTAATAGAAATTATGATATCGAGCCCAAAATGGAATTCCAGAAGTGGTTGTAGTTTCGTAGTATCATTTGTGACATGTGTGTGAAATATGAAGTCATTCGGACTAGGTTTGATATATTTCAACGTCATTTGTAGAATTTGGAAAATTCAAAGTTCCTTAGGCGTGAATCCGTGCTCCATTCATGTTTTTGATGTTGTTCAATGTGGTTTGAAGGCTCGACTAAGATCGTATAGTATTATAGGATTGGTTGGTATGTTTGGTTGAGGTCTTGAGGGCCTTGTGTGTGTTTCGGATGCTTAACGGATGAATTTTGAACTTAGGCCATTGTTGTAGTTTTTTTTGGTGTCTGGTGTTGCGCACATGCGGAGTGGGAACCGTAGGTGCAGACTCGCACGTGCGGAGATGGAAGCGCAGATGCGAGAATTGAGAGTTGTCCTGGGGTCGCAGGTGCGAGGAGGTTCCGCATCTGCGATGCCCGCAGATGCGCAGAAGGCTCGCAGGTGCGGAGGCTGTGGGAGTTAGTGACTTCCGCAGGTGTGACTGGATAGACCGCAGGTGTGGTAGGCGCATGTGCGAGAAATGGGCGCAGGTGCGAGGATGTTCCGCATCTGCGATGCCCGCAGATGCGCAGAAGGCTCGCAGGTGCGGAGGCTGTGGGAGTTAGTGACTTCCGCAGGTGTGACTGGATAGACCGCAGGTGTGGTAGGCGCATGTGCGAGAAATGGGCGCAGGTGCGAGGATGTTCCGCATCTGCGATGCCCGCAGATGCGCAGAAGGCTCGCAGGTGCGGAGGCTGTGGGAGTTAGTGACTTCCGCAGGTGTGACTGGATAGACCGCAGGTGTGGTAGGCGCATGTGCGAGAAATGGGCGCAGGTGCGAGGATCGCTGGGCAGAAAAGGGGTTGGAATCAAGGGTTAGTTCATTTTCACTCCATATTTGATTTTGAACTTGGGAGTAGGCGATTCTTTGAGGAATTTTCAGAGGAATTTTGTGGGTAACGATTTCTTACTCGAATTTGGTTTTCTTGCATTAATATATTGTATTTTTCCTCATTTAATCAAGGTAATTGGGTGAGAAATGTAAGAAATGAGGGGAAAAGTTCCCCAATCGAAATTCTGAGTTTTGATCGAGTTCTAGGCATCGGATTTAGATGATTTTTGTACGAGTGGTCTCGTGAGTGAATGGGTGTTCTAAATTAGTAACTTTTACCCAATTCCGAGTCATGGGCCCGGGGAGACATTTTGGGCGTTTTTCCTATTTTCTTTCCTTAGCTTCGAATTCATTAGCTAAAGTAGTTACTTGTAGAATTATTTACATTATGCAATTGATTTAATTAGATTTGGGCCATTCGGAGTTGGATACTCGTGGCAAGAGCGTGGTTTCGGATTTAGTAGAGCGATGCGAGGTAAGTATCTTGCCTAACCTTCTGTGGGGGTACCCCTTAGGATTTGAGTCATCTATGTTAATTGTAGTCTGTGTACGTGAGGTGACGAGTGCGTGCTCAGACTTATTTGTGGAAAGTTGGCCTTTTAGGGTTCTTATGTCCTTATATTCACTGTGTATGATGTTGTTCTTTATACGCTTGAATTCATATTTGCTAGATTCACCTCTACATGCTTTGATTAGAGATAATTGCTTTAGGATTTACTCTTACTGTCTATTTGACCCTTATTCAACTTAACCAAAGATTTTACCTCTTCTATCGTCGCACTATATTTTTCATAACTGCTTATCTTTAATTGAAATTTTTATTTTCTCATCCTATAATTGTTTAGTCTTAATTGGGGTTATGATTCTCTTCCGCTGCTTATCCTTACTTGGATTGTTGAATATTTTTCGTAATTGCTCAACCTCAAAAGGAGTTTAGATAACCTATATCTTAGTTGACTTGCCATTATTTGGAACTATTTGACCCGTATTGGATTCTTATTGTTCATTTGAATATTGTGGAATCGTTGCTACATTTTATTTTGTTTCCCTTGTTAAGGTGTTCTCTTTGTGCCTAGCATTCTTTACTGCGGTTATTTCTTGCGAATGAGTTCTACCATTCTTGTGATTTAAGT
Source organism: Nicotiana otophora (assembly GCA_000715115.1). Lineage (NCBI taxonomy): Eukaryota > Viridiplantae > Streptophyta > Magnoliopsida > Solanales > Solanaceae > Nicotiana > Nicotiana otophora. Next base: position 78,759 of record AWOL01S0001395.1, read on the forward strand.
TCTTAAGTTGATTTGCACATCGTACCTTGCATCTCTGTCATTGTTGCTTTTGTAATTGTTGTGGTGATGTACGAGGTTTGTGTCGTGTTATAGTTTTTATCTCTGTTGTTTGTGCTGCATATTTAAATTAGGACTATAGATGTATTACGGGAGATCCCCCAGTCTTGCATATTTATTTTGGGACTACGGACATATTCCGGGAGATCCCCGAGCACTGCATATTTATATTTGAACTACAGACGTATTCCGGGAGATCCCCATGTCTTGCATATTTATTTTGGGACTACAGACGTATTCCGGGAGATCCCCCAGCACTGCATATTTATTTTGGGACTACGGACGTATTCCGGGATATCCCCTCCCCCTGTACTGCATAATTAATTCGGGACTACGGGACGGTATTTCGGTAGATTCCACTGTAGTTATATCTGTGTTCGGAGCTGCTAATCTTCCATGCTTAGGTGTCACACGGTGACTTATACTCGAAGGATATTACTTGAATAGTTTATATTTGAAAAGTATTTATCTTGAAGGAACTATATTTGAAGGATATTTATTTGAAAGGGTTATACTTGAAAAGTATTTATCTTAAAAGAACTATGTTTGAAGGCTAATTATTTGAAAAGTTTATATTTGAAAGGTTTTTCAAAAATAATTTCTTATTGGAAATGACTATATTCTAAAGACCTCAATTTAAAAACTTACGGGTGAAAGTTTATACTTGAAGGATTTGACTAATTTATTGGGGTTTGTTGGTTGAGACCTGATGTGAAAACTATTGCAGTTGTTGAGTTACTACTTGCCTTTACTGTACTGTGATTTTTGGATTTGGGTTGTATTTCCATTCATTCTTTTGTGTCTTATTCTGGTGTTCCGCTGTTACTTGCTGTTTTTCCTTCCTTATTGCAGTTGCTATGTCGTTAGCCATATCGCGGGGTCCTTAGATAGATGTCATGTTCTGTCATCCCTATACTTATGTATGTTCAGTTTATTAGACCAGTGGGTGTCTTGACTAGTCCTCGTCACTACTTCACCGAGGTTAGTCTTGATACTTACTGGGCACCGCTGTGGTGTGCTCATACTACACTTCTGCACATTTTGTGCAGATCCAAGTGTCGATCGTTAGTAGCTGTGCGGATCCTTGCCGAGATGACTCAAGGTAAACCTGCAGCTGCGTTCGCAGGCTTCAGAGTCACCTTCCTATTTTGTATTTACACTGTTTTTACTTACTTCCGAACAATTGTATTTAGAAGTTGTCGTAAACTCTGTAGAGCTTATGACTTGTACTTCTGGTTTTGAAAAATTGTAAATTTTTGTAAATATTTCTATATCGAGACTGTTAGACTTCCTTTGTTATTGTTGTTACTTAGTAAATGTTAGGCTTACCTAGTCCCTAAGACTAGGTGCCATCACGATACCCAACAGAGAAAAAATTAAGTCGTGACACTTCCCATTGGTTTTTGTTCTGTAATATTAACCTCATTTATGATTTATAATATTATGCCTATCTCTTTTATTTTATTTTCTTGTAATAATTCTTTTAACTTATTTATTATTATTGTAGAACATATCTGATTTGACCTTTACCATTTATAATATATTTATTATTTAATTAATTATTTAAACATATTTTTCTGAATACATGACTGACAAAATATAGTCATATAAATAGAATATGAATCTTTTTAACTCTTCTCCTCCCTATCACTAATATAGCTCATAAGTCAAATTTAACACATTTAATTTCATGTTCATTATTCATTCATACAAATGAGACACAACAAATCTATATTCTATATTATTATAAAAGTATGAATACAATGTCGGATTACAAAAATAACTTTATAATATTAAGCATAATAACTCATAATAAAAGGACATAACCGAAATTCTAGATATTAGCCTTATAATCCTATCAGGTTTAGGACATAAACGTTAGGAATTCTACATGATTACTTTAGGAATCCTATTAGTATAATTACTTTCGTGCTGTCTTCATATAAAATTGAACAAGTAAATATCCTTAGTCATGTAATCCTATTACTTTTATGATACACTT
>AWOL01S0001396.1:0-53102 GCA_000715115.1 Nicotiana otophora
AAAAGTTCCTCTCTTTTTTTGTCGAAATAAGGATTGAGAAAAAACATACCATCAAAAGTTACAAACAAATAAATCAAAGCATACGGTCTCTATCTCTGGTGATAGTTCTCTGATCAGATCTTGCCTTACGAGCCAATTCCCTCAGTTCCATCGTTTCTTTTTCCTTCTCTTTTATCATCAGCTCTTTCCGAAGCGTTGACCGCATTGCAACGGCTTCTCTGGCTTTCTCTTCTGCAACATACAGAGCCTCCGAAACTTTTGCCATTTTATCATTGAACTTGACCTCCTGAAATCCCTTGCCATTAGCAGGACTATCAAGATACGACATGATGTTGGGAATGAATACGTTTGTTTGGATTTATATAATGCTTACGGAGTACTAATCCTAAAAGGAAAAGGATTCGATTCTACCCCTATTTATACAAGGATTGAGATCCTAAGATCGTTCCTATATATAAGGAAAAGTTATTTACACTCTTTTTTTTATTTTTTATATTTGCACCATTCTTCTTTCTTTTCTTTTTTTCCCTTCCTTTTTTGGATTTATATAATGTTTTCGAGAGTAATCCTAGAAGGAACAGGATCCTACAATACAATTATTGGGGATCCTAAAAGTTTTCCGGAAAAGTTCTTTACATTTTTCCACCGCTCCTTTTCTATTTGCAGCATTCTTCTTTTTTTTATTGATTTACGTTTACCTATATATATTTACTTAATTACAAAACAATTAAAATGCTCGTTTAATGGCGTTCAAGTTTGAAAGTGGCAAAACATGCATGCCTTTCTCAACCGTAGATCCTTCTAACTTGGAACTAGCCAATATCTGATTCTAACTACTTTGGAGATGTTGACACAAGTCTAACAAAATAGCAATAATACTATTATAAATATGAAAATTACTAAGATAGTGCTCATTGAAAACTAAAATTACAAATAACTAACCTCCTTCGCCTGCACGAACCGTCCTTTAATCTCTTTCACCAAAGGAACACAGCTACCAAAGACTTCAGCAGATCCCACAAACTTTCCATCGACCAAGTTCTCACCAACACTCCCACGCTCAACCTACGCAAAGGTCACAATTGTTAGAACAAAAATTAGTTGTAAAAAACTAAAGTATCAAATTATAGGAGTAAACTAATTACTATTTCAATCTTTCAGACTCCATTGAAGATATATTCATCAGGAACAAGCCTTTCTTTCAGCATGTAAAGTTGTAAAAGCAGTGCCAAAACTGGGAATCAACCTCACAAATCCATCATGAGAACAAAGCTTGCACTGCATTTACATATGTACANTAGCCTCTGTGACCGCCAGCTTAGCCTCCTTCCTAGCTGCCCTATACCTCTCCATGCACACTCGTTATTTTAGCTAATTAAAATGACAGTGTTTTGCGACAGAGGGAGTACTGCTTGATTTATGCATTGCGCTACTTGTTTAACTTGGTTTTTGGGCTTTAATACGCAGGGATTTCTTATTTATGAAAATTCAAGAGAAATTATGATTCCACCGACGCAAAAACTAGAGCTACTCATCGAGAATCCTTCAATGCGTCTTGAGTCATTCGTAAATGATATAATGTCATCTCAGCCCAAGATTGTATCCGTAGTGCATGGTATTGACAGCAAAATACTTCAGGTATAAATATACATTATATCCCAAAACGTCAGTTTTTAATTAATTAAGTGTTCTTTTTTTCCCATGCAATTTGCTATTCTCGTATCATAGTCGCTAAGGCGCACATATAAACATGTACAAACAAAAAATGCTACAAAATTGCATGACTTTGAGCAAACTAGACGATGCGATCAAAATGAATTCTTGTTTTGACTAAATAGTTATGGATGACTTGAGCTTCTTACCTAATATTTTAATGCGTTTGGAATAACAGGTCTTCCGTGAGACAGCAGCAGCATACACAAAGAAGCAGTACGGAAGGCTAAAAGAAGTCACTAATCACAAAGGCGCAGCTGATGAGGATAGAGGAACGTCTCGTTTCTGCACTTGGCTGAAATCCACGTCTCTAATTGAGCGGATTACTACTTTTAATTTTAAATGGGTGTAACCTCCTTTCCTCTAGACCTCTAATCTATCTTTTACATAATAATAGTTACATTTGGAGTTGTATATGGATGCCACGACCAAAAATTTCATCACCAGCGTAGTGATGACACTTAGTCTCTAAGACTAAGTAGGCCGATCATAATAACAATTTAAGCATTTTTTTTTTGAATTCAATACAGGTGGCAAAACCAACAACGGAAATATTCAAACAACCTCCCAAGACTGGTAATACTGAGTCACGAACTCTAACTGAATACATGCAATGATCTCAACCGCACGAACAACTCACGCGACAATAATAAAATCATTACACTTGAAAGGATAATTGTTTTTCTGTCCTTGACAGTACCGACGTCCAACAAGAGGGTCGATTGCGATGTTTTATATTTATAATAAATATACATTGATTTTTTATACACATTGTTTCGCACCGGGTAGTCTGGAGCAAAATCTCTTTGAGATTGTTTCTTTAATTTGAAACTTCAAAGTTGGCTTATTAATTTTTAATTTGCACTTCTATTGCCAAATCATAGTACGATTATAGGATGCTGCCATATCTTTTTTCTTTTCCTTCATGTGGGTAAGAGACGATGCCAAATAATTTTCACATTGACGTTTCTAATTTTTAAATTATTAGTAAATCACAAGCAAACAAGAAACAAATACTATTAGATCCAACCAATAGAGTGTTAGGATAGAGAGCAGATTTCTTATAATGTTTTTGGTCAATAAATGTCACAAATAGTGGATGGACCAAAATGTGTAGCTCAATACACTATGATTGATAGTTAAATGCTTTTCAATCGCCACCATTAATAATTTACAACTGATTCATTCATGTTTTGCTTCAAAATCAATTGAAGTTTCTCCAAGAATTCTTTGTTATGTTAAAAAGAATCATCTAAGAGAGTAAAGTGTTAGAACAAATGTTACCAGAAAAAGTTCCTTTTTTTTCTGTCGAAATAAGTATTGAGAAAAAACATACCATCAAAAGTTACATACAAATAAATTAAAGCATACGGTCTCTATCTCTGGTTGCAGTTCTCTGATCAGATCTTGCCTTACGAGCCAATTCCCTCAGTTCCATCGCTTCCTTTTCCTTCTCTTTTATCATCAGCTCTTTCTGAAGCGTTGACCGCATTGCAACGGCTTCTCTGGCTTTCTCTTCTGCAACATACAGAGCCTCCGAAACTTTTGCCATTTTATCATTGAACTTGACCTCCTGAAATCCCTTGCCATTAGCAGGACTATCAAGATACGACATGATGTTGGGAATGAATACGTTTGTTTGGATTTATATAATGCTTACGGAGTACTAATCCTAAAAGGAAAAGGATTCGATTCTACCCCTATTTATACAAGGATTGAGATCCTAAGATCGTTCCTATATATAAGGAAAAGTTATTTACACTCTTTTTTTTATTTTTTATATTTGCACCATTCTTCTTTCTTTTCTTTTTTTCCCTTCCTTTTTTGGATTTATATAATGTTTTCGAGAGTAATCCTAGAAGGAACAGGATCCTACAATACAATTATTGGGGATCCTAAAAGTTTTCCGGAAAAGTTCTTTACATTTTTCCACCGCTCCTTTTCTATTTGCAGCATTCTTCTTTTTTTTATTGATTTACGTTTACCTATATATATTTACTTAATTACAAAACAATTAAAATGCTCGTTTAATGGCGTTCAAGTTTGAAAGTGGCAAAACATGCATGCCTTTCTCAACCGTAGATCCTTCTAACTTGGAACTAGCCAATATCTGATTCTAACTACTTTGGAGATGTTGACACAAGTCTAACAAAATAGCAATAATACTATTATAAATATGAAAATTACTAAGATAGTGCTCATTGAAAACTAAAATTACAAATAACTAACCTCCTTCGCCTGCACGAACCGTCCTTTAATCTCTTTCACCAAAGGAACACAGCTACCAAAGACTTCAGCAGATCCCACAAACTTTCCATCGACCAAGTTCTCACCAACACTCCCACGCTCAACCTACGCAAAGGTCACAATTGTTAGAACAAAAATTAGTTGTAAAAAACTAAAGTATTAAATTATAGGAGTAAACTAATTACTATTTCAATCTTTCAGACTCCATTGAAGATATATTCATCAGGAACAAGCCTTTCTTTCAGCATGTAAAGTTGTAAAAGCAGTGCCAAAACTGGGAATCAACCTCACAAATCCATCATGAGAACAAAGCTTGCACTGCATTTATATATGTACAGAGAAAAACATTATGTTAATGGTAAACAATTTTAAAATAATGAATAACTTGTTTCTGTTTTTTACCTTCAACTTGAGGTTTAACTCCCTACAATTTTCACACTCATCTAAAAGTATATTAGCATACAAAAGAAAATACGGTAAGACAAAGTAATCTCTGCTGAATTCCTACTACGTATAAGAAAAATGAAAAAGATAAAGGAAGAAGTTAAATAGAGAATGAACCACTAGATATTCTCAGGAAGAAAAATAGACAGAGAAACGAAAAATGGTAAGACACTGAATTCTTACTATGTATAAGAAAAAGAAAGAGATAGAGGAAGAGTTTATTTTAGAATAAACCACTAGATATTCTTAGGAAGAAAAATAGAAAGAGGAAAGAAAAATTGTAAGACAAGTATTCCTTTGTTGAATCTATATATATATATATATATATATATATATATATAAAGGAGGGACACAAGGGAGGTGATGTGTTATCTTTATAGTGTAGGAATTCTCTTTATCTTTTTTCTCATTTTTTGGACTTTTTCCTTCAACTTTTCCATTTATCAGGATCTTTAAAAGTCTACTACATTTACTACTCACGCCTCTTCGTTGGGGTTATGACTTTTCAAGTTCATAACCTCCAATTTTTTATTACTACATTATAAATAACTTTGGCCATGTCTGTTTCATGCTCGGACAAGTTTTGAATGTTTTCACCTCCATTACCTTTCGCTTTTTCCTTGAATGTACATTCGGTGTCGCTAGCAACTCCTCTGCCGTTACTATTTTCCTTTTTTTTTTTACAGGTACTTTCNGTTTTTTTTTTTACAGGTACTTTCTTTTTTTTATTATTCTTTTTCCTTTTTGCCTTCCTTTTATGATAAACGTCTTATATTGTCATTCTGAAATGACAAAATTTTTATTTACAATCGTTTTAGTTTTGTTGTTTTATGTAAACGCATGCAGTCACGCTGGTGTTAACAAAAACAGAATTTGGAGAACATAACAAACAGTTTACCAGTAGGGAAAAAACCTATTTACAATCGTTTTAGTTTTGTTGTCCTATGTAAAAGCATGCAGTCGTGTTGGTGTTAAACAAAAACATAATTTAGAGATCATAACAAGCAGGTTACCAATCGGGAAAAAAATGTAACAAGCAGGTATAATCGTTTTCATTGCATGATTTATATATAAGGTAGTGACTACAATCTATACTTAAATATTTAAAAGTTTTAGAACTGACAAGGTTATGCAGCATATTGTTTTCTCCATAAATCTCATTTATCATTTTTTTCTATTTTAAAGTTTTTTTTAATTCCTTAATTTGAACATTTTTGGACTGGAAAAAAAAGGAGTTATGGCACTTTCTACCCAAAAAAGAAGAAGTTATGGCATCCTATAATCAATAACTGCTATCTTATTGTACCAATTATTGCTAATCAGTAATGTTTCTGTTTTATTGTACCGATTATTACTTGTGAATGCTTCCTGTCGTTTGAACGCCATAATTCCTTTTTTGTTGGCATTAGTCTATATCTGTTTCCAAAATCTGATAATTAAAACTACTAATATTTCTTCCTATAATCAGTTTCCTCTTATAATTTCCCTATGTACTCAAATACCATCTCTTCTTAAAGTTGAAAATATTTACAGTGAAGTTTTAATGTTCAGGATAATAGGATTTTCGTATTCTGAACAGTGCAATTATATAGAGAATTAAAGTTTCTTTCTTTTAATTTGTTCTCTTAGTTTTTGGCAAAATACTAGCAATTACAAGAATTAGAGTTATAAGTGTGTGTAACAAGAAAAAAGAATTTTCATGTTTTAATGTTCATGACACATTGGCAGAAAATTTATTAAAAGATTTCTCAAGACTTCATTCTATCAAGTTATTTTAAGGACCTCTCACAGTTTACACATATATTCTCAAGCCATTTTTTGTTGGCATTGACCCTTTCTCACTACTTCCATTCCACCACTTTACCTTTAATCGTTCTCTCTATACAAATTCTTCAGCCGATCTTCTATGATATTAATTTTAATTATAAGAAAACATCAAGCAATAATAATTGGCTTTTTTTCTCTTTTATTCTTTGAAGAACTAAACTGAAAAAACATGGACATATTCTTCTTTTTTCCCCCTTCGTTTTGTCCTATATCAGATAATCCTTTTATTTTATTAATTCTGAAAATTTTCTTATTTCTTTTCGTAACATGAGTTCTGTGTCTTTTTATGCTTTTAAATGCAAATTCATGTGAATGAAACTATTTTTATATTATTTTCAAACAAAAAGTAAGAAGAAGGGGCAGTGAAGGGTAGTGTGTGTTATTGTCTAATGTTTTGATTTTTGTGTCTTTTTCGGTAAATTTCCTTTCTTCGGTGGTTAATCTCGTATGCCCTATCATTGTGTCTTTATTTTTATGTAAATATTCATTTCTTCCTTGCCATTCAAATTAGGTTAAACATTAAATTTATTTATTTATTTGGTTCAACATTGCTGAGATATTTTTTGTTTGTTATACCTTTCATGCTTGGTTTTTCGTATTGGCATCTCTAAGATAAGTATACGAAACAGCGAGAGAAAAAAATACCAAAATTCTGGTTCTACTTTGCTTGCTAAGCCCTCTCAAGTTTTTTATTTCTCTTAAATAAACAAATTTAATATGGGAAGTTGTAGGTGCATGAAGTTATAATTTATAGACATTCACAAATAACTGCTTCTTCTTCTTTGCTGATGTACAACATTGACAATGATCTACTAGATACTCTACGGAAGACAATTTCGATTGATTTTTGTACAATGTTTACAAAATGTCACTTTTATTCGACAACAATTTCTTGACATGTATGCAATATGATAAAAAGAGGATGATATAGTTTTTTAAAAACAAGGCAGAAGCTTTTAAGTTAGATCTGAAGTATTTGCAGCCACAACTAACGAAACCTATATGCAAATGTACACTGCATGTTATTGAAATATCAAAAAACAAGAAGATCATCAAGCTGAATTTTGATATATTAGAACAACAGCAAGATTGAAGTGGTCCTGTATTTCTTTGCTGCATTGAATTTTATCAAAATAATATTAAAAATACAAATAGAACAATACATGATGATGGACAAAACAAATAAACTTCTAAGCAAGTGAATGATATATTTCACAACCGCGTGAAGCGCGGTGAGTTCACTAGTTCTTACTATATATAAGAAAACGGAATTGATAGAGGAAGAGGTTAAAACACAGAATAAACCACTAGATATATTAGGAAGAAAAATAAAAAGAGGAAAGAAAAAATGGTAAGACAAGTATTCTTCTGCTGAATTATTACTATGTATAAGAAAAAGAAATAGATAAAGGAAGAGGTTAAAATAGAGAATAAACCACTTGATATTCTTAGGAAGAGAAATAGAAAGAGAAAAGAAAAAATGGTAAGACAAGTATTCATCCGTTGAACTCTTACTATGTATAAGAAAAAGAAATAGATAGAGGAAGGGTTAAAACAAAGAACGGAAAAGGGTTATTTGTATCCTTCTAGTTTGGTTTATTGTATAAGCTAGTCCCCCGTTATACTTTCTGGCTAATAAAATCCCTACTGTTAGGCAAAGTTCAACATTTGTCCCCTTTTTGACGGAATGGGACACGCGACATCTTTGGACTTAAAAACTCACCCCACTAATGGACTAACCCGCCCCGACCCATAACCTGTCGGATCCCCCNTTGTCGGATCCCCCCACTCTAAATTAAAACATGTGATAAACTAATACAACCATAAACCACCACTGACAAATCAATAGACACCAAATCTAGAGTTCTGTTGTTTTCTCTCATCTCATTTCTTCTTAAACTTTTACATTAGGACTATTTAGGTCGTCGAAAGTGTAACGACTCAGCCGGTTATTTTGAGTATTACAACCCCGTTCTCTCATTTACTACTCAATTTATGCCTTATAGTTAATTTATGACTTATCGGGTTAGTTGGTTCGGGTCCGGAAAGATTTCAGAGTGGAATGAGATACTTAGTCTCATAATTAAAAACTTAAGTTGGAAAAGTTGACCGGATATTCACTTATGTGTAAACGACCTCGAAATTTAATTCTGATGATTCCAATAGCTCCTTATGGTAATTTTGGACTTAGGAGCATATCCAAAAAATTATTTGGAGGTCCGTAGTGGAATTAGACTTGAAATGACAAAAGTCAAATTTTTGAGAAGTTTGACCGGAGGAGGGGGTTGACTTTTTGATATCGGGGTCGAAATCCAGTTCTGAAAATTTTCATAGCTCTGTTATGTCATTAATGCCTATGTGCAAACTTTGAGGTCAATCGGACGTGATTTACTAGGTTTCGACGTCGTTTGTAGATATTGGAAGTTTCACAGTTCATTAGGCTTGAATCTATGTGTGATTCGTGTTTTAGTGTTGTTGGATGTGATTTGAAGACACGACTAAGTTCGTATGATATTTTAGGACTTGTTAGTGTATTTGGTTGAGGTCCCGGGGGCCTCGGGTGAGTTTCGGACGGCAAACGGATCAATTTTAGACTTTACATTCTAGCTGAAGAATGCTAGTTTTCTATCACTGGTTTCCTTCTATGTGATCGCGTGAGAAGATCCGCGATCGCATAGGCTTATTTGGGCAGAGGTAAAATTGTTCTATGCGATTGCGTAGGCTTGTTGAGGTAGTGACGATTTTGTTCTTCGCGATCGCGTGAAGAGGGCCGCAATCGCGTAGCTGTGGGAGTCTGTTATTCGTGAACGCGTGAAGAAGGTCGTGTTCACGTAGAGTAATTAGAGCAGAAGTAGAGGTCACGCATTTGTGCTTTGAGATCGCATGGACGAATCCGCGATCGCGTAGGTCTGTAAAGTTATGCATCGCGATCGCGTGGTCAGGTCTGCGATCACGTAAGGTTAAAACTAGTTAGGGGCAAACTGTGCTTCGCGATCGCGTGAGACTGTCCGCGATCGCGTAGAGCAAATGACTGAGCAGATAGTTTAAGTTCTGAAAATATGATTTCATTCCATTTTCCATTTTTACCGATTTGGAGCTCGGAGAGAGAGGATTTTCGGGAGAGTTTCAAGGAAAATAACGGGGTAAGTGTTCTTAACTTAATATTGGTTAAATTACCCGAATCCATAATTATTTTTAATATTTAATTGGTGAATTAAGTTGGAAAATTGTGAAAATTCTCTTGGTTTAATTTGAAGATTTGAGAGTCGAGTTGATGTCGGATTTGAGTAAAATTTGTATGGTTGGACTCGTGGTTGAATGGGAGTTCATATGTTGTAACTTTTGTCGGGTTCCGAGACATGATCCCCATGCGCAATTTTTGAGTTAAATTTTAGATTTTTATGGAAAGATTGTATTTTCATATGGAATTAATTCCAATAAATTTTATTGACTGAAACGAATTAATTGTGACTAGATTCGAGGCATTCGGAGGCCGATTTGCGAGGCAAATGCATAGCAGAGTAAAGATTTTCACATTTTGAGGTAAGTAACAGTTTTACATTTGGTCATGAAGGTATAAAACCCCAGATTATTATATTATGTGAGTATTTTGGAGGTGACGCACATGCTAGGTGACAGGCGTGTGGGCGTACACCGTGGGAATTGGGACTTGGTCTATTCCGTAAAACTGAAAAGTTGAATAAGCTTGTCGTTAGCTATGTGCCCTTTCTGTGCTATAAAATTTTGACAGCGAAGCATGCTTAGGCTATGTGTTGGTGCTGTAAAGACCACAAGGGTATTGTACATGTTGAATTATCTGCTAAATTATTATTTTGTACTCAGTCACAGTTTACTTGTTTATTTTATCTCAGTCTCTATTGTTCATTATTGATGCATCATATTATTGTTATTTGGGCTGAGTATCGTGACTATTGAGAGACCGAGAGACCGGAGAGATTTATGAATGAGTGAGGCCGAGGGCCTGATTGTGAGATATTATACTATAGCATGTGAGTTGTCCGTGCGGATCTTTATATTATACTATAGCACGTGAGTTGTCCGTGCAGATCCAGATATTTATACTATGGCACGTGAGTTGTCCGTGCAGATTATAGCGCTTGGGCTGTAGGATCCCCTCTGGAGTCTGTACACCCCAGTGAGCGCGGGTACCCATTAAGTGTGAGTGCTGAGGGTTGAGAGCCGAGTGGTTGAGCTGTTGTGACGAGTTGAGCAACTATCGCCCTTAGAGGCTGTGCTTGCTTTTCATTTGTTGTTACACTTAGTTACTATCTGTCATTGTTGTCAAATTCTCTGAAAGATTTTATATCCGGATTACATGAACTTGAACTGTATAAAACTGATTTGACTTAAACTGCTGGAATTGAAAGTATGTCTACTCTCTGCTGGAATTACTGAAAATAAACTGTAATTGTGTAACTCGTCACTATCTTCAGTTCTTTATTTATTATTGTTACTTTCTGAGTTGGCTGCACTCATACTATACCTTGCACTTCGTGTGCAGATCCAGGTGTTCCCGGACATAGCGGGTGTTGATTCTTTCGCATAATTAAGTTTTTTGGAGATTTAGAGGCAGCTGCCGTATTTCGCAGACCTTGCCTCTCCTTCCCTATCTCCTTGTTTACTGTATGTGGTCTCAGACTATTATAGACCGTATTTTCCAGACTTGTATTCATATTAGATGCTCATGTACTCAGTGACACTAGGTTTTGGGAGTGTTTGTATTGGTATTTGCGAGATTTATGGATTGTGTTTAAATATTATAGTTTCAAACTTAAAAAGAAATTATGGTTTATTGAGATTGTCGGGTTGCCTAGTATCGAGATAGGCTCCATCACGACAGGTTAGTAGTTTGGGTCGTGACAAGTTGGTATCAGAGCTTTAGGTGACATAGGTCTCACAAGTCATGAGCAGGTTTAGTAGAGTCTTGCGGATCGGTACGGAGACGTCTGTACTTATCTTCGAGCGGCTGCCGAAATCTTAGAAAATTTTACTTTCTTGTATTCTATCGTGCAGAATTGATTTAGGTTAAAACATAACTCTTTGAATTCCTTCAACGCATTCGTGCGCATGTGAGAGCTCAGTATCAGTTGTGCATCGCTGGCTTGTGATTCCATGAACGAGGTTCGAGATATGTATTATGTGTTTTGGTGATGGGCCAGTCTGGAGGACTTGAGGCCAGGGTTGGACCGCAGCTTAAGCTCGGTAGCTTCATTTGTAACGTGTACAGTTTGACTCATATGTCCGGTAATGTCCCTACGAGTGGAATTTGTGGCTCGATGAGCGGTGGAAGTGACTATATGATGAGTATGATGTGAATGGGAATTTCTAATGTTGATGGCTCGAGAAAGATGATCTTCAAAGAGGCTTAGAGTCAGTAATATTTTATTGGTTCAGGTGCGACAAAGATGCATTTTGATTCGATGCAACAGTTGGGCAGCAATGTATGAGGGAAGACATGGCAGTAAGTGTTTCGCTGTGGTTGAAGTACTAGCAGGTCAAGTAGGAGAAGTAGAGGTTGAGAAGTTGCTTAAAGGAGATGATTTAACCAAAGTAAGAGTGGCAGATTAGCATATGAATTTTGTGGTAGGGTAGTTGTGCACCTTGAGAAAGTGTAGAACGGTTTTGGCACTAACTCCACGGGAACACTAAAGTCATAAATTGCTTTCAAGATCTCAACTCATTTAAAGTTTTAACAGAAGAAGGGAAAGAATAAAAGGAAAAACAAAAATAAAATAAAAGAGATAAGACAGAAGAGCAGGTGCTAGGATCATTAATACAGTGTCCGAAATATGGTTACCATTAATTACTAATGAGTAATCAAACTCATTCTCTTGCTCTAATTTTGATATTGTGCAAAGCATATTTCTGTTTAGTAATAATTTGCAAAAGAGCTAATGAGGTTGTTATATTTAACTTTGTGAAACCATAGTTGAAAATGGTAATTGAACTTCAATAATTTTGTAAAACCATTTAATACTTTACCTTATCAAAAAGATTTTGTAAAACCATTGCTCAGTAATCGACCTTAAGACTTTCTTTGATTATTATTTTTTTCCTATTTTAAGAATCTNGTATCAGTTGTGCATCGCTGGCTTGTGATTCCATGAACGAGGTTCGAGATATGTATTATGTGTTTTGGTGATGGGCCAGTCTGGAGGACTTGAGGCCAGGGTTGGACCGCAGCTTAAGCTCGGTAGCTTCATTTGTAACGTGTACAGTTTGACTCATATGTCCGGTAATGTCCCTACGAGTGGAATTTGTGGCTCGATGAGCGGTGGAAGTGACTATATGATGAGTATGATGTGAATGGGAATTTCTAATGTTGATGGCTCGAGAAAGATGATCTTCAAAGAGGCTTAGAGTCAGTAATATTTTATTGGTTCAGGTGCGACAAAGATGCATTTTGATTCGATGCAACAGTTGGGCAGCAATGTATGAGGGAAGACATGGCAGTAAGTGTTTCGCTGTGGTTGAAGTACTAGCAGGTCAAGTAGGAGAAGTAGAGGTTGAGAAGTTGCTTAAAGGAGATGATTTAACCAAAGTAAGAGTGGCAGATTAGCATATGGATTTTGTGGTAGGGTAGTTGTGCACCTTGAGAAAGTGTAGAACGGTTTGGAATCGCGATAGAATGTGATTTGGCCTACGGAATTTATTTGGATTGATGGTTACTGTACGAAGAAATATTGAATATGGCATAAAGGAGTTTGTTTGAAATAAAGTTTCAGGCGCAATATGACTTGAGTTCGGAAGGTATTGTTGAACTATCGGTTGATATCAATAGGGAAAGTACAGACTTATACAAATGGTGGGCGAGCATGAGCTCAGGAGAATTTACTGATTACATGGTTGTTGCACCCAGTGCAGCGTCGTTGGAAGTTATTGGTAAGGAATTCCACAGGTGGGTTATCTCTTGTGAGTCGTTAGTGGTGGCGTGATGTTGATGAAGCTTCTACGAAGAATATTACTTGCTACCCGGTAAGAGGTCGAGTGTGTGACTGTGGCTTGTGATTCAGAATGTTCATGAAAAGCTTAACAAAAGACTTCGAGAAGTCTGGCGGGTTAACGGTGCGAGATCATGGTAATTGAGAAGGAGAAATCCTTGCGGGTTCTAAGTTTATATAATTTCAGCTTAAAGCTAAGTGGGGAAGCCTGCTATTGACAATTTGATTTCAGGGTTATATGTTAAATTTTAGTTTTGGTCGGATACATACTTGTGGATCAGTTATGACTTGCAGAGATGGAAATCGAGGATGACTCGAGTAAGGAAATTCCTGAATACGGGTTATATGGTACTTTATAGAAATACGGAAATCATGGAATGATTAAATTGTTATTTTGAAGAACGTAGTGCGCACGAAGTATGAATTTGATTGGTGGTGTTAAGGAAGAGTTACTTCTTTGGGGATTGTTGTGCTAATGGGGCTTGTGCCCTTCGGCCCGTTTGGATGGTGCAATTTGGATTTGAGCAAAGTGGGAGATTCCCGAGAATATTCTAATGGGTTTGAGAATTATATATAGCAATTGAGCATGTTTTCGGACTTGTGTATGGATAAAATCTGAGATTTGCACTTGAAGGTGTCGAGACTTGCGATAATTTTGTATGACTATGGATTCTGCATTTCACTATAAGAAAGGAATGAGGAACAATTTTAAATTCACATAAAGTATTTTCAGAGTGAGTGTTACAGTTGTGGTATTTATGGGGTAATTATGATGTTATGAGACTTTACAGAAAGTTTGGTGGCAATATTCTTGGGTTTGGTGACCTGCGTGGCTTGGTCGAGTTAGAGGGATTCAGTTCTGATAGCTTGGTTATGTGCAAATGGATTTCAAAGTGTTCTTAATGGTTTCTACCATGGGTTGAACCAGATATATTCTACCGGTGTAGGGAACATGTTGTGTATTATGAATTCCTCCTAGAAGGAAGCAAGATGAAGGTTACTGAATGACCGGGTATGTAATTGGCTGGTTACCCAACGTTGATAATGAGATTTTCGTGCTTGTCACATGATGGCATGATAGATGTGATGTGTGGCGCGGGATTAAGAGTTACATGTATAAGGTGGCAGTTTATTCTTGAAAGGAAGATCACGAATTTTGGACAGAATGGTCAATTTCAGATAATTAGATAAATGTTATAATTGCTCGGTAATCCCTGAGAAGGGTGCGCATTGCAAAAGGCGCATTGTGCTTTGACTTACAGATGCTCATTGGTATTGCAGTACTCACCTGGTTGTTAGACTGCTGATATTCAAATTATTGCTATGTGGCACGGAAGAATTATGAAAGTATTCCTTATGGGAAGATCATGAATGGAAGATGTGTTAGCCATTCTAGTGCTGGAGTTGGGATCAGTTACGGTGATTCATGTGTTTGATGAATTTGGAGACTGGGATTTCTCAGAAGTATATTGTTTCGGGTTACGGCCTGTTTGAGGTGAGTATTTTATTTTAACTCAGTGGAGGCACTAGTTGCGTTAATTATTTGTGATAGCTACGCGCTATAAGTGTGCATATATGTGAGGTTTGAGCCAATGTGCGGGCATCATGGCAAGTATTCATACTCGAAAGAATGCTTAGGCTATGATATGCCTAGAGTTGACTGTTAAGCATAAAGTTATAATGTTTCTTATGTCCGTATCTTTGTTGAGAACTATCTGGGCTACATTTAAGGTTACAAAGAGGCTAACTCCAATGAATAAATGGGGTAGTTATTATTTCTGCGTTAACTTGCCGATTTGAAGTGTTATAGCAAACTTTGCGCATGCTTACGCTATGGCGTGTTATTTATACCAGTTCAGGAGCATGAGAATCTTATTTTATTATCATATACATGTGTACTTGTTTAATTGCTCCTGTATGATATGCTGAGACTGGAGGCCTGTGACCATGCCAGGCGATTTATATTATTGGAATGTGAGTTGTCCGTTCCATGTGTGGGAATTTTATTTCTATGATAATTTATCTGATTCATTAATTTCCTTCCTCTACAATTGTGTACATGTGCCTATGGTTATCCTCTTCATGAAAATTGAGGAGTTGGTTGTAACATTGGGGTTGTGGTGGTGCTTGTTGAACTTGCAATATGGTTCTCTTCCTTGAGACATCTCCCATATTTGGGTACACGGATTGCGCAGTTGTGGCTTGAGTTATGCTGATGTGGTGTGTCAGTGGGATAGTTGTGTTTAATACTATAAGGTCATTTGACCTAGAATGAGTGCTATCAGATTTGATTACGGTATATTCGGGAGGATACTATTGAAAGTCGGCTTAGAAAGTGATTATGGTTCTGGTTGGGGTGAGAGAGCTCCATGACTTGTTGATCCGATAAGGGGTCATGAGATTTCTGCGTGTTTCTTTCATTATCAGCAGTGTACGAAGGTTTTGGAATGAGGTTTTGTTTGATATGGGATTTAATACTAGTATCGGGTTAGTTTGGAATAGTCACTATGATCGGGAATGGTGTTGTGAGCATGTGAGTTGTGTTGTACGTTACATGATTATATCTGGGGTTATGGTTATGGTTTGATACCGCTTGTTCAGACTTATACGGTGTGTAGATGTGAGATTCGGGTCTTGAAAAGAAATTCTGAATGTTGGAAATTGAATTCCAAGGTTTTTGGACTAAGGTTAAATTAATAATTTTCAGTTGTATTGTGTTGTCAGGACTATATAGAATAGGGTGATGTGGGATCACCCCCGGGTATGTGTATGGTAAGGTGGAATAGAGATTTGAAGGTTAAGAACAACTCTTGGCACGTTCGAGGACGAACGTATGTTTAAGTGTGGGAGAATGTAATGACCCAGCCGGTCGTTTTGAGTATTACAGCCCTGTTCCCCCATTTACTACTCAATTTATGCCTTACAGTTGATTTATGACTTATCGGGTTAGTTGGTTCGGGTCCGGAAAGATTTCAGAGTAGAATTAGACACTTAGTCTCATAATTAAAAATTTAAGTTGGAAAAGTTGATCGGATATTTACTTATATGTAAACGACCTCAGAATTTAATTCTCATGATTCCAATAGCTCCATATGATAATTTTGGACTTAGGAGCATGTCCGGAAAATTATTTGGAGGTCCGTAGTGAAATTAGGCTTGAAATGACGAAAGTCAAATTTTTGGGAAGTTTGACCGGGGGGTTAACTTTTTGATATCGGGGTCGGAATCCAGTTCTGAAAATTTTCATAGCTCCGTTATGTCATTTATGACTTGTGTGCAAAATTTGAGGTCAATCGGACGTGATTTGATAGGTTCCGGCATCGTTTGTAAAAATTAGAAGTTTTAAAGTTCATTAGGCTTGAATCAATGTGTGATTCGTGTTTTAGTGTTGTTGGATGTGATTTGAAGATACGACTAAGTTCGTTTGATGTTTTAGGAATTGTTGGTATATTTGGTTGAGGTCCCGGGGGCCTCGAGTGAGTTTCGGACGGCTAACGGATCAATTTTGGACTTTGCATTCCAGCTGAAGAATGCTGGTTTTCTGTCACTAGTTTCCTTCTATGCGATCGCGTGAGAAGGTCCGCGATCGCATAGGCTTTTTTGGGCAGAGGTAAAAATTGTTCTATGCGATCGCGTGAAGGCAACCGCGATCGCATAGGCTTATTTGGGCAGAGGTGAAATTGTTCTATGCGATCGCGTGAAGGCAACCGCGATCGTGTGGCTGTAGGAGTCTGTTATTCGCGAACGCGTGAAGAAGGTCGCGTTCGCGTAGAGTAATTGGAGCAGAAGTGGAGGTCACGCGTTTGTACTTCGCGATCACGTGGACGAGTCCGCGATTGCATAGGTCTATGAAGTTGTGCATCGCGATCACATGGTCAGGTTCGCGATCGCGTAAGGTTAAAACTGGTCAGAGGCAAACTGTGCTTTGCGATCATGTAGAGCAAATGACTGGGCAGAGAGTTTACGTTCTGAAAATGGGTCCATTTTTACCGATTTGGAGCTCGGAGAGAGAGGATTTTTGGGAGATTTTCGAGGAAAATAACGGGGTAAGTGTTCTTAACTTAATATTGGTTAAATTACCCGAATCCATGGTTGTTTTTAACATTTAATTGGTGAATTAAATTGGAAAATGGTGAAAACCTTCTTGGTTTAATTTGAAAATTTGAGGGTCGAGTTGATGTCGGATTTGAGTAAAATTTATATGGTTGGACTCGTGGTTGAATGGGCGTTCATATGCTGTAACTTTTGTCATGTTCCGAGACGTGGGCCCTACGGGTAATTTTTGAGTTAAATTTCAGATTTTTATGGAAAAATTATATTTTCATATGGAATTAATTTCAATAAATTTTATTGACTGAAATAAATTAATGTTGCCTAGATTCGAGGCACTCAGAGGCCGATTTGCGAGGCAAAGGCATAGCAGAGTAAAATATTTCACATTTTGAGGTAAGTACCAGTTTTAAATCTGGTCCTGAGGGTATGAAACCCCAGATTATTGTATTATATGAGTATTTTGGAGGTGACGGGCGTGTGGGCGTGCACCGTGGGAATTGGGACTTGGTCCATTCCGTGAAACTAGAAAGTTGAATAAGCTTGTCGTTAGCTATGCGCCCTTTTTGTGCTATAAGAATTTGACAGTGAAGCATGCTTAGGCTATGTGTTGGTGCTGTAAAGACCACAAGGGTCTTGTACATGTTGAATTATCTGCTAAATTGTTATTTTGTACTCAGTCACGATTTACTTGTTTATTTTATCTCAGTCTCCATTGTTCATTATTGATGCATTATATTATTGTTATTTGGCCTGAGTATCATGACTATTAAGAGCCCGAGAGACTGGAGAGATTTATGATTGAGTGAGGCCGAGGGCCTGATTATGAGATATTATACTATAGCACGTGAGTTGTCCGTGCAACACATGAGTTGTCCGTGCGGATCCTTATATTATACTATAGCACGTGAGTTGTCCGTGCAGATCCAGATATTTATACTATGGCACTTGAGTTCTCCGTGCAACACGTGAGTTGTCCGTGCAGATTATAGCGCTTGGGCTGTAGGAGCCCCTCTGGAGTCTGTACACCCCAGTGAGTACAGGTACCCATTGAGTGTGAGTGCTGAGGGTTGAGAGCCGAGTGGTTCAGCTGTTGTGACGAGTTGAGCAACTATTGCCCTGAGAGGTTGTACTTGCTTTTCATTTATTGTTGCACTTAGTTGCTATCTGTCATTGTTGTGAAATTTTCTGAAAGATTTTATATCCGAATTACATGAACTTGAACTATATAAAACTGATTTGACTTAAACTGCTGGAATTGAAAGTATGTCTACTCTCTGTTGGAATTACTGAAAATGAACTATAATTGTGTAACTCGTCACTATCTTCAGTTCCTTATTTATTAATGTTGCTTTCTGAGTTGGCTGCACTCATACTATACCCTGCACTTCGTGTGCAGATCCAGGTGTTCCCGGATATAGCGGGTGTCAATTTTTCGCACAGTTGATGTTTTCGGAGATTCAGAGGTAGCTGTCGTATTTCGCAGACCTTGCCTCTCCTTCCCTATCTCCTTGTTTACTGTATGTGGTCTCAGACTATTATAGACCATATTTTTCAGACTTGTATTCATATTAGATGCTCATGTACTCAGTGACACTAGGTTTTGTGAGTGTTTGTATTGGTATTTGCGAGATTTGTGGATTGTGTTTAAATATTATATTTTCAAACTTAAAAGAAATTGTGGTTTATTGAGATTGTTGGCTTGCCTAGTATCGAGATAGGTGCCATCACGACATGTTAGAATTTTGGGTAGTGACAGAAAGGCTTACAATATCGGAGAAAAGTTGTTCATCGAAGAGGATGTGCCATTATGGAGAAATTGCCAGTCATTTCACTTCGAAAACTATCCTAAACCCTGGAAGGAGATTCTACAAGTGCCCTAAACCTGAGTTAATTGTTTTTCCCTTACATATCTGTTAATATCCATTGTTTCAGTAGTTCTTTGAAGTTGTTTGTGTTTCGTTTAGAATGAAGGATGTGGTTTCTGGAAATAGCACGATGAAAAATTCCCCGATGCTGCGTTAATTGGAATTAACAATGTACGATTAGAAGCTACAAATCGAGAGATTAAAATGCTGAATATTTCTTTGGAGGCTCTTAAAATTGAAATAGATGGCTTGAAGAATTCTGAAGTTAAAAAAGTTATGAAATTGGAAGACAAAATGTTGAAGATGAAGATGTTCATCATAATTTCAGTACCCTAATTATTGGATTTGCTTCCTCGTTTATGAAGTAAATTACTTTGTACAATCTTGTATCTTTAATGTTTTTATTTAGTACCAATACCAACTGTTAGTTAACTGACTTTATTGGCTAAAGTAATATTTGTAATGTATGGATTCCAGCCGTTTATCATTTCAAATGACAATTAGTAGTTCAATCTTTCCAGTAGAATTTGTTATTTTAGTAACATATGTGATGTTGGTTCAAGTAGAATTTCCAGTAGAATATGTCATCTTTCCAGTAGAATTTGTCGGAGCTGGCAATAGTTAATCTATGTACATTACCAACAGTAGAAAAAAGGTCCTAAATATGTACATTACCAACTGATCAAAGAAAGAAGTCACAACTGATTTAAAAAGGCTAATTAAATGCATAAATTACCAACTGATTATACACTAATTAACTGCATAAATTATCAACTGATTACACACTAATTAATTGCAGTAATTACCAGCTTAAAAAACTAATTAAGAGAAACAACAACATAATTTACCAACTGATAAAACACTAATTAAGCGAACAAACAGTACCAGCTTACCAAGTCAGAAGTTTGACATTTACATCAAATTAGAACAATGGATGCTATGTTATAACTGCAAAAACTTACACAACTAAGTCATAACATGACATCCACCTCTAAAGTCACACAACCAAAAAATTACCAAGTACTGTCATAATGCTATAATTACATGCCAATTTAAACCAACGCAAACCAAAAGAAAGTGACATGGGACATATTAGATCCCCTTTCTTGGTATCAATTTCTGGACTTTCTGTCTACGTTGCTTCTCCAACTGATCTCCAGTCATTGCCGCATTTCCCTTCCATGTCAAGTTTGTTGGAGAGTAAGGAAGATCAGTTGGTTCACTAATACCTGTGTGATCCCCCTTGAAGCTGATTTTCCTATTTCCGGCTGGCTTTTGTATCTGATGTCTTTGATGCAATCTGGTGTATGATTCTGATATAACTTTTGGCCTTATTGCTGGGTCAGGATCATGTTCAACAGTTGGATTGATAAAATTTGGAAGTGAGCTCACTATTGGAATATGCATAAAGACAAAGTCATTGAATTGACTATTCTGGGACACTTGGTGTAACGATCCGATCGGTCGTTTTGAGCTCTAGGACGTCGTTCGGCGGTTTGAGGCCATGAGCAGCTTCACTTCAGGTATTATGACTTGTGTGTGTGGTCGGAATTGAATTTCAGGGAGTTCGGAGTTGATTTGGAGAGAAAATTCTAAATTCAGAAGCTTTAAGTTGGAGGAATTGACTAAGGGTTGATTTTGAGTAAACGACCTCAGAATCGGGATTTGAAGATTCCAACAGGTTTGTATGATGATTTTGGACTTGGGCCTATGTCCGTATCAGATTTTGGATGACCCGGGAGTATTTCGGCGCTTATAACGGAAGGTTGGCATTTGAAAGAATTTCATAAATTTGGGTTCAAGTGCATTTCAATGTTATCAATGTCCGTTTGGGATTCTGAGTCTAGGAATAGCTCCGTATGGTGATTCTGGTATTAGGAGCGTGTCCGGAAGTAGATTTGGAGGTCCGTAGGTCATTTTGGGGTCATTTGGGAAAAGTTGGAAATTTGGATAATTTTGAGAAGTTTGACCGGGAGTGGACTTTTTGATATCGGGGTCGGATTCCGATTCCGGAAGTGGGAGTAGGTCTATAATGTCAATTATGACTTGTGTACAGAATTTGAGGTCAATCGGACGAGATTAGGTTTCGACATCGATTGTAGAAGTTGAAGTTTCAAAGTTCATTAAGTTTGAATTGGAGGGTGATTCATGTTTTAGCATTGTTTGATGTGATTTAAAGGCTCGACTAAGTTCGTATGACGGTTTAGGACTTGTTAGTATAATTGGTTGAGGTCCCGAGGGACTCGAGTGGATTCCAGATGGTAAACGGATCTAGTTTGGGCTTAGAGGAATGCTGGAGCTGCTGTCATCTCGTGTAACCGCACCTGTGAGGTTTTGGCAGCATGTGCGGAGTCGCAAAAGCGGCCAGGAGGTCCCAGAAGCGAAAAGGGAGTGGGGGACTGTGACCGCAGGTTCGGACGATTTGCCGCAGAAGCGGATGCGCACCTGCGGGGAGCTTAGCGTAGAAGCGGGCTGGGCAGCTGCGGGACTTACGCATAAGCAGAACATTTTGCCGCACCTGCAGAACCACAGAATCGGTCCAGTGAGTGCAGGTGCGGAGGTCGCCTGGGCAGAATACATAAGTTAGCCAAATCGGGTTTTGGCTCATTTCATCTCTTTTCTCTCATTGGAGCCAGACTTGGGGGTGATTTTGGAGTGCCATCTTCATCATCTATTATAGGGTAACTGATTTCTTCATATTGTGAGTTAAATACATGATTTTTATATGGATTCAAGCATGAACATTTGTAAAAATTTGGGATTTTGAAGAAACAAAAACCTAGAAATTGGTATTTTTGGATTTTGACCACGAAATAGGATATGGAATTTGGAATAAATTATATATTTGAGTTCGTGGGGTTACTCTTCGAAAACGTTTCAGAATTCGGGCACATGGGCCTGAGGGTAATTTTTATCGAATTTTCGAGCGTAGTTGGAAAGTTTTGTAAATTGAATTATAATGAGTATTAGAGTATATATTTATGGATTTGCACCTTTATTGACTAGTTTTGGAGCGATGGGCATTGGTTTGAGTTGTTGGAAAGGCTTTGGAGCCGGTTATGGAATTTTGGAGCGAGGTAAGTCTCCTTTCTAACCTTGTAAGAGGGAATTAACTCCATAAGTGAATCAAATTATTATGTGCTTCTATTTGTGGGGGCTACGTACGCACGAGGTGACGAGAGTATGTGCGTAGCTACTATTATGCTTATGTCCGGGGAGTCTAGGACCCATATCATGTTGTACTTGTGATGTTTGCGTCCTACTTGTTAATTTAATTGTTTAAAATATTTAGAAACTTGATAAGGGAATTTTAAAAAGATTAAACTTCATTTACTTGACCGTTAAATGAGAATTTGAAATTCTTGGAATATTTGCCCCTTAATAAAGCTTGAATTGGTTGTTTAATGTATTTTCTCTTTTGTGGAGCGGGCAGAACACCTCGGTAGCAGATAAATGCATCTATGGTTCGTGTCGTTCGACTCTCGGCAGTGCACAGTTTAAATATTATATTGGAGCGGTCTGTACGACCTCGACATAATTTGCGCATGATAAAATTTTGGAACCAATTATAATTGATATTGCTTCTTTAGCTTGAGATATAAATTGTTAAATGAAGAGAATAAGTTTGAAAAAATTTCCTATTAATAAAAGAATTGTCCACTCACTTCTTGTTATTGAGTTTACAGCTATTTCATACAATTCATGCTTAAGTATAATATCGGTAGTTATTGTTAGCCCATAGTAAGTGTCGGAGTCGACACCTCGTCACTACTTCTTCGAGGTTAGACGGTATACTTACTGGATACACATTGATTTACGTACGCATACTATACTTGCTGCACATATTTGTGCAGGTACATATATGTCTAATGGCCTTGTGGGCATAGAGGTGCGGTTATTGCGGGGACTTAGGTGAGCTGTATTCTATACTGCGATCCGCAGCCAGCAGAGTCTTCTTTCCGAGTATTTATATTTTTCCTATCCAATTTATATTTTGGATAGATACTTTATTTTATTTTACTTCCTAGTTGATGCGCATGCACTTGTGACACCGGGTTTTGGGATATATATGGGTTGTTTGGTATTGAAATTGTGAAAATATTTTTATTTAATCTGTAAAGTCCATATTTTATTATTAAATTGAGGGATATCGTGATTTCAAATACTAAAATGAATAATTAAGTTAATTAATTATTGTTGGCTTGTCTGACAGCGGTGTTAGACGCCATCACGACCTAAAATGGATTTTGGGTCGTGACAATATAGTATCAGAGTACTAGGTTCGCTTAGGTCTCACGAGTCATGAGCGAGTCTAGTAGAGTTTTGCGGATCGATACGGAGACGTTTGTACTTATCTTCGAGAGGCTACAGGACTGTTAGGAGCACTTCCCTTCTTGATTCCTCACTGTGCGATTTGATTTCTTTGAGGCTTATGCCTTCATTTCCTTCCTATTCAATCTTGTGCGACGTGAAGTGCTTGTTATAAATTTAGAATCGAGGAATTTTAATGGTACTGCAGATGGGGTGTGGGATGTTTCTCCCTGCGTATTTGATTGGGCTATTGTCATCGCCTAGCGGAAGGTCATTCTGTAATTTCGGTTTAGTATCAGTATTGCCTATGGTTTGAGACTTGGCACTAATTGTTATGATGATTCATGCGTTGCTATCACATAGTGTTGGTGTAATGGTAGGGTGCTTATCTATGGATCGCGGCAGTAAATGACTTGATAGAAGGACTTCTCATTTCACGGCTTAGAGGTTCAACATTTAGTTCCGGCGGAGGAGAGGCAATCGGACTACGAATGTTCAGGTTTGGGTTGATGGAGTAACGAGACTAGGTATTTCGAGCGTGGTGGAATTTTCATCTGTGATGTGGTGTCATCGTCCTAGATTGGATGCATTATGTTCTCCGGTGTTGTGGTCTTCTTCAATTCGCCTTCGGGGCAGGTTATTGTGAAATGGTGCCGGAGAAGTGGTTGTCAGAAATAACAGGGTGTAGCGATTTCAGAATCGAATCGGTGTTTCTAGTGTTGATAGCTCGAGAAAGATGATCTTCGGAAAGGTTTAAAGTTGGTAGCGATCGATTGGTTCAAGTGCTACAAAGATAGATTTTGATTTAAGGCAACAATTGGGCAACGAAGAATGAGAAAGGACATGTGGGAGGTGTCTTGCAGTGGTTAAAATTCTAGAAGGCCAAGTGTGAGAAATATAAGTCGAGTTGTTGCTTAAAAGAGAGGGTTTGACCAAAGTGGGAGAGTGGCAGAGTAGTATATGGGTTCTGTGGTAGGGTAGCTACACGCCTTGGGGAAATTTTAGAGTGATTTGGGATTTATGGTTGACAGTGACTAGGTCTAGGAACTAATTTGGAATATTAGCTATTGTACCGAGGAAGATTGGATATGAAGGAAAGGAGTTGCATGATATAAAGAAGGATACAACATGACTTTGGATTGAAATGTATTGTCACACCTTTAGTTGATGTCAATGGGGAGTGAACGGACTTTGTACAACTGGAGAATGAGCACGGGCTCAGGGGGTTCATTGGTTTCATAGTAATTGTACTCGGTGCAGCGTCGTTGAAAGAGGTCGGCATGGAATTTCCACAGGTGGGATATCTCCTGTGAGAAGGTTAACACTAAGTGTCTCATTTCACTCTAAAACCAAAGATAAATCCTTTCGGCAAGTTACATAACCATAAAATAAAGTATATGGAGCAATAAATAGGGGGTCGTTACAGTATATTTTATACGTAGTGTGTGGGTTGTTTGGGGCTAAGGGCTTTTTTTATATTTAGCATGAAAATGGTAGTATGATATGGTATGTCATGTCGTTACGCATTCATCACTCATTTTCCCCATCATTAATAGGACAATTCCATTCTCTTCGTCGATTTCTTTCCTTTGTTGTTGTCAGCTGCTTGTGAGGGTTAGTTATTTAATTTATACTATACTTTATTTATTTGTCATTTGTTATTTGTTGTGTATCTCTATATTAAAGTTCTTTTGGTTTTCAGATTCAGGCTCTTTATTTTTTTTAATACTTCATTTATTCACTATACTTCTCACGGAAATACCTTTTCTATTTTATTTTTATTTCTTGGATTAGGTCAATTTCTGCAAAGAAGATTCAGGATTTGTTAAATGCCTCCAAAAATGCATCTTTGACTACATTATTTAACACCATCATTGAAAAACAAAAAGGGCCGGTATACAATTTATGATAAATTGATAATGATAAACAAAATTATTTATCTGTTATTCAACTTCAACGCATTACCAGCAAGTCTAACAAAAGAGCAATAATACTATTACAACTATGAAAATAGCTAAGATAGTGCTCATTGAAAACTAAAATTACAAATAACTAAGACCTCATTCGCCTGCACGAAATGTCCTTAAATCTCTTTCACCAAAGGAACACAGCTACCAAAGATTTCTGCAGATCCTACAAACTTTCCATCGACCAAGTTCGCACCAACATTCCCAGACTCAACCTATGCAAAGGTCACATTTGTTAGAACAAAAATTAGTTGTGAAAAAACTAAAGTATTAAATTATAGGAGTAAACTAATTGTTGTTACAATCTTCTAGCCTCCATTGAAGATATATTCTTCAGGAACAAGCCTTTCTTTCATCATGTAAAGTTGTAAAAGCAGCGGTTGAACCGGGAATCAACCTAACAAACCCGTCACGGGAACAAAGCTTGCACTGCATTTACATAAGTGCAGAGAAAAAAAATTATGCTAATAGTAAACAACTTTAAAATGATGAATAACTTATTTCTATTTTTTACCTTCAACTTGAGGTTAAAAATCTTCTCCTTATACTTCACTATCTCATTCAAATAAGTACATTGCTCTCCTGTTATATCCCCACAATTATCACACCTCATCTAAAAGTAGATTCGCATACAAAAGAAAATACGATAAGACGAAGTAATCTCTGCTGAATTCTAACTATGTATAAGAAAAAGAAAAAGATAGAGAAAGAGGCTAAAACAGGGAATAAACCACTAGATATTCTTAGGAACAAAAATAGACAGAGAAAAGAAAAAATGGTAAGACAAGTATTCCTCTGTTGAATTCTTACTATATATAAGAAAAAGAAAGAGATAGAGCAAGAGGTTAAAGCAGAGAATAAACCATTATATATTCTTAGGAAGAAAAATAGAAAGAGAAAAGAAAAAAAATGATAAGACAAGTATTCTTCTTTTGAATTCTTACTATATATAAGAAAAAGTAAAATAGAAAGAGGAAAGAAAAAATGATAGGACAAGTATTCTTCCGTTGAATTCTTACTATGTATAAGAAAAAGAAATAGATAGAGAAAGAGGATAAAACAGAGAATAAACTACTAGATATTCTTAAGATGAAAAATAGAATAAGGAAAGAAAAATGGTAAGACACGTCTGCTGAATTCTTACTATGTATAAGAAAAAGAAATCGATGGAGGAAAAAAGGTTAAAATGGAGAATAAACCACTAAATATTCTTAGAATAAAAATAGAAAGAGGAAAGAAAACAAAGGTAAGACAAATTTTCTTCTAGTGAATTTTTACTATGTATAAGAAAAAGAAATAAAAAGAGAAAAAGAGGTTAAAATAGAGAATAAATCACTAAATATTAGTAGGAAGAAAAATAGATAGAGGAAAGAGTTTACCTCGAAGAAGTAACCCATTTTCTCATTGTCGATTCCTTTGTTTGGAGCCAAAGATTTGTCGTTCTCCGTTTTGGCATAAATTTCAAGTTGGAACTTCTAAGATTTCATCTATTTGAGCTGATTGATGGATGTTACAATGAAAGTAATGCTGTGACTATAGGGTACATTATGTACGTAGTGTGTTGGTTGGTTCGGGCTAAGGGCTTTTTGACATTTGGCATAAAAAAGGTTGTATGGTGTGGAATGTCATGTCCTGACGCATTCATCATCATTTTTCCCTATCTTTAATAGGCTTATTCCATTCTCTTCGTTGATCCCTTTCCTTTATTGTTGTCAGCTGGTTGTGCGGGTTTGTTCTTTATTTTAAACTACACTTTATTTATTTATTTATTTATTATTTGTTGTGTATATCTATATTAAAGTACTTTTGTTTTTCAGATTCATGTTTTTATTTTTTTAATACTTCATTTATTCGCTATACTTCTCGCGACAATGACTTTTTCATTTTGTTCTATTTCTTTGTTTGGGTCAATTTTTGCAAAAAAGATTCATGATTTGTTAAAAGCCTCCAGAAATGCATTTTTGACTAAATTATTTAACACCATCATTGGAAAACAAAAAGGGTCGATATACAATTTATCAGAATTGAAAATGATAACCAAAATTATTTATGTGTTGTTCAACTTCAACACATTACGAGCAAGTCTAACAAAACAACAATAATACAATTACAACTATGAAAATAGCTAAGTTAGTGCTCATTGAAAACTAAAATTACAAATAACTAGACCTACTTCGCCTGCACGAACCGTATAAGAAAAAAGAAAAAGATAAAGGAAGAAGCTAAAACGGAGAATAAACCACTAGATATTGTCATGAAGAAAAATAGAAAGAGAAAAGAAAAAATGGTAAGACAAGTATTCCTCTGCTGAATTCTTACTATGTATAAGAAAAAGAAAGAGATAGAGGAAGAGGTTATAGCAGAGAATAAATCACTAGATATTCTTAGAAAGAAAAATAGAAAGAGGAAAGAAAAAATAGTAAGACAAGTATTTCTCTGTTGAATTGTTACTATGTATAAAAAAAAGGAATAGATAGAGGATGAGGTTAAAATAGAGAATAAACCATTAGATATTCTTAGGAAGAAAAATAGAAACGGGAAATAAAAAAGTGGTAAGACAAGTAATGCTCTATTAAATTCTTACTATGTATACGAAAAAGAAATTGATAGAGAAAGAGGTTAAAAAAGAGAATAAATCGCTATATATTTTTAGGAAGAAAAATAAACAGAGAAAAGAAAAAATGGTAAAACAAGTATTCCTCTGTTGAATTCTTACTACAACAACAATAACGACCTAGTAAAATTCTACTAGTGGGGTCTGGGAGGATAGTGTGTACGCAGACCTTACCCCTACCCCGAGGGGTAGAGAGGCTGTTTCCGAAAGACCCTCGGCTCAAGAATACGAAAAGAGGTAATATATCAGTACCATCAATAAACCATAAAATAAAATAACAACATCATAAGAACCAGAAAATAGATGGAAAACACAACAATAACCAGTAGATAAAGCTCGGGAGTAAGAGGAACGAAAGAGTAGTGAGAACTCAATACTAACCACTAGCAGTGTAAGACTAAATCCTAACAGACTAGCCGCACTCTGGTGCGCCGTAGAAATATGCACAACTACCTCCTAACTTACAACTATAATACTCGACCTCCACAACTTCCTGTAAAGGGTCATGTCTGTATAGGTCAAAATCTGCCTCAGTGGGATTTAGCATGGAGCAATATCGTGGAAAGAGATATGGTCGAGGTCGACTAGTAGATAACGGGGCTCGTAGCCGAGCAGTCAATAACTGTCGAGGTCGAGTATCAAGGGCAGTGCTAACGGCTAGTTTTTGTAATAGGATATTCAAGAGAATATTCCATTGAATATTCTTGGTGTCTGTACTTTTAGAGTTGACTAGGGTATTTCCCATATAAATAGAAAAAGAGATAGGGGGAAAAGGGTATGTAACATTCTCTAATAAGAACACTTTTTGAGAAGAAGACTTTCTCTCTAGAAAAGATACAAACACTACCTTTCTGAGAAGATTCGATTATCTATTATTCCACGTCTTTCCATCAGATCCGAGAATAGTTCCAATATTATAGCATTTGCATATCACTCATCACCGTCAGAAGGAGGAATCATCCACCCCATTTAATATTGGATGAATCATTCTCCTTATTTACGTTAATTCTATTTATTATTGTTTATTGCTTGAAATTCTTCTATTATTAATGATCTTGAAACATTGAATGTACACAATATTTAATCCTCCACCAACACTGTCCGATTTTATTTGAGTTGACTAGTTATAAATCTGGGGATATTATTATTAACTAGGTTTAATCCCTTTTTATATAAAATTAATTAGTCTAATCAAAGGTGTCACGACCCTAAACTCAAACCGTTCGTGATGGCGCCTATCGATGGTACTAGGCCAGCCGGCTCCCACAACACTACAATAATTCATTCATATATATGCCAAAAGACGTCTTGTATAGCAGAATTTCATAAAAGAAATAAGGGTTGAACTCAAAAATATAAATGCGGAATGAAAAGCCCCAAACATCGGGGTATCACTGAGTCATGAACAACTACTAAAAATTGGTCCGACAACAATAAGACTAACATAGTCTGGGAAAACTCCAAAATACAACTAAGGGGGAGATAAAGAAGGAGAAAACAGGGTTGCGATCGCCAGGCAGCTACCTTGCTAATTCCAATGATCAGCTACAGGAATATCAGCAGCCGCTACCGTGACCAAGAATGCCTGGATCTGCACACAAGGTGCAGGGGGTAACGTGAGTATACCAACTCAGTAAGTAACAGAAATAAATAAAGGCTGAGAAGTAGTGACGAGCTAAATGCAAGTACCGTTCATATCACAAAATTTTAGTAAAGTGCGGCATGCTTTGTAACCAGAGTTTAAGTCAAATTAGCTTATTTAAATCAAGTTCAAGTAAATCAATTAGAAATATATTTCAACAGTTATCAAACAAGGACTTAAAGCAACTATGAGCATGGATGATGAAATCATGCACTGACCCTCGGCCTAACATCCCTCAGTCCTCCCAATCACTCATGCCTCACCATCACTCATGCCTCACAATCGCTCAGCACTCGGCACTCGCACTCAGCAGGTCCTTGCGCTCACCGGGGGTGTTCAGACTCCGGAAGGGCTCCTACAGCCCAGCGCTATAATCTGTACGGATAACTCACGTGCTATAATATCATATCATAATCCACACGGACAACTCACGTGCTGAGGCACTATACCTCACAAATAGGTCCTCGGCCTCACTCAATCATAAACCTCTCCAGTCTCTCGGGCTCTTAGAAATCAACGAAATCAGCCCAAACAACATTAGCATGATACAACAAATAGAATAACAGAGACTGAGCTACGATGTAGGAATGCATGAACATGACTGAGTATGGGATATCAACTAAAACAGTGAGAGGACAGCAAGAAACGACCTCTAAGGGTCCAAACAATACTGGCATAAGGCCTAGACATGGTATCTAGCATGATTTACAGTAAATCTTTCTAAAGCACATAAAGAGCATATAGCTACAACAGGTTGTTCAACTTTACAGTTGCTACGGGATGGAACAAGTCACCAATCCCCAATGGTGCACGCCCATACACCCGTCACCTAGCATGTGCGTCACCTCCAAATAGTCACATGACACACAAATCTGGGGTTTCATACCCTCAGGACTAGATTTACAACCGTTACTTACCTCAATCCGAGCAAATCTCTACTCTGCAATACCCTTGCCTCTCGAATCGGCCTCCGAGCATCCCGAATCTAGCCACAAGCAATACAATACGATCAATATAAGCTAAAGGAATCAATTCCACAAGAAAAATACCAAATTATAGCCAAAATCGGCCCAAACCCGGCCCTCGAGCCCAGTCTCGAAATCCGACAAAAGTCACAAAACCCGAAAGTCCATTCACTCATGAGTCTATTCATACCAAATTTACCAAAATCCGACAACAAAATCCCCTTCAAAACCTCAAAATTCCATCTCAAGAACTCTTCCACTTTTTTCCCAATTTTTCACCCCAAATCACAATTTAGATGATAAAAATCAAGATATAATCATGGAATTTAACCAAAATCAAGTGAGAAATACTTATCCCAATCAACTCCCTGAAACTCCCTTCAAATATTGCCTAAATCCGTGGTCTCTAGCTAAATATATGAAAAATGGGTTCAAACCCTCGATTTTGAAATGTAACATTGCTGCCCAAATTTCCTTCTTCGCGAACGCGACCGTCCTCTCGCGTTCTCGTAGACCAACTCAGACTGCCTCTCCACTTTACTTTTCGCGAACGTGAAAACTGCTTCGCGAATGCGATGCCTTACCAGCTCAATCTTCGCGAACGCGACCCTCACCTCGGAACGCGTAGACCAAGGACCTGGGATCCCCAACAACCTTACTCCAATCAACTCCCTGAAACTCCCTTCAAAAATTGCCTAAATCTGTGGTCTCTCGCTCAATATATGAAAAATGGGTTCAAACCCTCGATTTTGAAATCTAACACTGCTGCCCAGATTTCCTTCTTCGCGAACGCGACCGTCCTCTCGTGTTCGCGTAGACCAACTCAGACTGCCTCTCCACTTTACTCTTCGCGAACGCGAAAACTGCTTCGCGTATGCGATGCCTTACCAGCTCAACCTTCGCGAACGTGACCCTCACCTCGGAACGCGTAGACCAAGGACCTGGGGTCCCCAACAGCCTTACTCCTCTTCGCGAATGCGACACCACTCACGCGTTCGCGATGCACACACTGCCATAGCCTTCGCGAACCTGTAGAACAAAATTTCGCCATCTCAAAAATACTCTTCGCGAACGCGAGCCACCTCTCGCGAAAGCGTAAGAGGAAACCAGCTACAACAAAAAACCAGCAGATTAGTTATCTCTCAAAGGCCATAATCGGTCTGATAACCATCCGAAACTCACCCGAGACCCTCGGGACCTCAACCAAACATACCAACACGTCCTATAACATCATACGAACTTAGTCGAACCTTCGAATCACTCAAAACAACATCAAAACACCAAATTACCCCCGGATTCAAGCCTAAGAACTTCTAAACTTCCGAATTCCACCAACGATGCCGAAACCTACCAAATCACTTTCGAATGACCTCAGATTTTGCACACAAGTCTGAAATGACACCCCGAACCTACTCTAACTTCCAAAAATCCAATCCGACCCCGATATCAAAATTTCTACTGCCGGCCAAATTCGCCAAAATTCCACTACAGACCTCCAAATCATATTCCGGACGCATTCCAAAGTCCAAAATCACCTAACAGAGCTAACAGAACCATAAAAATTCAAATCCGAGATCGTTTACGCATAAGTACACATCCGGTTGACCTTTCTAACTTAAGCTTCTACTTTAGAGACTAAGTGTCTCAATTCACTCTGAAACCACTCCGAACCCAAACCAACTAATCCGACATATCATAATATAGCTGAAAAGCATAAAAAGAAGCAGAAATGGGGGAAACGGGGTTATAAATCTCGAAACGATCGGCCGGGTCGTTACATCATCCATCTCTTAAACAATCGTTCATCCTCGAACGGGTCTAGAAACATACATGGAGTCTCAAATAGGTGTGGATATCTACCCCGCATCTCCCGCTCGGTCTCCCAGGTGGCCTCCTCAACAGACTGACCTCTCCACTGCACCTTCACTGAAGCTATATCCTTTGACCTCAACTTCCGAATTTGCCGATCCAAAATGGCAACCGGCTCCACATCATAAGTCATATCACCCTTCAATTGAACCGTGCTGAAGTCCAAAACATGGGACGGATCACCAACATACTTCCGGAGCATGGAAACATGAAACACTGGATGCACACTCGACAAGCTGGGTGGCAAGACAAGCTTGTAAGCCACCTCTCTTATCCTCTGAAGCACCTCAAAAGGCCCAATAAACTGGGGACTCAACTTTCCCCTCTTCCCAAACCTTATAACACCCTTAATGGGTGATACCTTCAGCAAAACCTTCTCCCCAACCATAAAAGACACATCACGGACCTTTCTGTCCGCGTAGCTCTTCTGCCTAGACTGCGCCATGCAAAGCCGTTGCTGAATCAATTTCACCTTATCTAATGCATCCTGGACCAAGTCTGTACCCAAGAGCCTAGCCTCACCCGGCTCAAACCATCCCACTGGAGATCTACACCTCCTCCCATATAAAACCTCGTACGGAGCCATCTGAATACTCGACTGGTAACTGTTGTTATATGCAAGAACTGGTCCCATGAACCCCCAAAGTCAATAATACAAGCGCGCAACATGTCCTCCAATATTTGAATAGTGCGCTCGGACTGCCGTCTGTCTGAGAGTGCAAAGTCGTGCTCAACTCAACCTGAGTACCCAACTCCAGCTACACGGCCCTCCAAACCTGCGATGTAAACTGAGTGCCCCTATCTGAAATGATGGAAACTAGGACACCATGCAGGCGAACAATCTCTCGGATGTAAATCTCAGTCAACCGCTCTGAAGAGTAATTAGCGCCAATTGGAATGAAGTGTGCTGACTTGGTCAGCCGATCCACAATAACCCAAACAGAATCGAACTTCCTCGAAATCCGTGGGAGCCCAACTATGAAGTCTATGGTGATCCGCTCCCACTTCCACTCTAGGATCTCTAACCTCTGAAGCAAGCCACCCGGTCTCTAATGTTCATACTTAACCTGCTGACAGTTGAGACACCGAGCCATAAACCCAACTCTATCCTTCTTCATTCGCCCTCACTAATAGTGTTGTCTAAAATCCTGGTACATCTTCGCGGCACCCGGATGGATGGAATACCACGAGTTGTGGGCCTCCTCAAGAATCAACTCCTGGATCCCATCTACATTGGGCACACATATCCGACCCTGCATCCTCAAAATGCCATCATCACCAATAGTCACATCCCTGGCATCACCTCATCGAACCCTGTCCTAAAGAGCGAGCAAGTAGGGGTCATCATACTGACGCTCCCTAACACGGTCATAAAGAGAAGACCTAGAGACCACACAAGCCAATACCCGACTCGGCTCCGAAATATCCAATCTGACAAGCTGGCTCGCTAATGCCTGAACATCCAATGCCAAGGGTCTCTCTACTGCAGGGAGATACGCTAAACTCCCCAAACTCTCTTCCCGGTGACTCAAGGCATCAGCCACCACATTGGCCTTCCCCGGATGGTACAAAATAGTGATAGCATAGTCCTTGAGAAGCTCTAACCATCTCCGCTGACGCAAATTAAGATCCTTGTGCTTAAACAGATGCTGTAGATTCCGGTGATCAGTACAGATCTCACAATGAACCCCATTCAAATAATGATGCCAAATCTTCAAGGCGTGAACAATGGCTGCGAACTCAAGATCATGGACAAGATAGTTCTTCCCATGGGTCTTCAACTGGTGCGAGGCATAGGCAATCACCCTACCCTCTTGCATCAGAACACAACCAATACCTACCCTCGAGGCATCATAATACATGATGTAAGAACCTGAAGTTGATGGCAGAACTAACACTGGAGTTGTGGTCAAAGCAGTCTTGAGCTTCTGAAAGCTCTCCTCACACTCATCCGACCACCTAAATGGAGCACCCTTTTGGGTCAATTTGGTCAAGGGCAATGCAATATATGAAAATCCCTCCACAAAGCGACGGTAATAGCCCGTCAAACCAAGGAAGCTCCTAATCTCCGTGGCTGAGGATGGGAGAAGCTCGGACCAAAATTAAAGTGGCCACAAAAGATAAGATAAGATCCAAGCACTAGAAAGTCAAACGCCCTCTGCGAGTTCCATCAAGAGCGAGGTCACAAAACTGAGGACTGCATCGCCCTAAGGCAGGAGGTCGTGAACATGCTTCATCAAGGACACCTCAAAGAATTGTTGAGCGACAGAGGGAGGACCAACTTTGCCCGAGGACGTGAACAACACCAAGGACCGCCGAAACCACCCTCACCGACTCGCACCATTCAAATGATCATCGGGGGTGGCGATAATGTTTCGATCAACAGCGTAAAGTTCACCACAACCCACAAGCTCAAACGGTCAATCACTCATGAACGGTATGACAAACTCAAAGAAAGTATCATCTTCGATAAGTCAAATACCCACGGTTTGGGTTTCCCTCACTATGATGCCCTTGTTATCACTTTACGAATATTAGATACAGATGTAAGACGCATTATGGTGGACGATGGGAGTGGCGCATGCATTATCCACCCTCAAGTACTTGCACAAATAAAACTCGAGGATAAGATAGTGTCGCGTTGCATCACGCTAACAGGTTTTAACAATGCAGTTGAACGAACGTCTGGGGAAATCACACTCCCC
The DNA here is from genome assembly GCA_000715115.1 of Nicotiana otophora. Lineage (NCBI taxonomy): Eukaryota > Viridiplantae > Streptophyta > Magnoliopsida > Solanales > Solanaceae > Nicotiana > Nicotiana otophora. Next base: position 35,185 of record AWOL01S0001396.1, read on the forward strand.
GTACTGGCCGACGGCGTCACTATGGAAACCACATTCCACATCATGGACCAGGATATGACATACAACGCCATAATAGGTCGACCTTGGATACACGCCATGAGGGCTATCCCCTCCAGCTTGTACCAAGTTATCAAATTTCCAACCCCGTGGGGAGTATTCAGCATACGAGGAGAACAACAAACATCTCGAGAATGATATCTCATCGCCCAGGATTATACATATACCCAACAAATAAAGGTCAAATCAGAAGATGCATAGTAATTAACAGGGTCGAGGTCGAGCTGTGATGAAAAAGAGGACGTCATCAGAGATCCCGAAACAATAGACGCCACGGGATCAACCGTAGAAGACCTCAACCCCATTCAACTTGATAATAACGACCACAACAAGAAAGCCTACGTCGGCTGCAAGCTTTAAGAACCAGGTAAATTCCGTTAATTCTTAACTGCTAATGCAGACTAGTCTACTTTTTCCCAAAGCAGAATCGGGGGAATGCCTTCTTGTCTACCTAGCCGTATCCGAAGTAGCGGTGAGTCCATTCCTAGTCTGAGAAGATAAAGGTACACAATCTCCCATCTATTACATTATCAAAACCTTAATCGACGCCGAGACGAGGTATCCCCACCTCGAAAAATTAGCCCTGGCCTTGGTCGTAGCTTCACGAAAGTTTAGACCCTACTTTTAGTGCCACCCCATCTCGGTAGTCACAACTTTAACCTTGCGAAGTATTTTGCATAAGCCCGAGCTATCGGACAGGTTAGCCAAGTGGTCCAAAGAATTAAGTGAGCATGATATCATATATCAACCGCGGACAGCGATAAAATCACAAGTCCTTGCCGACTTCGTCGCCGACTTCGTCGCCGACTTCAGCACAAAACTAATGCCCGAAGTCGAAAAAGAAGCCGACCACGCTTCTCCACGAACACAAGATCTATGGATTTTGTATACCGGCAGTGTTTCCGATGCGTCGGTGGACGGATTGGGACTTGTGCTCGAAGGTCCGACAGGCGAAGTGGTTCGCCAGTCCATAAGGTGCCCGGACAAGACTAACAACGAGGCCGAGTATGAGGTCGTGATTGCAGGGTTAAGGCTAGCACTCAAGTACGGGGCGAGGAGGGTCATTCTACGCTGTCTCTCAACTCATCGTCAACTAAGTCACAGGGACTTTCCAGATCAAAGAGCAAAGGTTACAAAAATACCAGGCCGAGATCTGCAAACTACTGCCTGAGTTCGACGAATGCCAGCTCGACCAAATCCCTCGAGCACAAAACATCGAAGCATATGGCCTCGCCAAATTAGAAGCAGCAACTAAAAGCATAACCGGAGAAGGAAACGTGGTCACCCTCCTCCACTCATCGATAGATAAAATCGAGGTAAGGACTGTAAATCTAACTTGGGACTGGCACAACCGTATTGTTACATACTTGCAGGATAGAGTCCCAGATGATAAAAAGGAAGCCAAGAAGCTCCGGAAGCAAGCGTCTAGGTACAATATCATTCACAACGACCTATACAAAAGGACGTATGGTGGCCCCCTAGCGAAATGCTTAGGCCTGAATCAAACGCGGCGCGTCCTAGAAGAAGTCCACGAAGGCCACTGCGGAGCTCACTCAAGCAATCAAGCTCTGGTCAGATGTCTCATACAGGTAGGTTACTACTGGCCTACCATGAAAAACAAGGCCACGGACTTCGTGAAAAAATGCGAGCAATGCCAAAAATATGCCCCAATAATCCATCAAGCGGGCGACCATCTCCACTCGGTCACTTCCCCTTGGCCTTTCATCAAATGGGGAATGGACATCGTCGGCCCCCTCACTATGGGGCGCGGTTACGTACTATTTCTTTTGGTTTTAACTGACTATTCTTCTAAATGGGTAGAAGCAAGAGCATTCACCCAAATACGCGAACATGAAGTGATCACCTTCATATGGAAAAACATTGTGTGCCGTTCTGGCTTCCCCAAAGAGATCAGTTGCGACAACGGACCCCAATTTACTGGAAAAAATGTCGCCGAATTTTTTGAGAAGTGGGATATCAAAAGAATACTCTCCACACAATACCACCCCACGGCCAACGGGCAAGCAAAATCCTCTAATAAATCAATACTGAACATCATGGAGAAAAAGCTTGAGGACACCAAGGGATTATGGCTGGAGCTATTACCAGAAGTGCTTTGGGTGTATCGCACAATGCCAAAGACGAGCACAGGAGAGACGCCCTACTCTTTAGTCTATGGGACTGATGCGGTAATACCAGTCGAAGAGCCCAGTTTGCGATACTCATATGAGAGCGGGCCGAGGAACGATGAAAGCAGAATGCAAGAGCTCGACGAAGCTGAAGAACGGAGAGTTATGGCCTACATAAGGATGATCACCGAAAAACAACAGGCAGAACGCTATTATAACTAAAAGGCCAAGATCAAACCACTCAAAGTCGGGGACTACGTGCTCAAGGCCAAAACACAAGCAAGTAAAGACCCGCGGGAAGGCAAACTAGGTACGAATTGGGAAGGCCCATACAAAATCACGGCAACAACAAATAAAGGGTCGTTTCAACTAGAAACAATGGAAGGAAAGCTACTACCAAACAACTGGAACGTCGCTCGCCTCAAGTACTTCAACTTTTAAGAAAAAGCGTCCTCCAAATCGTACTCTTTTTCCCTCACTTGAGTTTTGTCCCAATTGGGTTTTCTCAAGGAGGTTTTTAACGAGGCGGCAAGGGGGACACTTCAAGTCGAAATATGAATGGAAAGAGACACCAGACGGTCAGCTCATTTCCCAACCTCTCAACACGTATCCAAGTCACCCAATGAAGGGACTAGATAGACAAGGACTGGAATGCCAGCCCAAAAAACATGTAAATTTCTCCAAGTATATGAGCAAAACACAAATGTATGAAGTTCGCCCATGTTTTCGCCAGAACAACATTGCCTCAATATCTACTAGGCCCCCAACCACAATTAAGTAAATAACATTTGACCTCGTTCGAATTAACTTACATTCAACCTCATTCGAATTAACTCACATTCGACCTCGTTCGAATTGACTAACATTCGACCTCGTTCGAATTGACTAACATTCGATGTCGTTCGAATTAACTCACATTCGACCTCTCTCGAACCAACTCAATACAGGTTATATTCGACCTCATTCGAATTAACACCTACGAATCCCCGGCCATCACCAAAACAAAATTTTTATGATTGAAGCAACCAAACGACAAAACAAAAGAAAGAAGCGTGCAAGCCCAAGCAGAAAGAAAAGAATCATATGTGAAACAGCGAAAATGACATTTCATACTTCAAATATATTCCTTACAAAGGCTAAAGCAGATGCCAGCAAAAGTATGTACAAGAGTTACAAGCAAAATAAAGAAAAGCAATTACACGCTACCTAACTCAGCAACACCATCTCCACCCGTCTCTCCACCATCGTCGTCGCCGTCGGGATACTCATCTTCGTACGAGGCATCCTGGTCAATCCCTTCCACATCTTCCTCATCCTCACCAACTTGTGGTGTAGCGGGGTCATAGCCACAAGCAAACAGAGCTCCACGTGCCTTAGCACGTGCATTCTCTAAGTCGGCTTCCGAAACAGCCCCTGTCCCCATCAAATCCATGAATATATCCAGCTGGGCCTCAGCGTCAATCCATTCTTCATACAGATCCCGAGGAACATCAGGAAAAACAAAAGTGCGGGATGAGGATGGTTGAGCCAGTAACTGTCCCTTTTCGGCCTCGAGGGCAACAACTCGATCACTAAAGTCCGTAGCCTCTTTTTCTAACTCGCCTATCCGCTCATCAAGTAGCTCCTCTCTGAGCCTAGCCGTCTCCATGGCGCAATCCCGTTCAGAACGGATAACACAGATCGTGTCCTCTAAAGCTGCCACTTTACGCACAACTGATAACTTGGCCGACTCTGCCTTCTCCAAACCCACTACCTTCTTGACGACCTCCCCACTCAAAACGGCCACTCGAAGTTGACACTCCTCCAGATCGGCACGCAACGATACCACTTGGTCTTGAAGGTCGGCGCATTGGGCCTCGACCCCCTACTCATCTCGAGCTCCTCTTCTTTGTCCTTCAACGCCCCCTTGAGCTCACTACATTTTCCGATGACCTTCACCAATTCATCATCCTTCTCCTTTATCTCATTTCGGAGGGCCCAGAAGTTGCTATTGCCACCAAGTCGCCGGCAAAGCTCACGGTGCTTGTCACAATATTCCCGATATTTCTGCTCCATCTTTTGGAAGATGGCCTTACGCCTCTCCTCTCGGTGGGAACTTTCAATCTCCAAGATCACGGTCTGAAAAGAAAGCCAGAGCGAGTAAGAACAAAGTCATAGTCGACATGAAATTCAGATATGGAAACGGAATGCCAAACCTACCCTAAGAGCAAGGTCGGCTATTCTTTTTGACAAAGTGGAATCCTTCAGCTTCTCGAGGGTCTTACGCTTCACATCAGAACAGAGTGGACCAAGAAAAGGGACCACGTCCTCCGTGTCAACTAATAGATCCCGGTCCAGAAGGATCGCAATAGTCTGCGTGCTCCCCTCCAGCATCACCTCAAGCCAGGTGAGTCTTTCCCCCATCATCCTAACCTCATCGGCGTCCATATCGGAGCCCGTCTCATAATCCTCTTCGGCTACACTTTTTCTCTTAGTATCAACCCGAGAGGAAGGATCCTCGGCTGGTAACGCGGTTGATGTCTCACCCCCTTGTAAGGCATCAGGGACTCGCGCCGACAACCCTTCAAAACTTGTTTTGACCTCAGGGAGCAACGTACATCCCTCGACCCCCGAAGACGGTGGAATCGTGGACAGTAGCTCGACATCATCTTTGAGATCTGTGGTCGCCGTTTCTCTGATGACAAAGCCCTCCATCACCGAACTCCCCACACAGACACCTCCCTTACCGATACCGACAGATCGCCTCTTGCGGGGAAGCAGATTATCATCATTCGGTGACGATCCTTCCTCATCGTCCTCATCAATTAGATGACGACGGGCAGGTCTCACCGCAGCAGCAGGAACAAAAACGGCCTTCCTTTTACGGAATGCCGGAGCAGGAGCTTTCTGCCTCCTCGAAGACCCTCGGCCTGCAAAAGAGATTAGAACGTCAACTCTTAAAGTCATAACGAACATGCGACCACAAGGTCAGGACGACATATGTAAAAAGTCACTATATATAAGAGTACGGACGAACAAACTGACCGGCCGCTGAAAGCTTTGGCCCGAACTTCTTGAAAAAGGCCGGCCACCCACGAATCCCCACTGTGTGAGGCAAGACCTGGCTAACCCAATCGTGAATATCCACGACCAAAAGAGGGGGATCGGTCTCGGCTGAACGAGAAAAAGACAGAATGGTTAGGCTATGACCAGAACGAGCAAAATGAGCACTTAGTAAAAATACTTACGGACATAATTCCACTCCTCAGGAAATCCATTTGCATTCACCACCACGTCCTCAGTCTTGACGTAGAAGTAATTAAACCAGAATCGACGATTTGCTTTATCGTCCATCTTCACTACCAAGTTTTTGCCTCCACGGTGACGAAGGTGCAACATTGTCCCCTATGGAAACTTGGCGCGAAGAGGTGCATCAGGTGGAGAAGAGAGACGTTGCGGCCAGCCAATTTCGTGTACTTCATTAGCATGGGGATGAGCTTGTAGATATAAGGAGAAAGCTGAGCCGGGCAGACGCCGTAGTAGCGGCAGATTCCTCTGCCAATGGGAGAATGGGAAAAGAGTAGCCCACATAAAACGGATATGCGTAGAACGCATAATATCTAGGGCGATGAATCTGCACCACATCGCGTCTAGCCGGGACCAGATCGATGTGGATTGGAATTTTGAACTTCGCCCTGAAATTAGCAAGGGCAGCCGCATCCATCTCAGACTCCACGGCCTTAGAGTCATCCTCGGGCAGCTTTGAGAAGTCAGTTCTAGCCTTCTCGTTACGGGGAATTATTTCCTCCACCGTATGAAGCTTTTATTTTCTGCAACAATGGTAGCCCCATCGTCATGGGGAGGCATGCGCACTGCCAAGGAATAGGGTCAGGTACCCCCCAGAACTGGAAGACACATTAACCATTTTGGTTTATGAATAGATCAGGTGTAAACGTAGAAGAGTCAAGAGAAGTAGGAGCCACCAAAATCAGTAAAGGCAGGAGTATGAAGTAAGGTCAAGAAAATAGAGATTCTGATTGAGGAAGGAAGAAGAAGATATGAAAATCCGATTTTTAGAATGCAAAGAGTGAATCGAAGTATTGAGTATCCCTATTTATAAGAGTTAGGGCATCAATATCGAGGAAGCAAACTGTCGTTGCCTAGATCAGGAATCGAAATGGTAGAGGCGCGGGAAACGATATAGGGTATCGGGAAAACGCGTAATAATGACACATGATGACATGATGTCACTCTGAAACGATGTGACCCTAGGTTGCGGCTCACGAAAGGTCACGTTTCCATCCCGTCTAAAGCACTATTACTCGACCTTCTCTCATAAAACTTCTCAACCCTAACTAATAGAGTTCGCTCATCGAGGTCGCCTAGGGTCAACATCAATAAGTGGAGGGACTAACTGTATAGGTCAAAATCTTCCTCAGTGGGATTTAGCATGGAGCGATATCGTGGAAAGCGATATGGTCGAGGTCGACTAGTAGATAACGGGGCTCGTAGCTGAGCAGTCAATAACGGCCGAGTTCGAGTATCAAGGGCAGTGCTAACGACTAGTTTTTGTAATAGGATATTCAAGAGAATATTCCATTGAATATTCTTTGTGTTTGTACTTTTAGGGTTGACTAGGGCATATCCCATATAAATAGAAAAGGAGATAGGGGAAAAGGGTATGTAACATTCTCTGATAAGAACACTTTTTTGACAAGAAGACTTTCTCTGTAGAAAAGATACAAACACTACCTTTATGAGAAGATTCGATTATCTATTATTACACACTTTTCCATCAGATCCGAGAATAATTCCAATATTATAGCATTTGCCTATCACTCATCACTGTCAGAAGGAGGAATCATCCACCCCATTCAATATTGGGTGAATCATTCTCCTTATTTACGTTAATGCCATTTATTATTATTTATTGCTTGAAATTCTTCTATCATTAATGATCTTGAAACATTGAATATACACAGCATTTAATCCTCCACCAACACTGTCCGGTTTTATTTGGGTTGACTAGTTATAAATCTGGGGATATTATTATTAATTAGGTTTAATCCCTTTTTATATAAAATTAATTATTTTAATCAAAGGTTTACATTGTTTGGTCAAACATTGTCCTCGGTAATCTGAAGCCACACCATGTCCTGCCTGATCACCTCTCCCTAATACTTCTTAGGCCGCCCTCTACCTCTCCACATACCCAACAAAGTCAGCTGCTCACACCTCCTTACCGGGGCATTAGGGTTTCTCCTCTGAACGTGCCCGAACCATCTGAGCCTTGTTTCCCGCAACTTGTCATACATGGGGGCCACGCCCACTTTCTTCTGAATATCTTCATTCCTAATCTTATATATCTTAGTGTGCCCGCATATCCACCTCAACATCCTCATCTCTTCTACTTTCATCCTCTGGATATGTGAGTTCTTAACTGGCCAACACTCATCTACATACATCATGGACATTCTAACCATCGCTCTATAAAACTTACATTTGAGTATCGGTAGCACTTTCTTGTCACACAAGACTCCAGATGCTAACCTCCACTTCATCCACCTCACCCTTATACAGTGTGTGACATCCTCGTCGATCTCCCCATTCCTTGTATAATCGACCCAAGGTACTTGAAACTGCGCCTCTTGGGTATGACCTGAGAGTTAAGCCTCACTTCCAACTCCTGAGACCTTCTCAACTTGAAACCCTTAGACTCAAGGGCCTGTCTCCAAACCTCTAGCCTCTGATTAACGTCGCCTCGCGTCTCATCAATCAGAACTATATTATCAGCAAATAATATACATCGTGGCACCTCCCCTTGAATATTGTGTGTCAGTGCATCCATTACTAGGGAAAATAGGAATGGGCTAAGCCTAGACCTTTGGTGCAACACCATAACTACCGGAAAATGCTCCGAGTAGCCTCCCACTGTCCTAACCCAAGTCTTAGCTCCATTATACATGTCTTAATCACCCTAATGTAAGCACTCTGATGAATTCTTACTATGTATAAAAACGAAATCGATAGAGGAAGAAATGTTAAAAATAGAGAATAAACCACTAAATATTCTTAGGGGGGAAATAGATAGAGGAAAGAAAAAAATGGTAAAACAAGTTTTTCTCTGGTGAATATTTACTATGTATAAAAAAAATAGAGAGAGGAAGAGAAGTTAAAATAGAGAATAAACAACTAAATATTCTTAGAAAGAAAAATAGTGTCACGACCCAAAATCCGCTAAAGGTATTGGGAGCGCCTAACACCGCCGCCAGGCAAGTCCACAGGGATTTATCAATTTATTTACTCATTTAAGTGTTTGAAATCAAACTTTTCCCTAATTAAATCGTATGACATAGAGATTTCAACATTACAATAACAAACAACCTGTAGAAACCCCCAAAACCTGATGTCACAAGTGCACGAGAATTTTCTAAGGAGTGGAATAATCGTACAACATCCGTCACGAATGTAATAAGAGAGAATAACATAAATAGTACAATGGATACTCGGTGGACTGCGATGCGTAGCCTGAAATGTAGCTCACATGAAGTCTCCTCAACAGGTGCGCCTACGCGCCAAGGTAATCATCAATGAACCTGTCAAATCCTGCACATTTAGTACAGAAGTGCAGCATGAGTACGTAAATCAACGCGTACCCAGTAAGTATCTAGCCTAATCGCAGAGAAGTAGTGACGAAGGATCGACATCGACACTTACTAGAAGTACAAGTAAATAATATAATAATCAATAACAGGTATGAAGTGCACAGCAATAGTGAAGTAAAACTGTAAATCTCAAAAGTTTCCAATTGTTTACTTTAAAGTATGAATTTCTCAATCTTGTATTCTATCTTAATATTTCCGAAAATTGTCAAGTGTCATCATCAAATAAACTCGGAGTACCATATAAAATGTCGGGCATCAGTAGAGAGGTTAAATCATAAATATTCGGGATACAAGCGATATAACGCACGATTCTGCCGAGGGACGTTCGGCCCAATCCGGAATAATGTGTATATTGCCGAGGGTCGAACGACATAAATCATAGATGCACCTATATGTTGTCGAGGCGTTCGGCCCGCTCCATAAGAAAAGAAAGAAAGTTATCGAATTACGAGACACGTGTTTACAACACCGTATGTGGGTACAAAATGGATATAATCTTTACCTTTTTCTCAAATAACTTGCCCACAACTCAAAGTGTTAAGGCTTGGCCTAGTATACATATAATTATTTCTAAATCAATTTCATTTATAACTTCGACTAATTAATGTCAGCATCATGAGCTCAAATAATTCAAATATTACAGCATAAGATCCTAGGTCTACCCGGACATAAACATGTTATAGCTACATACAGACTCTCGTCACCTCGTGCATACGTAGCACCCACAACTAGTTGCACATAACAATACATATCACCTAGGGGTAGTTTCCCCCTCACAGAGTTAGACAGGAGACTTACCTCACTCCGAAGTTCCATAGCCGGCTCCAAAGCCCCTCTAACACCTCAAACCGATGCCTGTGTATCCAAAACTATTCAAACAACGTGCAAACCAAACAAAATATACTCTAATAACCATAATTAATTAATTTAAATAATTTCCAACTCCATTCGAAAAGTCGATAAAATTAACCCTCGGCACGTGCCCAGATTCCGAAAATTTTGAAGATAAACTTTACCCATAATACCACGAACTCAAGTATATAATTTATTCCAAATTTCATGTCCAATTTTGTGGTAAAAATTCAAAATACCAATTTCTAAGTTTTTTCAAAATCTCAAAATTTCTATCAATTTTCATGCTTGAATCCATATAAAACCCATGTATTTAACTTACAATGTGAAGAAATCACTTACCCCGTTATAGTTTATGAAGATGGCACTCCAAAAGGGCTCCAAAATCGGCTCCCATGGACGAAATGAGATGAAAATGGGCCAAACCCCCATTTTATAGAAGCCTCACTGCCTAGCAAAATTAACACTTCTATGGTAAGAAGGAAGCTTCTGCGGCTCCAAGTCTTGCACCTGCGAGAAACCAAGCCAAGGTCGCTGGCCGCATCTACGTCCCTCAAGCGCATCTGCACCCACGCTTCTGTGCTTCCCACTCTGCAGGTGCGGTCTCACTTCTGCGGTGAGATTACCACATCTACGATCTCAGCACTGCCCAATCAAAATCTGCATCTGCTTCCCTCTTGGCCGCTTCTACAGCTCCGCACCTGCAGCCAAAACCTCGTAGGTGCGGTCACAACAGAAGACAAATGCTTCAGCATTTCTTCCAAGTCCAAACTCGATCCGTTGATCATCCGGGATTCACCCGAGGCCCTCGGGACCTTAACCAACTATATCAACGCGTTCCAAAACACATTAAGAACTTAGTCGAGGCCTCAAATCACGCCAAACAACACCAAAACTATGAATCAATGATTGAAATCCTTCTTTGACTTCCAAACTTAGACGAATGAGTCCAAATCATATCAAATCAAGTCCGATTGACCTCCAAATTTGCACACGTCATAATTGACATTACTAACCTACTCCCACTTTTGGAATCGGAATCCGACCCCGATATTAAAAACTCCACTCCCGGTCAAACTTTCCAAAATCATTCAAATCTCCAACTTTCACCAAATGACGCCGAAATGACCCACTGACCTCCAAATCGACATCTGGACACGCTACAAATACCAAAATCATCATATGAACCTGTTGGAACCTTCAAATCTCGATTCCAAGGTTGTTTACTCAAAAGCCCAATCTTTGCCAATTCTTCCAACTTAAATCTTCCGAAACTAGAATGTTTCCTTCCAAATCAACTTCGAACTTCCCAAAATTTAATTCCGGCCACACGTACAAGTCAATATACCTGAAGTGAGGCTACTCAAGGCCTCAAACCGCCGAATGACGCACTGGAGCTCAAAATGACCGATCGGGTCGTTACATTCTCTCTCACTTAAACATACATTCATCCTCGAACGTGCTAAGAACTGCTCCGGAGTTGTCCAAAAATCTGTACAACACCCTGTGCACCTACCCGTGCCACCACATTCCGGTTGGACACATTATCTTGAGCCGGACTGAAGATTCCCCTTTTCATTTACCCAAAAAGCCTTAGAACCAAATTCCAACTTCCGAATTTCTTTACAAGACCTGATTCTGATACACGAACACCATGCCAATCACCCCACACTGTACCAAAACATGATCATGTATCTATGCGGAAATCACACCACGCACCACATAAGTCGGTTTCCCATAAAAACATCCCTCAACCACAATAGCTGAAAATTTATGAATCTGATGCCCGCAATACACCCCATAATACAAATAAGCCTCGTTTCAATCCTCACAATACTGCCATGACAGAGAAGATGTGTAGAAATTCGTAACCACCTATTGAATCAATCAAATCATGGAGTTGCTTCTCCTAACAAGGACCACTACCGTATTCTGAACTAAATAACGATATTTTCCCTTTACTGCACCTTATATAGATCTGATTGCACAAATTTTAGGTCCAAAAATCCCGTCTCACCCAGTACAAGCTGCTCAGGCAATAAACTGTCTCAGACACTGCCAAATATTCTTATACGACGCCCACAATGCGCCAACAAGCTACGACTCGAATGTGATTCATAATGAAGAACGATCTCTGGGGAAAGACTACCCAGCATGCGTAATGGATAAAACGGCCGAATAGATGTCGTGAACCCACTTCAGGGGTGAAAAACAAGACACACTAAATAAATGTAAGGAGCTATGCTCAACATATTGTTGTTGCGGCGTGCAACCCAATCCGACAGACACTGTTATGGCGTGCAACCCGGTCCAAAAAATATATACCCATGGCGGCGTGCCACCCGATCCGCACATAATAATCAATAAGAAAATATACATCAATCTGTAATGCTTGTTCTCACAAAATACCCGAATATCGACCACAAGCACGCCAAGTGCATAATACCCAATCCTGGGAAGACGGATAGCACTGTACGTTACGAAACCCAAGCACCGCTAAGGTACAATGATGACCTACATCTCAAGAGCCATCCTGCTCACCTAACACCACAAGCTACATGGGACCTCAACACGTATGCGAATAATCAAGATGCCTCATAGCCCACATGGAACAATGGAGGTTTACATGGAATAGCTTATGACAGGAATAACACCCAATGCCCGACGACTCCTCCGAAGCTATGCTATGACGAACGAACAGATCAGACCTGACGCAGAGTACATATTCAAATTAGACCCATAAACGAACCTCAAATCGATTATGATCCTATTGTACTGGATAATAACCTTTCAAGAATCCACAATAACTTTTTCCATGACTCACAAGAATAACCGCCAAATTCGGCACAAACTCACACAGTCCACAACCCAAGGAATAGAATGCCTCTCATGCATAAAACTCTTGCATTTGCGATATTACCAAAAATCTTCAATACTCACTTGCAATATTTAACAATCAAGTGACTAACATGTCGCACCTATTCAATTCTCCCCGTGGGGTATGCTCCCACGACCTTTCGCACAAGTATCAAAGTTCGCACATACATACCACCAATCGTACTAATTATGTAGGGCAACCACAATCCGTAAATCAATACACAATGTCTCTTCCACAGAACACCATTCCCAAGCGACACTAAGATAACGCCAGCTCACTCTAACCATCTGAATTCTTCCTTGCTCATCCGAGCTCGTGACATTCTTATCAACATCGACCCGCAGCCCTGATCCTCAACTTCCAATTCTCATGTCGCTCACTGCACCTATCATGTCGCTACGCGATAATACATGCATTCACCACAACCCTTGAGCCACTAGTGGAATAACCACTTCATTGGCTAGAAACCTTTTACTTAGCTCATTGCAGAACAACTACTGCAACCCGCACTGAATTACCAAACTGCAGTAAACGCAACCTCAAACCGTGATCTAAACCGTTATAACTCTTCCGAAATCCATTTACACAACAAATCCAATTGAATCAAATACCCCTTTAAATCAACCAGGTTATGATGGTTGTCAAGCTCGCCCGTACAACCACAAACCACGTGTATAACTTCACACAATGAAGGAATGGATCCTTGCCACAATCATGTTGATTCAACAATTACTAACCGACCCAACTTCTTTTAATTTACCCTTGACTTGTATTAGAAATATAATACCTCCACGCATAACATATTGAACTCAATTCGTACTCACCCCGAGGGACCCGAATTGCAAGACCACGTCATCTCAATACTCATGAACCATCTCATACCCTCTTTAGGCGCTCAATAGCATCTCTGATTGGTACACCCATTCTGCAAGCCCTTCGGCGAATTCAAAGATATTTCTTCCTTTCCTCCAATACTGCACCGCATACCTGATGATAACATGGAACATTCCCAGTCCCGTTCTCAATCTACTATGAAGGTTCGATCCTTAACCACACAACGGACCCGAAATCCTTAGGCACTGCACTTTAATTCTTGAACCCACTAGAACCATTGTTGAGAGTCACCTACTCTGACCTGATCCTGAATCTAACCAACTTCAACGCTCTGCTAGCATATGAACACACTCTCATAGAATCAACCAACTGAATTTTTTTCCTTGTACAGTACATCCACAAGAAGCATAAACTCGAAGTCTTCCCAAATCCTGCACCTCAATCGACAAGGCGGAATATAGCACACATTTATCAATTTCGCTGCTCGAATTACCCCTGATGTTTCCTTTTTATTTGTCACAAATAATTCACCAATGCACCGTTAACTAGAAGTTGCACAAGCCGACAAACACGCGATCCAATCGTAGACGATGGGGCTCCCCCACTTAGCTGTAAGCTACCATCATATAATATAGAGCTTACAATGATTCCCCCTTCTCATTTACCATGATCCCGCACTGTTAACCCACCCAAATTTCTTGTAGTTTCTTATTAAACTTTTCATGAACATCCCAAATTATCAGCCATAATCGTATACTCGACCTTCCGCTTCGTAGTATGTAGAACTCTTCAGAGAACTTCATCAAATCACACAATCGCTGACATGCCCACAGGGGATAGCCCACATGTGGTATTCCTTGCCGACATCTCCCCACGACGATGTACTCGGTGCAACTAACATGCATTTAGTAACCCTCCTGAGACCATGCTCGTCCACCAGCTGTATAAGCCCGTTCGTTCCTATTGACATTAACTGAGAGTTCAACAATATCATCCGAACTTAAGTCATGTTGCATCTGAACGATAATCAACCCCTCTTCATTTCAAGCAAACTCCTTCCTGCCATATTCAATCTTTCTCCATACAATGACCATTATTCCAAATAAAATACGTAGACCAAATCACCTTTCATCACGATTCCCAAACCGCTCAGCACTTTCTCAAGGTACGTGGCTATCCTACCACAACATCTATATGCTACTCTGCCACTCTTACTTCGGTTAAACTATCTCCTTTAAACAACTTATCAAACTCTGGTTCTCATACTTGGCATGCTAGTACTCAACCATCGCGAAACACTTCCTGCCATGTTTTCCCTCATACTTGCTGCCAAATGTTGCATCAAATCAAAAATCCATCTCTGTAGCACCTGAACCAATAGGTTGCTACTGACTCTAAGCCTCTTCAAAGATCATCTTCCTCGAGCCATCAACATTAGAAATTCCAATTCGAGTCTGAACCGCTGCACATAGCAATCTCTGGCAACCGCCCCTCAAGCACCATTCCACAACACCCTACCCCGAAGGCAACAATCCAAGATGACTGTAACACCAGCGAACTATAATGCATTGAAACAAGGACAACAACACTGCTATGCTCGAAAATATCAAGTCTCGTTAATTCATCAACCAAACCCGAACATTCATAGTCCAATTGCCTTTCCTTTGCTGGAATTAAATACTGAATCTCTAAATCATGCTCTGAGAGATCCTCTTTTCGTGCCATTCACTACCTCAATACGTAAACGAGCACCTCACCATTACATCAATACCGTGCGATAACAATGCATGAACATCGTAGCAATCTGTGCATAGCCTCAAAACCACCGAAAATACAACTACTAAGCTGAATGACAGAACATTCTTCTGCAAGCCGACAATAATAGCTTGCCCAAACACGTAGGGAAAAATAATCCGGCACCATGTTTGCAGTACCAATACAAATCCTCGATGCCTAATTGATAACAGCGCTATGCGTCGCATAATATTAAGTGGGAAGGAAATAAAGGCACAAGCCTCAATGGAATCAAATCGTACGATGAGGAATCAAGAAGGAAAGTACTCCTAACAGCCCCGTAACCTCTCGAAGATAAGTACAGACGTCTCTGTACCAATCCGCAAGACTCTACTAGACTTGCTCATGACTCGTGAGACTTAAGTGAACCTAGAGCTCTGATACCAAGCTGTCACGACCCAAAATCCGCTAAAGGTCGTGGAGACGCCTAACACCTCTGCCAGGCAAGCTAATAGTGATTTATCAATTTATTTACTCATTTTATATGTTTGAAATCAAAATTTTCCCTAATTAAATCGTATGAAATAGATATTTCACAATTACAATAACGAACAACCCGTAAAAACCCCCAAAACCCGGTGTCACAAGTGCATGAACATTTTTCTAAGGAGTGCAATAATAGTACAACATCCGCCCCGAATATAATAAGACAGAATAAGATAAATTGTATAATGGAGACTCGGTGAACTACGATGCGTAGCCTGGAATGCAGCTTACATGAAGTCTCCTCAACAGGTACGCCTACGCGCCAAGGTGACCATCAATGAACTTGTCAGATCCTGCACATTTAGTGCAGAAGAACAGCATGAGTACGTAAATCAATGCGTACCCAGTAAGTATCTAGCCTAACCCCGGAGAAGTAGTGACGAGGGGTCGACATCGACACTTACTAGAGGTCCAAGCAAATAATATAATAATCCATAACATGTATGAAGTGCACAACAATAGTGAATTAAAATTGTAAATCTCAAAAGTTTCCAATTGTTTTATTTAAAGTATGAATTTCTCAATCTTGTATTCTATCTTAATATGTCTGAAAGTTGTCAAGTGTCATCATCAAATAAAGCCGTAGTACCATATAAAATGTCGGGCATCAGTAGAGAGGTTAACTCATGAATATTCGGGCTACAAGCGATATAACGCACGATTCTGCCGAGGCACGTTGAGCCCGATCCGGAATAATATGTACAGTGCCTAGGGTCGAACGGAACGAACCATAGATGCACCTATATACAGTCGAGACGTTCGGCCCGCTCCACAAGAAAAGGAAGGAAGTTACCGAATTACGAGATACGTATTTACAACACCGTATGTGGGTACAAAATGGATATAATCTTTACCTTTTCTCAAATAACTTGCCCACAACTCAAAGTGTTAAGGCTTGGCCTAGTATACATATAATTATTTCTAAATCAATTTCATTTATAACTTTGATTAATTAATGTCAACATCATGAGCTCAAATAATTCAAATATTACAGGATAAGATCCTAGGTCTACCCGGACATAAATATGCTATAGCTACGTACTGACTCTCGTCACCTCGTGTGTACGTAGCATCCACCACTAGTTGCACATAACAATACATATCACCTAGGGGTAGTTTCTCCCTCACAGAGTTAGACAGGAGACGCATTTCGTTCCGAAGTTCCATAGCCGGCTCCAGAGCCCCTCTAACACCTCAAACTGATGTCCGTCGATTTAAAACTATTCAAACAACGTGCAAACCAATCAAAATATACTTTAATACCCATAATTAATTTATTTAAACAATGCCTAATTCCATTCAAAAAGTCGATAAAATCAACTCTCGGGCCCACGTGCCCAGATTCCGAAACTTTTGAAGATAAACTTTACCCATAACACCACAAACTCAAGTATGTAATTTATTCCAAATTCCATGTCCAATTTCGTGGTAAAAATCCAAAAATATCAATTTCTAGGTTTCTTTCAAAATCTCACAATTCTATCAATTTTCATGCTTGAATCCATATAAATATCATGTATTTAACTCACAATGTGAAGAAATCACTTACCCCATTATAGTTGATGAAGATGGCACTCCAAAAGGGTTCCAAAATCGGCTCACATGGACGAAATGATATGAAAATAGGGCCAAACCCCCGTTTTAAAGAAGCCTCACTGCCCAGCATAATTTACGCTTCTCCGGTGAGAAGGTCGCTTCTGCGACGACCGCTTCTGCGGCTCCAAGTCTCGCACTTGCGAGAAACCATGCCAAGGTCGCTGGCCGCATCTGCGTCCCTCATGCGCATATGCACACACGTTTTGCGCTTCCTACTCTGCAGGTGCGGTCCCGCTTCTGCGTCGAGATTACCGCATCTGCGGTCTCAGCACTGCCCAACAAAAATCCGCATATGCGTCTCTCTTAGGAGCCAAAGATTTGGCGTTCTCATTTTGGCAGAAATTTCAAGCTAGAACTTCTCAGATTTCATTTTGTAGACAAAAGAGTTTGATAACTTGACATTGGGCCTAACTCAACTCGAAGAACTAGCATATGAGGTGAGGATTTCCCAAGATCATATGAGGTGAGGTGTTGGGACAACACAACACCCCCCTCACGCCCAGACCTACAAACTGGAGTGTGGACAACATAAATGGGGGCCTAACATCGGTAATATGAGGTGAGGATTGCCCAAGACCATATAAGGAGACCAAGGACCTCAATTTCCTCTGATGTGGGACAACTCAACCCCCCCCCCTCCCCCTCCCC
>AWOL01S0001396.1:53316-64755 GCA_000715115.1 Nicotiana otophora
CAGACCTGCAAACTGGAGTGTGGACAACATAAATGGGGGCCCAATATTGGTAACAATAATTGTGATAGGCATAGCTCTGATACCATGATAAGAATGGACTTTGGATCTAACTCAACCCCAAAAGCTAGTTTATGATGTGAGTATTATCTAAGAACATATAAGGAGACCAAGACACCCACTACCCATCGATGTGGGACACAACTCAACACCCCCCTCAAGTCCGGTGCTGGAACTGGAACATGGACAATATAAATGGTGGCCCAGCATCTATAACAATAAATTGGGATGGGTCTGGCTCTGATAACATGATAAGAATGGACTTTGGACCTAAGTCAACCCCAAAAGCTAGTTTATGAGGTGAGGATTGCCCAAGACTATATAAGGAGACCAAGAACCTCAAATCCCACTGATGTGGGACAACTTAACACCTTCTCATGCCTAGGCCTGCAAACTGGAGTGCAGACAACATAAATGGGGGCCCAACACCGGTAACGATAATTGGGATGGGTCTGGCTCTGATACCATAATAAGAATGGACATTGGGCATGACTCAACCCCAAAAGCTAGTTTATGAGGTGAGGATTGCCCAAGACCATATAACAAGACCAAGAACCTCAAATCTCATTCATCGTACATAATACATAAAAGGGCTTCACTATCTTGGAGCTAGCTAACAAGACGTGCAAAATTCTATCTCATCTATATACTATATTGTTGAAAAACATTCGTTGCTTGATAAAGGAAAGGAAGATACAACTTTTGAGAATTGATGGAAACACATTAATTGAGAGGTTATACCAACACAGTCCTACTAATACTATGTACGACCAGTTTAGTACGTAAGAATTTTCATTTTAAATCCAACTAGTTGAGGACCGATGAATAATTTGTTTCTTCTTCTAAATCCTCCGTAAAAAAATGGTAGTACTTAACAGCGAAGATAAAAATAGGCAATGTGAAATGTGAATAGTAACATGCTAAGTGGAACAAAGCTCAGCGACTCAAAATATGTTATAAAGTTTAGAGATTCATTGCAATGTGATCAAGGCGCGTCTGAGACAAAGTTTGATTTTGTGACCAGGGGTCTGTGGAGACCTACTTATATCACTAGACTAGACTAGGAGCTGCATTTATTACCCAATTGGGGCCATGATCTATTTTATTCAAACTATAGTTAAATTTTTGTCAATTTGTTTGACCATAGATTTTGTCAAATCTTTTTCAAATCTTTTTGGCAAATACCTGTTTGTTTAAAGATTTTATTCACATTTTGGCAAATTTTTAAATCCCAAAACCAACTCAAGAGTTGTTTTTGGCCCAAAATATCACCGTTTGTTTTTTTTAAAAAAAATTCAAAAATTGCCCTAAACTTTTGTACTTTATAAAAAAACCTACTTTCTATTATTATGACCAAATTAATTCATATCTACCCACTTTTTCCTCATTAAACTCACGCGTCTTTGCCCTTCTCTACAAACAGAAGAAAACTTTTGCCAAAGTTGTTGTGCCAATCTGTGGCAATCCACTGCAAAGATAAAATTTGAAGGTAATTTACTAAAATCTGTTAATATTTGTATAAATTTTCTTCAGATTTGTTTCACTTATTTTGTATGAATTTTCTTCAAAGTTGTTGGGTATTTTTGATAGTTTTTAAAAAATTATGAGTATAAGTCACATTTCATGTTTCTTCAAAAAAAAAAGTGAAATATGTTTTGAAAATTTATGTCCAAACAGATTTTCATCTTCAAATCAAACTTCACCCAAATCAGATTTTTTAAAACAAATTTGAGAATCTGTCGCCAAACGCTAGCTTAGTTTTTTACTTAAAACTTGAATGAATTTGAAGTGTGATAAAGGGATATTCCCGCCTTGAACAGAGGCGGAGATAGAAAGCCGAGTTACGGATTCAGCGAATCCGGTAGCTTTTGCTCAAACATTATATTTTATGTTAAGAAATTTATTAAATATATATAAATATTAAATATAAAAAGCAGTCATTAATACTTGATGTCGTCGTTCTAAAATTCAGAATCTATAAGGCTGAAATTCTAACTGCGCCTCTGATCTTGAAAACTACTCGGATATATGATTTGGATTATATATATTGTTTTTTAAGAGAATAACTGATTTTTTTTTTGTTTGGACGTAAAAAGAAATTAAAGCTTTATGAGTGAAAACTTGTACCGTAGCTAATTCAAAGTTCAAAAACCTTTCAAAAAGAATACTTCAAGTTGAAGCGGAAAAATGGCATAATTTCATAAACAAACACTTATTTGATTTCTTTTTTAGTTTATTTGAAACAATATGTATGGACGAATACCTACGAATTGTCTTCAACTCTATAAATTTAGGATTTCTATGGGAAAAAAATTTAAGTTGATTTGTAGCATGTGGCTTTGAAGAATCTAGAAGTAAGTTGCTTGTATTTTTCCAAATTGTATATATATGTAATATCTCTTGAATCACAGTAATTTTTCACGTTTCGATGCCTTTTTTAACATTGTATTTCTATTTTTTTAATAGTATGGTGTGCGCCTATATGCATTTACCACATGAGTTTAATACTTTATTTTTATTTTTAGTGAAATTCAAAAATAGCCAGATTTACAAGTGGTAATTGAAAAATAGTAACAGTTTCAAAAGTAATCGAAATTTAGGCATTTTTCATGTAGAGATAAATCTGAACGAAAATACTGTTCAAAATTCGGAAAATATTTCAGCATAATATACTGGAGTTCCAGCATAATATGCTGGAAATTTATACACAGGTGCTCCAATCTCCAGTATATTATGCTGGAACTTTTTGTGTGTTGGAGTTCCAGCATAATATGCTGGAAGTTCATACACAGGTGCACCAATTTCCAGTATATTATGCTGGAACTTTCTGTGTTGCAGCAAAATAGTAGCTATTTTTCAATGACTTTGCAAACCCTTGCTATTTTTCAATTACCAATCCAAAGAATGGCTAGCCCATGCTATTTTCACCATTTTATATACATCGATAGAGTAGAAAAAATTAAAGGATCAGGTCATCATCTAGAAAATACTATAGGTAACTTTTAATAAATATAAAATATATAATCTAATAAATAAGGCAGGTTATACCTACCACAGCAGATTAAAAGCATCTTATAATTGTACTATTTTATCCAAAAATTAAACTCTAATTGAATTGAATTCCTGAACTAATGAGATTATTTACGTAGTATTATTTGTTTGTTAGTGAAGTGATTATAATGTTACATCTGGACTTGGACTCTTAGCTTGTCCGTTTGAAGCGATGAAGTTTTAAATTTCGATTCCAAAAAAAAGGAAATAGGACCAAAATCTAGAATCATTATTCCAAAAAAACAAAAAGGAAATAGGATCGAACGGAAGTATGTTCTTAGCACAGTGAGTTACTTTCTTCCTTTCCCTTTCTTCTTTTACTAAAAATTTTCAGTTTTAGACTACATTTTCAGAACCTGATCAAAATGCCTATAGAATCGACATAGAAAAAGATGTTCGCAGGTCAATATTAGCCCTTTGCAATTTTCTTTTGATAGGTATACTTTGACCTTACTTATTCCTTGTTTAGCTAAAATTTATAATTAATCAAGACTTTAGTGATCAATATGCCTATAAAATCGACATAAGATAATTTTGCAAACAAAAATATACTCTACTTAAATTTAAAGAACAACTTAAGGAATGGTCTTAAAATCGGGAAAAATTCAGAAATAGCCAGATTTACGACTGGTAATTGAAAAATAGTCACAATTTCAAAAGTAATTAAAATTTAGACACTTTTTCATGAAAAGATAAAATCTGGAAAAACAAACCCTTAAAGATACGAAAAGTTATTAGCATAATATGCTGGAGTTCGAATTTTTTACGTATGAGATTTCAACATAATGTATTGGAATTCCATAATATGATGGAGTTCCAACATAATATGCTGGAAGTTTATACGCAAGAGCTCCAAAATCCAGCTTATTATGCTGGAACTTTCCATATTTCAGCGAGGTTATTTTTGTCCAATTTTATCTCTGCATAAAATAGTTACTATTTTAATGATTTTGCAAATGTTGACTATTTTTCAATTATCAGTTCGAAAATCGGCTAACCCATGCTATTTTCACCTCAAAATCTGAGTATTTGCACACTTCCCACTTTATAGTTTTCTCCAAGGAGAATTAACCCAAATAGCCGTCTACTCAACCACTTAAACTAAAAATAGTCGATGGAGGTATAATATATGCATAATTTATATATTTGTGATGACACAAAAAGTTATCTTATGTTTTAGAACTCGAATCTTCACTCTTAAGCCTTACAAATCTCATTTTTATCCTCCTCGATTTGTGTGCGCAGTCCGGGCAGGTTTCCGGAAAACTTTTATGTTGAAAACTGATAAAAATAAGAATATTTGCCTTAAAAATTAATTTTAGTTGACTTCGGTCAATATGTTTTAGTAAACGGGCCCGGATCCGTGTTTTGACGGTCCCGGTAGATCCGTATCGAATTATGGGACCTGGGCGTATGCCCGGAATCGAATGTGAAGGTCCCTAGCTTAAGTTATCAATTTTTGATGAAAATTAAAAGTTTGAAAATTATTTGTTTTTAAGAATTGATTGATATTTGGCATTGTTAGTATCGGATCCGTATTTTGGTTCCGGAGCCCGGTACAGGTTCATTATGATATTTAAGACATGTCTGTGAAATTTGGTGAGAAATGGAGTTGATTTGACGTGATTCGGACGTCCAGTTAAGAAATTAGAAGTTTTAAAGTGTTCTTAAACATTTTATTTGAATTGGTGCTAAATTTAGAGTTCTAGGTGTTATTTTGCCGATTTGATCACGCGAGCAAGTTTGTATGATGTTTTTAGACTTGTGTGCATATTTGGTTTGGAGCCCCGAGGGCTCGGGTGAGTTTCGGATAGGCCACGGAATGTATTGAACTTTGGAAATCTGGTTTTTCTGCAGAATCTGTGTTCTAGAATGTCCTTCTTCGCGTTCGCGAAGATCCTCTCGCTAACGCGAAGAGTAAACTGGGCAGCTGAGAATTTCTTCTTCGCGAACGCGAAGGCTTGGTCGCGAACGCAAAGCGATGGGGGAGTTACCCTTCGCAAACGCAACAAGCCCATCGCTAACACGTAGTGTTAGGCACTGGGGAGGGGGAGTCAGCCTTTTCTTCATCGCGAACGCGAGGAATGTCTCGCGAACGCGAAGGCCAGGGAAGGGTAGCCTACGCAAACGCGAGCACTGCCTCGCGAATGCGAAGGCTTGGTAGCCCATACACTTCGCGAACGTGACAGTGCTCTCGCGAACGCGATGAACATTGTCGCCCAGCACTTAACAGAATCGAAAACGGGATTTTCTCCAGAAAACTCATTTTTCCCAAAAACCAAACGGTGAGGGGCGATGGTTTAAGAGTCATTCCATCCCCAAATTATTGGTAAGTGATTCTAAACTATTGTTTTGCAATTACCCATTATATTTCTTGAATTTTCAACCTAAAATCTAGAGTTTTCATGGTAGAATTAGGGGTTAAGGTAGAAAATAGGGATTTCAAAAGTTTGGGGATTTAGACCTCAATTTGAGGTCGGATTCCAAAACTAATTACATATTCGGGCTCGGGGGTGAATGGGTAAAAGGATTTTGGTCCGAACCTCGGGTTTTAACCAAACGGGCCCGGGGTCGATTTTTCGACTTTTTGGAGGAAAATTTGAAAAATCTAATTTATGCAATATAATTGATTCCTTTAGTAATATGTGATATTATTGAGTCTTTTTTGAATAGATACGAGTGGTTTGGAGGTGAATTCCAAAAAAAAAGCTGTGATTGAGAATTAAGTGGCCTTCAGAGCGAGGTAAGTGTTGTGTCTAACCCTGACTTGAGGAAATTAGGAACCTTAGATTATTTGCTAAGTGAAATTCATGTGAGCGGCGTATATGTAAGGTGACGAGTACTATGCGCCGCCAATTTATCTGTTTTTTCATGTTTCTCTATTTTTCTTATATTGTCTCATTCTTATGCCAAATTGCTACGTGTTATACTAGTGTTGTTCAAATTATCGTTCTTATCATGTTTACGGAACTTTTCTGGTGATAATTGAGTTTTTATTTCAAAGTTGAGATTGATATTATGGAATCAAATGTTGAAGTAAGGTTTGTATTTGTTATTCTATCTCTCTGCTGTTATTTATGCATTGCACTATGGTAAGGGAGAGTGTCAATGCACGAAGGGTGATGTCGTGCCATATTGTGAGTATTAATGCACGAAGGGTGATGTCATGCCATATTCTGAGTATTAATGCACGAAGGGTGATGTCGTGCCATATTGTGAGTATTAATGCACGAAGGGTGATGTCATGCCATATTCTGAGTATTAATGCACGAAGAGTGATGTCGTGAAATATTGTGAGTGTTAATGTACGAAGGATGATGTCGTGCCATATTGTGAGTGTTAATGCACGAAGGGTGATGTCATGCCATATTCTGAGTATTAATGCACGAAGAGTGATGTCGT
Organism: Nicotiana otophora; assembly: GCA_000715115.1. Taxonomy (NCBI): domain Eukaryota; kingdom Viridiplantae; phylum Streptophyta; class Magnoliopsida; order Solanales; family Solanaceae; genus Nicotiana; species Nicotiana otophora. The sequence continues at coordinate 59,827 of AWOL01S0001396.1, forward strand.
GAAATATTGTGAGTGTTAATGTACGAAGGATGATGTCGTGCCATATTGTGAGTGTTAATGCACGAAGGGTGATGTCATGCCATATTCTGAGTATTAATGCACGAAGAGTGATGTCGTGAAATATTGTGAGTGTTAATGTACGAAGGATGATGTCGTGCCATATTGTGAGTGTTAATGCACGAAGGGTGATGCCGTGCCATGATATGAGAGTAAAAGTACGAAGGGTGATATCGTGCCATTTATATTAATTTTATGGTAAGATTGAGAGTAAAAGCACGAAGGGTAATGTTGTGTCTTTTTCTTTATTGTATTCACTATTCCTGTTGATTCATGGTATATTGACTGCTCCGGTGATCATTTTATTATAGTTCTTTATCTTGTATTCCCCTCAGTATGTCTCCCCTCCCGACATTTCCTGTTTAGTTCTTCATTTTTGTTATTTGCGTATACACTATTAAATTGTACAGGTTGATTGTAGGTCCCTTGCCTTAGCCTCGTCACTACTTTATCGAGGTTAGGCTCGACACTTACCAGCACATGGGTTCGGTTGTACTGATGCTGAACTCTGCACTTTCTGTGCAGATTTTGATACCGGTTCAGGTTGATCGAGATTTGCTATTGGTCCACTGTACGGACACTCAAGGTAGATCTGTCAGTGTTCACAGACCTTGAAGTCCCCGTCTATCTTTTATGTCCTACTGTTTTCTTTCATTCAGACAGTTGTATTTATTTCAAACTATTACTTGCAGTAAATTCTAGAATATTCGTGAATTGTGACTCCAGATCCGGGTGGTAGTAATTAATATTGTTTTATGATATTTCGCACTTATTATATTTCATTTGAGTTAATTATTGATATTTACTGAATCGAAATAAGGAAATGGTTTAATGATTCTCTAACATTGGCTTGCTTGACAAGTGAAATGTTAGGCGCCATCACGATCCCGTCAGTGGGAAATTTCGGGTCGAGACAGTTGGTATCAGAGGACTAGGTTACATATGTCTCACGATTCACGAGCAAGATTAGTAGAGTCTGGAGGATCGGTACGGAGACGTCTGTGCTTATCTTCCAGAGGCTATGAAGTTTAGGAACAAGTTTCACTTCTTTTCTTCTCTGTCGTGCGATTTTGCTTTCTCAATACTGATTGAACTCTTCTACTTTTATTCTCTCGCAGATGGCGAGAACACGTATCGCTTCCTCAGCTGAGCAGCAGCCAGAGCCTCCAGTGATAGCTCCTACGCGGGGCAGAGGTCGAGGTCGAGGCCGTGCCAGAGGCCGAGGCAGGGGCACGGCTCAGACTAGGGCCCGAGCAGCAGCCCCAGCAGTGGAGCCTCAGATAGAGATTGACGAGGAGGTTTCAGCCCAGACTGTTCCTGCCGGACCAGCTCAGGTTCCGGAGGGGTTCATTGCTACCCCAGTACTTCAGGATGCTTTGGTCCGTTTGGTGGGCCTTATGGAGAGTGTGGCCCAGACTGGCGCATTTCCCATGGCAACAGCAGTCTCTCGGGCTGGAGGAGGAGCCCAGATTCCTACCACTCCCGCTCCGGAGCAGATAGCTCCCCAGTATCAGGCTCCAGCAGCTCAGCCAATCGGATTAGTTCAGGCGGTTATTGCGGCACAGGTCGGAGATGGTCCAGCTATGTCCTCTTAGGCTTTATGGAGATTGGACAGGTTTACCAAACTCTTTCCTATTCACTTCAGTGGTGCTCCTTCAGAGGACCCCCAGGAGTATCTTGACAGTTGTCACGAGGTTCTACGGAACATGGGTATAGTGGAGACCAATGGGGTCGATTTTGTTGCATTTCAGATGACTGGTTCTGCCAAGAAATGGTGGAGAGATTACTTGTTGACCAGACCAGCTGGGTCGCCTGCTCTTACTTGGGACCAGTTCTCTCAGCTCTTCATAGAGAAGTTTCTGCCCATCACATTGAGAGAGGAGTGTCACCGTCAGCTTGAGCGTCTCCAGCGGGGCAGTATGACTGTTACTCAGTATGAGACCCGTTTTGTGGATTTGGCCCGTCATGCTATTATTCTTCTTCCCACCGAGAGAGAGAGGGTAAGGAGGTTTATTGATGGACTTGCTCAGTCTATCAGATTGCAGATGGCTAAGGAGACTAGGAGTGAGATTTCTTTTCAAACGGCTGCTAATGTCGCCAGACGAGTCGAGATGGTTCTTACTCAGGGAGGTCAGGGGTCTGACAAGAGTCCTCGTCATTCCGGTGAGTTCAATGGCACCTCACCTAGAGGCAGGAGTACTTTTGGTAGAGGCCATCCTCCCACGCCGTTTCATTCAGCACTCCAGACATCCCACGGTGCCTCAGGTGGTCGTGGCCCTCAGATGCATTATTCCGACCAGCTAGCCTACGGTGCACCACCAGCTCCTATTAGTGTACCTCCACTTCAGAGTTATCAGGGTGGTTATTCAGGTCGACATGGCCAATTTCAGGGTCAGCAGTCACAGCAGCCGAGGTTATGTTATACTTGTGGTGATCCGAGGCACATTGCTAGATTTTGCCCTCGGGCAACGGGCAGCTCACAGCATCAGAGTTCTCGTGCCATGGTTCCGGCACCAGTAATTGCACTACCTGCTCAGCCAGCCAGAGTTAGGGGTCAGGCAGCTAGAGGTAGGGGCCAGATAGTTAGAGGTAGAGGTCAGGCCGTTAGAGGTGGAGACCAGCCAGCTAGAGGTCGTCCTGGGGACATAGTTCAGGGTGGTGGGGCCTAGCCTCGGTGTTATGCTTTTCCAGTCAGGCCTGAGGCTGAGTCATCTGACGTTGTTATCACAGGTACTGTTTTAGTTTGCAGTAGAGATGCTTCAGTTCTATTTGATCCGGGATCCACTTACTCCTATGTGTCTTCCTATTTTGCTTCCTATTTGGTTGTGCCCCATGATTCTTTGAGTGCTCCTATATATGTGTCCATACCAGTGGGAGATGCTATTATTGTAAATCGTGTTTATCATTTGTGTGTGGTCACCATTGTGAATCTTGAGACTCGTGTAGATCTTCTATTTCTCAACATAGTTGATTTTGATGTCATACTGGGTATGGATTGGCTGTCATCTTATCATGCTATATTAGATTGTCACGCCAAGACAGTGACCTTAGCCTTGCAGGGGTTAACTCGATTAGAGTGGAGAGGAAATCTTGGCCATTCTGCCAGCAGGGTTATCTCTTATGTGAAGGCTCGGCATATGGTCGAGAAAGGGTGTCTAGCTTATTTGGCTTATATCCACGATTCTAGTGCGGAGGTTCCTTCCATAAATTTAGTGCCGGTTGTTCGTGAGTTTCCAGAGGTGTTTCCTGCAGACCTGTCGGGGATGCCACCCGACAGGGTTATTGATTTCTGCACTGATTTGGCTCCAGGCACTCAGCCTATTTCTATTCCGCCATATCGCATGGCCCTGGCAGAGTTGAAAGAATTGAAGGAGCAGTTGCAAGATTTGCTTGATAAGGGCTTCATTAGACCTAGTGTCTCGCCCTGGGGTGCACTTGTATTGTTTGTGAAGAAGAAAGATGGATCGGTAAGGATGTGTATAGATTATCGGCAGTTGAACAAAGTCACCAACAAGAATAAATATCCATTGCCAAGGATTGATGATTTATCTGATCAGCTTCAGGGTGCCAAGGTGTTTTCAAAGATTGATTTGAGATCTGGCTACCATCAGTTGAGGATTAGGGCATCTGATGTTCCTAAGACAGCCTTTCGGACTCGGTATGGGCATTTTGAGTTTCTAGTGATGTCATTTGGGCTGACAAATGCCCCAGCAGCATTCATGGATTTGATGAACCGGGTGTTCAAACCTTACTTGGATTCCTTTGTGGTTGTGTTTATTGATGATATCTTGATCTACTCCCACAGTCGAGAGGAGCATGAGCAGCACCTTCGGATCATTCTTCAGACTCTGAAAGACAGCCAGTTATATGCTANGTTCTCGTTCGATGGTTCCAGCACCAGTTGCTGCACCACCTGCTCATCCAGCCAGAGGCAGGGGTCAGACAGCTAGAGGTAGAGGCCTGACTGTTAGAGGTAGAGGTTAGGCCGTTAGAGCTGGAGAACAACCATCTAGAAGCCGTCCCAAGGACGTAGTTCAGGGTGGTGGGGCCCAGCCCCGGTGTTATGCTTTTCCAGTCAGGCCTGAGGCTGAGTCATCTGACGTTGTTATCACAGGTACTGTTTTAGTTTGCAGTAGAGATGCTTCAGTTCTATTTGATCCGGGATCCACTTACTCCTATGTGTCTTCCTATTTTGCTTCCTATTTGGTTGTGCCCCATGATTCTTTGAGTGCTCCTATATATGTGTCCACACCAGTGGGAGATGCTATTATTGTAAATCGTGTTTATCATTTGTGTGTGGTCACCATTGGGAATCTTGAGACTCGTGTAGATCTTTTACTTCTCGACATAGTTGATTTTGATATCATACTGGGTATGGATTGACAGTCACCTTATCATGCTATATTAGATTGTCACGCCAAGACAGTGACCTTAGCCTTGCAGGGGTTAACTCGATTAGAGTGGAGAGGAAAGCTTGGCCATTCTGCCAGCAGGGTGATCTCTTATGTGAAGGCTCGGTATATGGTCGAGAAGGGGTGTCTAGCTTATTTGGCTTACATCCACGATTCTAGTGCGGAGGTTCCTTCCATAAATTTGGTGCCGGTTGTTCGTGAGTTTCCAGAGGTGTTTCCTGCAGACCTGTCGGGGATGCCACCCGACAGGGATATTGATTTCTGCATCGATTTGGCTCCAGGCACTCGGCCTATTTCTATTCTGCCATAGCGCATGGCCCCAACAGAGTTGAAAGAATTGAAGGAGCAGTTGTAAGATTTGCTTGATAAGGGCTTCATTAGACCTAGTGTCTTGCCCTGGGGTGCACCTGTGTTGTTTGTGAAGAAGAAAGATGGATCGGTAAGGATGTGTATAGATTAT
>AWOL01S0001401.1:6489-21872 GCA_000715115.1 Nicotiana otophora
AGGGCATTCAGCCCAAAACATTTATATGCATCAAAATAGAGTCATAAAACTGAGTTATACGGTAAACAAGTATAAACATGACTGAGTATAGATTTTCAATCGAAAACAGTGAGAGGATGGTAAGAAACAGCCCCTAAGGGTCCAAACAGCATTGGCGCAAGGCCCAAACTTGGCATTCAGCCCAATTTATAGAAAATCTTTCTAAAACATATAAGTATCAATGGTTTCAACAAAGTATGCAACTTTACAGTTGCTACGGGGCGGACCAAGTCACAAATCCCCAATAGTGAACGCCTACACGCCAGTCACCTAGCATATGCGTCACTAAAAATAGTAGAATGATACAAAATTTGGGGTTTCATACCCTCAAGACTAGATTTTCAATCGTTACTTACCTCAAACCGCGAAACTCTTATTCTGCAATGCCCTTTCCTCGTGAATTGGTATCCAAACGCCTCAAATCTGGTCATAAATAATTCGTTTCAGTCAATAAAATTCATTGGAATTAATTCCACAAGATAATAATGATTTTTCCATAAATATCCAAAAATTAGCTCACAAATCGCCCGTGGGGCCCACGTCTTGGAACCCAACAAAAGTTACAAAATCTAAAAGCCTATTCAACCACGAGTCTACCCATACCAATTTTACCAAAATCCGACCTCAACTCGACCCTCAAATCTACAAATCTTATTTCCAAATTTCTAAGTTCCAATCTCCGATTTACACCTCAAAATCATGTAATCTAGTCGGATTATTCGATGATAATTCAATATTATGGAGTAGACATGATCACAAGGGACTTACCTCAAGTTTTCCTTGAAAATATATCAAAAATCGCCACTCCTCAAACTCCAATTTGTCAAAAATGGCAAATGGGACGAAGTCCCTGTTTTTATAATTCTGCCCAGACATCCTCGATTCTGCCTCGAACTTGGCCTTCGATCTTGGCCTTCGATCGAGGTCCTCAATCCTGGTCCTTGGTCCTGCCCCTCGATCCTGGCCCTCGATTATGCCTTCGATCGTGGCCCTCAACTTTGGGCTCGATCATGTCTTCGATTGTGGCCCTCGACTCTAGGCTCGATCATGGCTCCGATCGTGCCCCTTGACCCTGAGCTCGATCTGGGATTCAATCGTGGCCCTTGACCCTGAGCTCGATCTGGGCTTCGATCGTGACCCTTGACCCTAAGCTCGATCTGGGCTCACATCTGGGCTGGATTTCTGGGCAGAAGCAATTTCCAACAGAAGGAAATTGCAGCAGTTGTTCTAGTTCAATTTGATCCGTTAACCATCCAAAACAAACCCGAGGCCCTAGGGACCTCAACCAAATATACCAACAAGTCCTAAAATATCATACGAACTTAGTCGAATCCTCAAATCACCTCAAACAATGCTAAAACCATGAATTACACCCCAATTCAAGCCTAATGAACTTAAAAATTTCTAATTTCTACAAACAACTCTGGAACCTATCAAATCACGTCCGATTGACCTCAAATTTTGCACACAAGTCCTAAATGACATAACAGAGGTATTCCAATTTTCAGAATTGGATTCTGACCCCGATATCAAAAAGTCAACCCCCTGGTCAAACTTCTCAAAAATAAAACTTTCGGCATTTCAAGCCTAATTCCTCTACGGACTTCCAAAAAATATTTCAGAAATGCTCCCAAGCCCAAAATCACCATACAAAGTTATTGGAATCATCAAAATTCAAATCTGAGGTCGTTTACACATAGGTCCATATCCGGTCCACTTTTCTAACTTAATTTTTATTTTTTTTAATTATAAGACTTAGTGTCTCATTTCACTACGAGTTTCTTCCGGACTCAAACCCACTAACCCGATATAACATAATATAGCTGATAACACCAAAAAGAAGTAAGAATGGGGAAAACAGTGTTATAGCTCTCAAAACGATCGACCGTGTCGTTACAAGAATGGTACATTTCCAGTGGCCCCAGCCGTCTAACAGGCTGGGGGGAGGAGTACAAACTCCCACTACTCCTACTCCGAAGCAGATAACTCCTCAGAATTATGCTCCAACAGCCCCGCCAGTTGGGGTAGTTCAGCCAGTTGTTACGGCACAGACCGGTGATAGGCCTGCTATGTCTTTTGAGGCCTTATTGAGATTGGATAAGTTTACTAAGCTCTTTCCAGTTCACTTCAGTGGTACACCTTCTAAGGACCCATAAGATTATCTTGAACGCTGCCATGAGGTGTTGTGGAACATGGGTATAGTTGAGACCAATGGGGTTGATTTTCCTATATTTGAGATGATGGGTTCTGCCAGGAGGTGGTGGAGGGATTATACATTGACTAGACCAGTTGGATCACCTACACTTACCTGGGAGCAGTTCTCTTAGCTGTTTCTAGAGTAGTTCCTTCCTATCACACTAAGGGAGGATTACCGAAAGCCATTTGAGCGTCTACAACATGGCAGTATGACTGTTATTCAGTATGAGTCCCATTTTGTGGATTTGGCCCGCCATGCTCTCCTTTTACTGCCTACCGAGGGAGAGAGAGTGAGGAGGTTTATTGAGGGACTCACTCACCCTATCAGGCTTCAGATGGCCAAGGAGACCGGAAGTGAGATTTCTTTTCAGGCGACTGCTAATGTCGCGAGCAGGATCGAGATGGTTCTTGCACAGCAGAGAGGGCAGAGGTCTGATAAGAGGGCTCGTCAGTTCGGTGGTTTCGGTGATGCCTTGTCTGGAGGCAGGGGTACTTATGGTAGGGGTCAGGTACCTAGAGATGGAGGTCAGACCATTAGAGGTGGAGGACAGGCGGGTAGAAGGCATCCTAAAGGTGGAGACCCAGCCGTCGTTATATTTGTTTTATGGTATGGCGGAGGTCGTTACATCAGATTGTGTAGTTATGGGTACGACCACGATTTAAAATAAAGGAATAATTTCCTTAACTTGATTTGGTTCTGAGTATCAAGACGAGTCCTCCTATTGTGCTCCACTTATGAGAAAGCTTCATAATTCTATAATCTACTTATGTGTTTACTCCTGTTGGGAGATTCTATGGAGATAACTACGCCTATCATTCCATGTTGGTCACTAATAAGAGCTATGAGGCTAAATGTGACTTTCTGTTACTCATTTCGGTAAGTTTTGATGTAATTTACGGATAATTAATTACAAATTATGAATTATATGCCCTACCGGTGTGAGGTTCATTATGTGTTGTGATTTTGTGAAACCGAAATTATTTAAAAGGAGAAAATGCAAATTTTCGATTGGCACGATATGCATATTACTTGTGATTCAGAACTGAGGACAAGATTCTCCCTTTTTAAAATAATTGATATGTTTAAACTGGGCTACAAGCTGCGGTGGAAATTATATAAGGACGAGACCTTTGTGACAAAAATTCTTGTGTTTAATCTCTCCCTTGTGAAATTAAATTTGTACTATAGTACTAATATGAAGTCATGTTTGTTAGGCTTATTTGAGAATTCTTGTATGAAATTCTCTGTGCATATTTTCCAAAATTCGTATTTGTAATTATTGAGTTTTAACCTACGAGGTAGGTGCTTGCCCAGGTGGCGTTAAATGTTACTCGTTAATTCGGGTAAATAATTATGAGGTTTTCATGCCTCACATCTCGTTATAAGTATTGTGAAGGTTTGCAACGAGATTTGTTTTGTAAACATGAGGTTAATTGGCAATTCGGTAATTGATCATGAACAACTATTAAGAACAAATATCCGCTGCCAAGAATTAATAACCTATTTGATCAGCTTTAAGGTGCCAAGGTATTTTTGAAGATTGATTTGAGGTCTGGTTACCATCAGTTGAAGATTAGGACATCTGATGTCCCTAAGATAGCTTTTCGGACTCGGTATGGGCATTACAAATTCCTAGTGATGTCATTTGGGTTGACAAATACCCCATCAACATTTATGGATTTGATGAATCGGGTGTTCAAACCCTATTTGGATTCTTTTGTGGTTGTATTCATTGATGATATCTTGATTTACTCCAGCAGTCGAGAGAAGCATGAGCAGTATCTTCGAAGTATGCTTCAAACCTTGAAGAATAATCAGTTATATGCCAAATTTTCAAAATGTGAGTTTTGGTTAGACTCAGTTGCCTTTTGGGAGCATGTTGTATCGGTAGAAGGCATAAAGGCGGATCATAAGAAGATTGAGGTTGTTCAGAATTGGCCTAGACCTATTTTAGTTACAGCGATCCGGAGTTTCCTGAGTTTGGCAGGTTATTATCATCGGTTCGTGGAAGGGTTTTCATCTATAGCAAACCCATTGACCAGATTGACCCAAAAAGGTGTCCCATTCAGATGGTCAGATGAGTATGAGATGAGCTTTCAGAAGCTCAAGACTGCTTTGACTACGGCGCCAGTGTTGGTATTACCCACAGGTTCAGAATCGTATACAGTATATTGTGACGCATCTCACATTGGGCTTGGTGCAGTATTAATGCAAGATGGCAAGGTAATTGTATATGCGTCATGACAGTTGAAGGTTCACGAGAAGAATTATCCTGTTCATGACTTAGAATTGGCAGCCATTGTTTATGCGCTGAAGATTTGGAGGCATTACCTATACGGTGTCTCGTGTGAGGTATTTACTGATCATCGTAGCCTCCGGTATCTGTTCAAAACAAAATGATCTTAATTTGAGGCAGAGAAGATGGATGGAGTTGTTGAAAGACTATGATATCACCATTTTGTATCACCCCGGAAAGGCCAATGTGGTGGCCGATGCCTTGAGGAGAAAGGCTGTGAGTATGGACAGTCTTGCGTATATTCCGGTTGGTGAGAGGCCATTAGCTGCAGATGTTCAGACTTTAGCTAATTAGTTTGTGAGGTTAGATGTTTCAGAACCCAACCAGGTTCTAGCTTGCACAGTCGCTCGATCTTCTTTATATGAGCGCATCTGAGAGAGGCAGTATGATGATCCTTACTTACTTGTCTTTAAGGACACGGTGCGGCACGGTGATGCCAAACAAGTTGTTATGGGGGAAGATGGGGTTCTGCAAATGCAGGGTCGTATTTGTGTGCCTATTATGGATGGGCTTCGTGAATTAATTCTTGAAAAAGCACATAGTTCCAGGTATTCTTTTCATCCAGGTACCGCCAAAATATATCAAGATTTGCAGCAACATTATTGGTAGAGGAGAATGAAAAAGGATATAGTTGCATATGTAGCTCGGTGTCTGAATTGTCAGCAAGTTAAGTACGAGTATCAGAGACCTGGTGGTTTGCTTCAGAAGTTAGAAATTCCTGAGTGGAAGTGGGAGCGTATCACTATGGATTTTGTTGTTGGGCTCCCACGGACTCAGAGAAAATTTGACGCAGTTTGGGTCATTGTGGACAGGTTGACCAAGTCAGCACATTTCATTCCAGTGGCAGTTACCTATTCTTCAGAGAGGTTAGCTGAAATTTACATTCGTGAGATTGTCCGCCTTCACGGTGTGCCCGTGTCTATTATTTCAGATTGAGGTACGCAGTTTACCTCATATTTATGAAGGGCTGTACAACGTGAGTTAGGCACGCGGGTGGAGTTGAGTACAACATTTCATCCACAGATAGACGGACAGTCAGAGCGTACTATTCAGATATTGAAAGATATGCTCTGCGCTTGTGTTATAGACTTTGGAGGTTCTTGGAATCATTTCTTGCCACTTGCGAAATTTGCTTATCATAATAGCTACCAGTCGAGCATTCAGATGGCTCCATATGAGGCATTATACGTAAGGCAATGCCGATCGCCTGTTGGTTGGTTTGAACCGGGAAAGGCTCGGTTGTTGGGTACCGATTTGGTACAGGATGCCTTGGATAAGGTCAAGATTATTCAGGATCGACTTCATACATCTCAGTCTAGGCAAAAGAGTTATGCCGACCATAAAGTTCATGATATTGCATTCATGGGTGGAGAAAGCATATTGCTCCTGGTTTCACCTATGAAAGGTGTAATGAGGTTCGGAAAGAATGGCAAGTTGAGCTCTAGGTATATCGGACCCTTTGAAATTCTTGAAAGGGTGGGTGAAGTAGCCTACAGGCTTGCATTACCACCTAGTTTATCAGCGGTTCATCCGGTGTTCCATGTGTCTATGCTCCGGAAATATCATGGTGATTTGTCTCATGTGTTAGATTTCAGCTCAGTCCAATTGGACAAAGATTTGACTTACGAGGAGGAGCCGGTGGCTATTCTAGCCCGACAGGTCCGACAGTTGAGGTATAAGAGTTATCCTTCAATTAGGATGCAATGGAAAGGTCATCCATTAGAGACATCTACCTGGGAGTCTGAGTCAGACATGCAGAGTAAATATCCATACCTTTTCTCCAGCTCAGGTACTTTTTCTAACTCTGTTCGAGGACGAACGCTTGTTTTAGAGGTGGAGAATGTGATGACCCAAAATGTCATCTTTAAATTTAATAAGTAATTCTATGTTTTAAGACCTCGAGAAGCATCATTTATCATTCCTCGACTTGCGTGCATAGTTCGTATAATTTTTCGAAAAGTTTTTATGTGAAAAATAGATTAAACTGTAAAATAGAGCTTTAAAACTCAACTGAGTTGACTTTTGTCAACATTTTGAGAAAACGGACCCGGATCAGTGATTTGATAAATCCGGTAGGTCCGTATCGTGATTTGGGACCTGGGCGTATGCCCGGAATCGAATTCCGAGGTCCCTAGCCCGAGATATGAAATGTTGATGAAAAATTAAAAGCTTGAAAGCTTAATGATTTCTAATAAATTATTGATGTTGGATTTATTGACCTCGGGTCCGTATTTTGGTTCCAGAGCCCGGTATAGGTCCATATAATATTTATGACTTGTCTGCCAAATTTGGTGAGAATCAGAGTTGATTTGACGTGATTCGGAGTCCGGTTGTAAAAATATAAGTTTTAAAGTTTTCTTGAAAACTTCCTTTGAGTTGGTGTCCGATTCGTAGTTCTAGGTGTTATTTTGGTGATTTGATCACGCGAGCAAGTTCGTATGATATTTTAGGACTTGGTGCATGTTTGGTTTGGAGCCTCGAGGGCTCGGGTTGATTTCGGGTGGTTAACGGATCATTGTTGGACTTAAGAAATGCTGCAAATATTTGCTTCTGATTTCCTTCTTCGCGTTCGTGAGGGGAGTCTCGCGTTTGCAAAGAGGAAATTTGGAATAGCACTTTTTGTGCTTCGCGTTCGCGACTGAGGGAACACATTCGCGAAGAGTTGAGGTGCAAAGCTTCGCGTTCGCGAAGGGAAAGGGGCTGGCCAGGAAAATGGCCTTCGCGTTCGCGAAGGGCATCTCGCGTTTGCGAAGGCCAAGCCAGGCAAGCTTCGCGTTTGTGAAGTAGCCCTCGCGTTCGCGAAGAGTAAAATTGGTCAGCAGGAATTTGTGCTTCGCGAACGCGAGGCACTGACCGCGTTCGCGAAGGGTAAACGTTTCAGAAACAGAACTTAAGTTCTGGAAAATGGGATTCGTCCCATTTTCAACCCTTTTCCATTTTCTAGCTCGGATAAGCGATTTTTGGGCGATTTTCACGGGAATACATTGGGGTAAGTGTTCCTTATCCTATATTGATTATATTTGATTATTCCATACTCGTTTATATCATGAATCTGGGAATTTACCAAAATTTAAGATTTGAAGGTCCATTTGACATCGGAATTGGATAATTTTTGAATGGTTGGACTCGTCTCAGAATGGGTGTTCGGATTTCGTAAGTGTTTTCGGGATTTGAGACGTGAGTCCCACTATCGAATATTTTAATGAATCTCGAATTTTTATCCGAAAAATGTATAAATTCATATGGAATTAATTCCTATGATTAGTATTTAATATATTGAATTGTTTGTGAATAGATTTGAAGCTTTCGGAGGCAAATTTAAAAGGAAAAGTTGTGGTTGAATAATTGATTGGAATTTGCAAAGCGAGGTAAGTGTCGGGGTTAACCTTGACTTGAGGGAATAGAACCCTTAAATTATTTGTTATGTGAAATGCATGTGAACGACGTATAGGCGAGGTGACGAGTGTCTATACGTCGTCAATTTGATTGTTTGCCTACTTACTTGAAAAATCATAAATTGTTTTAAATCATGAATTAATTATTATTATAATAATTATTTCTCTCTTATTTTTTGTCAAACATTAATCCTTGAATTCTTACATTAATTGTTTCATGCTATTTGAATTATGTGTCTTAATTGTTATTTGACATTTAGCATTTAAATATTAAACTGCTTATTTTCTCCCTGATTTTTATAATAATTTGCTATTTGTCATTGTTTGTTTCATAATTAAATCATAACTAATGTATGCTTGTTGTCTTATAGTTTTATATTAATTGTTGCAATTATGGGGAAAGTGTCACGACCCAAACTAACCTCTGTCGTGATGGCGCCTATCGTGAAACTAGGCAAGCTGACTCATTTCCAAAACAAACCGATATATTTTCATTTCAAAGATAATTTCAAGGTTATTTAACATAAAACCTCCATTTAAAGAGTTCAAATAAAAAAAAACAGAAGTGAAGAAAAGAAAAGCCCGACATCGGGGTGTCACTAGTCATGAGCATCTACTACAAACTATCTAACAATATCAAGGCTAACTCAGCCTAGAAAATAACTAAATACAACTAGAGGAAGATAAGAGGGAGAAGAGAAGGGGCTGCGATCGCCAAACATCTACCTTGCTATCTCCAAGAAAATCTGCAACCAGTACACTCAATAACCGCTATTGTGTCCAGCTACACATGAATCTGCACATAAGGTGCAGGGAGTAACGTGAGTACGCCAATTCAGTAAGTAACAACAGTAAATAAAGAGTGAGAAGTAGTGACGAGCAATAAAGCATATAACGTCCATATCGTGAAATCTCAGTAAAGTACAACATGCTTTAAAAATCAGTGTTTGAATCAAATCATCTCGTTTAAACCCGGTTCCAGTAAAAATCATTTAAAGATATTTTTTCAACAGTTTTTCAAACAAAGGATCAATGCAAAGGTGAGCAAAAATGATGAAATCATAAACAACCCCTCGGGCATAACATCACTCATATACAGCCACTCGGACAAACCTCACAGTCACTCTTGTCACTCGGACATACCTCACAATCACTCTTGCCACTCGGGCATACCTCACAATCACTCTCGCCACTCGGTCATACCTCACAATCACTCTCGCCACTCGGGCATACCTCACAATCACTCTCGCCACTCGGGCATACCTCACAATCACTCTCACAATCACTCATGCCTCCCAGTCACTCAGCACTCGNTCTGTCAACATGTGTGAGAAATCATGAATGATGTGATACTGTACAACATGAGGAAAAATCCATCTCTATGCATGTATGTCATGTGTGCATGTCAATATGATGCAACTCAGTAATAAAATCATATATATACTCTCAGAGTGTCATTTCACTCAATCCTCCCAATGACTCAGTCCTCCCAGTTACTCGGTCCTCATAGCCACTCAGTCCTCACAGTCACTCATGCCTCACAGTCACTCAATCCTCCCAAATCACTCACATTCGGCACTTAGTAGGTACCTGCACTTACTGGGGGTGTATACAGACTCCGGAGGGGCTCCTTCAGCCCAAGCGCTCTAATCTGCATGGACAACTCACGTGCTATAATAATAAAGTATGTTGCAGGTGGGCAGCCCCGATCCACACTCATCCTCACAAATCAGGCCCTCGGCCTTACTCAGTCATAAATATGCTGCATAAGGGCAGCTCCGATCCACACGCATCCTAAAAAATCAGGCTCTCGGCCTCACTCAGTCATAAATATGATGCAGGCGGGCAGCCCCGATCCACACTCATCCTCACAAATCAGGCCCTCGGCCTCACTCAGTCATAAAACTCTCAAGGCACTCGAGCATTTGAGTAAAACAGGGCATTCGGCCAGAAACAACATTTATATGCATCAAAATAGAGTCATAAAACTGAGTTATGCGGTAAACAAATATAAACATGACTGAGTATAGAGTTTTCAATCGAAAACAGTGAGAGAATAGTAAGAAACAACCCCTAAGGTTCCAAATAGCATTGGTGCAAGGCCCAAACATGGCATTCAGCCCAATTTATAGAAATTCTTTCTAAAACATATAAGTATCAAATGGTTTCAACAAAGTATGCAACTTTACAGTTGCTACGGGATGGACCAAGTCATAATTCCCCAACAGTGCACACCCACCCGCCCGTCACCTAGCATGTGCATCATTGCAAAATAGTAGAATGATACGAAATTCGGGGTTTCATACCCTCAGGACCAGATTTACAATCGTTACTTACCTCAAACCGTGAAGTTCTTATTCTGCAATGTCCTTTCCTCGTGAATTGGTCTCCAAACACCTCAAATCTGGTCATAAATAATTCGTTTAAGTCTGTAAATTCATTGGAATTAATTCCACAAGATAATAATGATTTTCCATAAAAATTCGAAAATTAGCTCAAATATCGCCCGTGGGTCCCACGTCTCAAAACTCGACAAAAGTTACAAAATTCGGAAACCCATTCAACCACGAGTCTAACCATACCAATTTTACAAATATTCGACCCCAACTTGACCCTCAAATCTTCGATTTAAACCAAGAGGGTTTTCAAATTTTTCCCAACTCAATTCACCAATTAAATGATACAAACAACCATGGATTCGGGTAATTTAACCAATATTGAGTTAAGAACACTTACCCCGTTGTTTCCTCTGAAAATCACCCAAAATCGCCTCAATTCCGAGCTCCAAATCGCCAAACACTGAAAATGGGACGAAGTCCCATTTTCAGAACTTAAACTCACTGCCCAGACTTTTCTTCTTCGCGAACGCGGTCAGTGCCTCGCATTCGCGAAGCAAAAAATAACTCCCGTCCAAATTCCTCCTTCGCGAACGCGACATCACGCTCGCGTTCGCGAAGCACAAAAAGCCTCTGCCTCAATACCTTCTACGTGAACGCGTTCAACCCATCGCGAACGCGATGCTTTGTTTCCCCCTCACTATGCGAACGCGACACCCCCTACGCGAACGCGTAGATCAATTGCCTGGGGGGTCTTCGGCTACTTCCTCTCTTCTTCGCGAACGCGTAACACCTCTCACGTTCGTGATGCACACCCAGCCCACCCTTCGCGAACGCGTGCTTCTCTTCGCAAACGCGAAGTGCAAATATTGTCAGTCTCCAAGTTCCTCTACGCGAACGCGAGGCTCCACTCGCGAACGCGATGAAGGAAACCAAATGGTGCATCAGAACAATTCCAGCAGAGTTCCAAGTCCAAAATCCAACCCGTTAACCATCCGAAACTCACCCGAGCCCCTCGGGACCTCAACCAAATATACCAACAAGTCCTAAAACATCATACGGACTTAGTCGAACCCTCAAATCACCTCAAACAATGCTAAAACCACGAATTACACCCCAATTCAAGCCTAATGAACTTTGAAATTTCTAATTTCTACAAACGACTCCAGAACCTATCAAATCACGACCGATTGACCCCAAATTTTGTACACAAGTCATAAATGACATAACAGAGGTATTCTAATTTTCAGAATCGGATTCCGACCCAGATATCAAAAAGTCAACCCCCCGGTCAAACTTCTCAAAAATTAAACTTTCGGCATTTCTAGCCTAATTCCTCTACGGACTTCCAAGTAATATTTCGGACACGCTCCTAAACCCAAAATCACCATACGAAGCTATTGGAATCATCAAAATTCAAATCCGAGGTCGTTTATACATAGGTCTATATCCAGTCCACTTTTCTAATTTAAAATTTTTAATTATGAGACTAAGTGTCTCATTTCACTCCGAGTTCCTCCCAGACCAGAACCAACTAACCCGATATAACATAATATAGCTAAATAACACAAAAAGAAGTAGAAATGGGGAAAACGGCGCTATAACTCCAGAAACAGTCGGCCGAGTCGTTACATCCTCCCCTACTTAAACATACGTTCGTCCTCGAACGTGCCGAGAGTTGTTCAAAAAGACAAGAAATGGTTGTGTAACTTTTCCATGCACATTCCCGGGGGTGATCCCACGTCACCCTATCCCATACAGGTCCGATAGAACAGCAAAACTGAAATTCCTATATTCAACCTAGCCCACAAGCCTTTGAATCAAATTTCCGACATCCGAAATTTCTTATAAGATCAGAAGTTCGCATCTACATACTGTATAAGTCTGAACAAGATGTACCAAAAGCCGTACCCATAACTCAAATACTCAAATTCAAATACCGTAACTCGAATGCTCGAAGCAATGATTTCAAATCATAGTATCGATTCAAATCAACCTAGTGCTGGTAATAAGCATCATATCAGACAAAACCTCGTTCTAAAACCTTCGTACACTGCCGATGATGAGAGAAACATACCGAATTCATAACCATTCATTAGACCAACATGTTGTGGAGCTCCCGTTTCTTCTACAAGAACTATAGCCAATTTCAAAGCCGACTTCCGATATTATCCTCCCAATTATACCACAATCAAATCTGATAGCATCTATTCTAGGCCTAATGACCTCGTCTCATCCAACACGACCACTCTAATGACATGACACATCAATAAAATCTAAAGCCACAACCAGTGCAATCCATGCACCAGATAGCAACATTCCAAATATACCCAATCGTAATAATGACCCAAACAAGAGAACCGTTCCGCAAGCTCGACGAGTACCACCCCAACGCAATGCTAAGAACCCATCACACACCGCAGAACCATAACACACGAATCTTACACGAGGGATCATATTTCCACATAACTCTGCTGCAATACGTGACCCCATCCAAATACTAGTCCATATAAAAACACCTCAAGCCACCCTGCTAAAATCAATAATCATGCGCAATTCGACATCAAGTACCAAAATGCATTACCATAACCACGGAGAAACAAACGACACCATGCCATATAAAACTCGAAAGAACATAACCAATATGTTATCAACCAAGCAATATCCAATACTATACTCGCTCAAATTCCGCTATAAGGCCACAATAGAACCACACCATATGTGCATATAACCACGAATCACAACTCCTCGTAGCATAGAAGAGTAACTCATAGATCATTTCAGAACACGAATAAGCTTCGCATCAACTGAAGGGCACATCCTTCAACAATAGCAATATGGAGCCAGCAATCCGGCTCGCTGTAGAATACACATCCTAATTGGGCCTACCAATGGGCCCCCAAATAAACTATGGTCAGCCACCAATAGATAAACAACCTCCGAAAGTCCACAATGACGGAATCATAATACCTTCTATCATCTGGCTAGCTCCGGCTACAACTTCACAGTCCACAACTATGAAACAATCTGCTCCTGAGAACTCCCAATCTCCAATTCCATAGAATACATGAATCACCATATTTGATTCTACCTCCACCGCTAGAATGCCTAAAACCTCTCTCATACATAATCATCCCACAAGAAATACTTAACATTCTTCAGTGCCACCTTGCAAAAATTTGAATATCAACAATCGATCAACCAGGAGAGTGTCGCAATACCAGCGAAGTACCCATAAATCAAAACACACTTCCCCTTCTGAAATGTACACTCTCATCAAGCTATACCAGATAGTACTATCATTTACCTCGTCATCGAAAACCGTTCATGCTGCCTAAGAATTTATGACCTTCTCTTCAAAACTGAACTGTGACCTTGTACATGTAAATCCTATTCCCGCATAACACACCACATCTATTATGTCATCGTGTGACAAGCATAAGAATTCCATTATCAACTCTGAGTCACTAGCAAATTACATACCTTATTAGTCAGAAACCTCTTTCTTGCTTCTTTCAAGGAGGAAATCATAACACAAAACATGTTTCGTACATCGGTAGAAAATATCTGGTTCAAACCATGGTAGAACCCATCCTGAACACTTTGAAATCTATTCGCACATAACCAAGCTATCTGAACTGAATTCCTCTAACTCCACCAAGCCACACGTTGCTAAATTCGAGAGCATTGCCACGAAACACCTGTAGATACTAGCCACATCATAAGTACCCAAAGAACCGATCATACCCATTACTGTGCTAACCCAACCTACTACCAAGTTGTCCTATTTATCCAAGTTCTTTCTAAATTGCCTTCAAATTGCTACTTTTTCCTTGTTAGAACACTACTATCCTTAACTAAAACTTACCCCACGAACTCTAGCATAGAATCACGCCGCCCTAAGGCTTATAAGCCGCTGAATTCCCTTTTCATGTATTCCAAAGGTTCTACAACCAAAAATACTTACTCCGAAGAGACTTTATGTGAATCTAAAACTGTTTCCTTCACCTTCTTGATACTGAAATGCATAATTCACAATGATATAAGATGCCACGAGTCTCAACACCGTTCAATGCAACTCCTAATTTTCTAGCCATATTTATAAATCTTGAATCCATTGTAACCATTCTCGAATTAACTGACCAAACGGACCGAAATGACATCTGCCCCATTAGCACACCAACACCCAAGGGTATAAAGAGTAACCTACACTCCTACGCAACTGAGCAAATTCCCGCTCCATGTACACTACATTCTCTGTGAATAACCACTCAATTACTTTATGGTCCTTCTATAACCATAGAGTGTAATACAACTTGTGTCGAGAAATTCCTTTACCCGAGTCATCCTCGACCTCTACAAGTCATAACTGATTTACCGGTATACCCCAAACCGAAACTAATACGACCCATAACCGTGCAATCAACTCGTCGATAGCAGACTCCCCCACTTAGTCTTAAGCTGCAATTATATAAAATTAGAACCCGTAAGGATTTCTCCTTCTCAATTACCAAGGTCTCTCACCGTTAACCTGCCAGACTTGTCGAAGTCTTTTATTAAGCCTTTCATGAACATTCTGAATCTCCAGCCAAAATCACACACGCGACCTCCTACCGGGTAGCAAGTAATATTCCTCGCAAAGCTTCATCAACATCATGCCACCGCTAGCTGCACACAGGAGATAACCCACATATGGAATTCCTTACCGACATCTTCCAATGACACTTCACCGAGTGCAACGACCACTAAATCCGTAAATTCTCCTGAGTTCATGCTCGCCCACCATTTGTATAAGTCTTCACTTTCCCTATTGACATCAATTGTACGTCAACAATACCTTCCGAACTCAAGTCATATTGCACCTGACACGATAATCAGACCTTCATGCCTCTATTCATTTCAAACACACTCATTTCTGACATATTCAATTTTTCTTTGTACACTAACTATCACTCCAAATAGAGTCTGCAGGCCGATTCACATACTAACACGATTCCAAACCATTCTACACTTTCTCAAGGCGCACGACTACCCTACTAGTGAATTCATATGCTAATCTGCCACTCTTACTTCGGTTAAATCATCTCCTTTAAGAAACTTCTCAACCTCTACTTCTCCTA
>AWOL01S0001402.1:0-10473 GCA_000715115.1 Nicotiana otophora
CACAAGGCAATGTGGGCTCTAAAGAAGTTTAATCTTGATTGGGATGTAGCCGCTAAGTTGAGGAGCGCACATTTGAATGAATTGGATGAGTTTAGGTACCATGCATATGCGAGTTCATCATTTTACAAAGAAAAGATGAAATATCTTCATGACAAATACATTTGGAACAAAGAGTTCAAGGTGGGCAATCTAGTATTGTTGTTTAACTCAAAGTTGAGAATGTTTGCCGGGAAGCTAAAATCCAAGTGGAGTGGTCCATTTGAAATTGTTGGTGTGATACTTTTTGGTTCATTAGACTTGAATAATAAGAAAGATGAAGTATTTTGAGTCAATGGTCACCGGGTGAAGCACTACTTGAGCAAGGTTGGAGTTATCCATATGGTGTCGATCATTTACTTTACTTGAGGGAGCTTTGACATTCCTTCTTGCTGCGACATTAATTAGGCGCTTCTTGAGAGGCAACCCATGTTCTTTTACTTTTCTTTTGTAGTTAGATATTATTTGTGTTCTCACGTGATTTGGTGTGCTACAGGGCTGAGTGTGACTTTCAAGAAGGGTGAACTAAAAAATGGCCAAGTGTTCAAGGATCAGCGAACCGCACAATTCTATGTGCCACAGCAGGAGGACATTTGCGATCGCACATTTCACATACGGACCACACAATTATGATCATGCAAAAGTGTAAAAATGTCAACTCTTTGAAGTTTGAGCCTGTCAGTGTGGGGCTAATCTGCGACCACAAGAGGAAATCTGCGGCCGCACCCAAAAATGTGCGGGCCATACATTAAGATCAGAGAATGCTGACCCATGTGATAGAGTGCAGACCGCACGTGGGAATCTGCTGCCGCACTTGACCCTTTTTCCCTCTTAAGATTCTTAGTATAAATAGAAATCTTGAGTTCATTTTACACTTTTCCCTTTCCTCAAAATCGTTGTTACTCTGCAAGTTTCCTGAGAGATTTTCACTATCTCCCCCCTCCCCCACACACCTCCCTGTGCTTATACACCCTGTGCACTCATTCTATCTGGCATGGTTCATTTCATGTTAATTTTTTGTATTAGTTTAATTTTTAAAATTTAAATTCCTTTTTAGGCCTTCTGTTTTTAGAGTTCATCCATGTGCCCATGTGGGGTAGATATCAATTGGGTAGTTGATAGTACATGCTATAATGGGTTGGGTTAATGAGATTTCATGTTTATACCATATTGCCATGTCTATTTGCACAAGTAATTACAAAATCTATGTATAAAAATAATACATGTGCGTAATTTTTAAAATCTATAGCCGCACTTGAATTTGTTTGTTCAATCACATTTGTACCATATTGTTGGTGAAGCAAGTGCATCTGCAGCTGCACTTTAATTGTGCAGACCGCAGAAATGTTAAAGGGGTCGCACTCCAAACTATGCGGACCGCAGATGTATTATGCGGCCGCAAAATTGCCTCTGCACTATCATTATAGAGGGGCTTCTAGCCCTTTGATATTTTTTGATTAATGTATGGCTGCACTAGTAATTGTGCGGTCCGCACTTCCTGTCTGCGGCCGCACATAAAAAATCTACGGACTGCAGATCCTAGTTCCAGCAGCCTGTTGTTTTTGTCATAATTGCTTTGTGTCTACAATGTTCTCCCTTGCCTACATAAGTCTTGCATATGTTGAATGATGAGTTGCAACTAATAATTTTCTTTGCTTTGATATAGGCAATGGTTTGATCGCACCGCAGCGGTGAAACTACAAAAAGAAAAGGTAAATCTTCTAGGGATCGAGGTTGAGGTAACTTGTCCCTTGGCCAACCCAAAACTATTAGGAAGAAGACCATAACAGGTAGACGGAGAGGAGCAGATCTCTCCGAGTCTTGTTCCTATGTCCCATATAGGGAAGCTTCCGAGGGAAACTTAGCCTATATTTAGGAGGAGCGGACACCAACACAGTTAAGGCCATAGGGGAAATTTCAGCTCATAGATGAGGCCTCCTCATCTCACAGCACTTCCGAGGGGTCAGGAAGTGCTAGCCAGACCTCTGATCCCGCAGGTGCCCAATAATGTTAGAGGGGGAGAAGGTACATCTATGGGTGTGGAGAGATTGAAGAAAAATGAGATATGGGAAGTTAGGTTTGTTAGCTTGCTAGCCTTCACTGACTTTCGTATCTGGTGGCCAGTATGATCCTTAACACTTGAGCAGCAGTTTCACTTGAAGGATTTGGATAAATACAACCCGACAGTGTTGAGGAAGTTCAAAGCAAGAAAGGGCTAGATGTGGTTTACTGAGAGAGTTGAAGATGCCAAGGAGTTCCTCGTCCGAGAGTTCTACACAAATGTTTCTCTCATCAAGAAGGGGACGAAGGTGACTAAAGTACGCAACCTCAAGATGAGGTTTGATCAGCACACGCTATATGCCTTCTTGGGGTTTGAGGACTTAGAGCTAAGGGAGTACCTATTAAAGTGTGCAGTGAAAGAAGAAATCCGACCTTGGCTAGCAAATATCTTAGCACCGCCAGGGCCACCACCACAATGGATCACTGTTGGGGTTCCCATTTAGCGGAACACATTGAGCTTTGAGGTGAAGGGATGNACTATATTCCTTCTTGGGGTTTGAGGACTTGGAGCTAAAGGAGTACCTATTGAAGTGTGCAATGAAAGAAGAAGTCCGACCTTGGCTAGCAAAGATCTTAGCACCGCCAGGGCCACCACTGGAATGGATCACTGTTGGGGTTCCCATTTAGCGGAACACATTGAGCTTTGAGGTGAAGGGATGGACGAACTTTATTTGTAGCAGACTGGATCTGTGCCAGAATGAGACTCATCTTCCTCTTCCTCGTGATGTTCTTGTGGAATCTATCATGGCCAAGTACCCAATTAAGGTGGGTGTCGTGATGTCGGCCAACATTGCATTGGTAGAACAACATACCAACACGGCCTACCCCTGTCCTAACACTATCACATAGTACCTCATTGATGTAAAGTTAGATCCAAAATCATATGACACCAATGTGAAGCCGAAGAAGCCATTTGACTTGTATTTGTTGATGGATGCGACAAACACAAAGAAGAGAGCTCAGCCTTGTACCACCACAGGCAAGTCTGACAAGCCGAGAGTGTTAGTCACCGAGACAACTAACATTCCATCTACCTCCGTTGAGCTCTCTTCTAGTGCTATGACTATGCCTCCGTAACCACCCTCAGGTCTTACCACAACCCTTAGGGCAGCACCTGCTACAGCTCCGAGGTCGGTGCCCATGCTTACTACCCGATTATCTAATCTACGAGTCTTTAATACATTTTTGATTCTCAACAACTAGATGCAGATGACTACTTCAAAGTTGTCTGACATATATAGTATTGTTGCAGCGTAGTCATCTATACAGGTACCACAGGTCTCCTATGATCTTGATGAGAAGTTGAAGAAGATTCTGGACAACCAGAAGATGATCATGGACACTATGGTACATCACAAGTCGGTTATTGAGGAGTTGGCCAAAGAAGTGAAGAAGATGAGGAAGTCCCAAGCAAGGAAGAGATCGGTTGACAAGATTAGGAAGGAGGTGACCAGACTTGTGACTACTGTAGATCTACCCTTTCATATGTTACTTGACCCAGACCGGTCCGTCCCAGATCCATATGCACCATCTACACATGTTGCACTAGCTGGCCAGTCTGATGAGCCATGCCTTATTGCCGACACTGCTGAGGCAGTGCGTATGGTGTTTGCCACTCCCACCACTCCTAGATATGATGATGATGATAAGTTGGTTGACCTAATGGGAGATGATGTTGCTGGGGACGCTGAGATGTCCAAGGATCCATAGGGAGTTTTCTTCGCCCTCTCTTTTAACTCTTATATTTTTAAGCATTAGGAACAATGCTTACTTTTAATCGGGGGGGAGGGGTGGAGTTTATTTGATTTGACGTATGACACATTTTGGATACATTTGGACCATAATAATTTGATGATTCTGTTCCTTTTCTTATTTGTAGTTTATCTATCTTTAGTAGGTATTGTTCATTAGCTTCTTTAATTTTCCACTTTAGTTCTTGTTTTGTTAGTAGCATCTTCTTATGTTTTCGTAAATAATAAGGCTTTGGTTTTTTTAATGCCACGATTCTTTCCAAAGGTAGTTTTTGTGTGAACCGGGTGACTCGTCCCGAGGATGGATGGCGTGACAACCTTCTTAAGGGAGTGAGTCAGTTTATATATATTTAGGTAATAATAAAAGGCCTAATCAAGTCATTCTCGGAAAAAGAGTCAATCATGCTTCATTTGGTACCAACACACTTAACTACGTGCTTATGGTTTGAAACAAGGTTTTTGAATGAAAATAACTCTAGTTAGTGACTTTGAGACTCTTGAGTTGACTTTGGTAATCATTGACTGGTTTATTGGACCATAGTGATCTTTAACTTGATTGTGGTTGTTGTAGTCTCTCGACTCTATCCTATTTCAAGGTTTAGTTAAGTGAGGGGTGAGGTGATCTTTCGTTGCTAGTCCAAGTACCCGTGCGAATGATTTGGAACTTTTCCCGAATGTGCTTCAAGGCGAAATCCTGAGTTTTCTTGGTTTGGGAAATTATTGTAGGCTTTCCTTTGTCCGTTTGAGCTTTATATTGCCAACCAATGTTGCTATCCCTAGTGAACCCCCTTTGAGCTTCTAGCCTTTCTCTTTTGATAACCATGATATAAGCCTTTACCCGTTTTGTTGTGATCCTTTCTTGGCACCCGGACCTTCCTTAACACTCTTGTACAATAAGTGGCCTAAGGCACAATGAGGGAGAGTTGAGGAATTTGAAAAAGGTAACAAGGCACCAAAAAGACAAAACAAAATGATTTCTATGAAAAGAGAAGGCAAGAAAAGAGAAAGAACAAAAAAAACAAAAAGAGAAAATGCAAGAAAGATAATAAAGGAAGGGTTGATTATTCAAAAAGAGGTAATGATCCCTAACGTGAGCATCGAGGGAGAAAAATAATGAAATGAATAAGAAAGAGTGATGTCAAGTCTCTCTAGCCCCCAAGAAAAAGAGAATGCCTATAAAAATTGGTAATTCAGAGCTAAGAAATGAAAATATGGGGTGCTTAAGGAAAGGTGTAACCACTTAACCATATGGTATCCTACCCCAATCCAAAATCTTTCATTATAACCCAAAATAAGTCCTAATTGATTTTAATCCGAGTAAGCTTACATTAGTGGTGATGTACACAGGGGCAAGCTTATGGTACTTGAAGCCGCACTTGTGACATTCTGTTGTGAGAGAAGCGTAAACCTTTCATAGAATTAAAGATTGAGTGCTAACGTTTATAGTGAACTTGGGAATAGAAAGTAGAGGAAGAAATTTTTGGATTCCACCATGATCTACATGATAGAGAAAGAGTCCTCGATGAGTAAAGTCAATTCTTGAAGCTCAAATGTCACATTAGAACTATAGGTGCATGATATGTGAATGGTCAACTTGTTGACAATGCACGAGTATTGTGTCTAATTGCTGGTCCCAACTGAGTATGGATGGCTTACCATTGACTCGCTGAAATGACCTTTCACTCTGAGGAGGTGGGAACTAATCTATTTGCTAGAGTACAAGCAAAGAATTAAGTTTGGGGGAGTTGATAAGTGTGGATTTTGAAAATATTTTAGTAACTTCATGCTTTAGTATTAGTCTGAAAGTGTTGATTTATGTTCCTAAAAATAACTTAAGTGTGCAAATTGCAGGAATGTTGGAGATTTGGACTCTAATGAAGAAATCCAACTAAAAAAGGAGTGTTCCGGCTCACAAGGAAAGAAGGGGCGCAACATTCCAGAAGTGCAGGCCGCAGATCTTATGTAGAATCCCAGAAGTGATTGAAGAGAAGTGCGGCCGCAGAACATGGTTNTATTGTAGGCTTTCCTTTGTCCGTTTGAGCTTTATATTGCCAACCAATGTTGCTATCCCTAGTGAACCCCCTTTGAGCTTCTAGCCTTTCTCTTTTGATAACCATGATATAAGCCTTTACCCGTTTTGTTGTGATCCTTTCTTGGCACCCGGACCTTCCTTAACACTCTTGTACAATAAGTGGCCTAAGGCACAATGAGGGAGAGTTGAGGAATTTGAAAAAGGTAACAAGGCACCAAAAAGACAAAACAAAATGATTTCTATGAAAAGAGAAGGCAAGAAAAGAGAAAGAANAGCAGCCACATATCAAATTGTGCGGCTGCAGAAACACTCAAACTGCAGACTCAAGCAATGTGCAGACTGCACATGGAATTGTGTCGCAGCAGAACTTCCCGAAGGGCATATTTTTGACGGAAATCACTTTTTGAGTTCATGTTTTGATATTTTCCTAGCCGTAACCGTTGTAGTTTACCAGTTTGGGTAATTTGTGATAACGTTTGGACAAAAACATCATAGTTGATCATTTCAATTTTTTATTACGGCTTTAATTAGTGTTTATTCTTTGTTTTCTTCATTTTCTACTACGAGTAGCTCGATTCTTACTAGGGTTGTGACCCAACACAAGTGTGCAAACCTTATGTGTATTTAATTTAACCCTTGTTTATGATTGGATGTTTGTTATTTAGCCTTGTTCATGCTTTAGTTTTATAATTAATGGTTGAAAACATTGATTAATGCCTTTTTGACTTGATCTTTACTTGAGAAAGAGGGACATAGTCTAGGAAAACATAGCTAACAAGAAATTGGGCCAGTTAAAGATTTGACTAGCCTAATTAAAGGGTTTGAATTAGAGATAGGGAAAACCCGACTTCAGCTCATATCAACTATTTATCTTGATACCCATTTGAGCTTGAGAAAGCCAAATTGGGAAAAATCACTATATGACCGGGGGGTATTGAGTGGATAACTTAGAGCTGAGAGCTATGATAAACCAGAATTACTAAAATAAGTGTTAACATAATAAACCCATTAGGACAACACCTAGGCAAAGGTTACATCCCTAGGCCTTTTTACCTATTTGAAAACAACCAAAAATAATTAGACAATTTCTAGTTTCATTTCTCTAGTTGATCATTGATAGTATAGTTTATAGAAATAATTAGCAAAACCAACTTCATTGGAAGTGTATTTAAGTTGTTTTGTCTCCATGCATCAAGGATAGACTCTAACACCCATTGTTAGCTCCCTGAGGAAATCGACCCTGACTCATAATTGCGTACTATTCTTCCAATGACCTCTTCCACTCATTGTTGAGTGTGGATTGGGAGTGGATCATATATTGTGCTATCCGTTTATCCATGGTTATAGACATGTACTTCGCGTGTTTGTTGTTATTGTGCATACAGTTATTGAATTTAGAGCATCGTGTCATGAGGTATTCCATATGGACCGGTGTTCATATTGGGTCATGCATCGCATTAGAGTAGGTTGAAATATGATGTTTTTTTCTTTTTTCATGTATATTGTTCCTCCTTTGTGTGATGGGTTCATATAAGCGCGCCTTGTAGTGGTATTTTTTCAGCTTGCGAGATAGTTCTCTTATTTGTTTTTCTTTCCATTATTGGGTACATTCGAGTTGTTGCTTATTTGGTGCACGGGTTGCACTAAATGTGGCACAAGGAGGTTCGAGTGGCATGTCGGTCGAGCAGTTTATGCTGGATGAGATGAGGTTATTGGACCTGGAATAAGTGCTACCGGATTTGATTACGGTATGTTGGGAAGAATAACGTCACTAGCCAGCTTATAATTCAGCTATGGTTCTTTTCGGGTGAGACAACTCATAGTTTGAGCTTTTGTCATTCTATTCTCTCATATATGGTGAGGACACAAGTTGGAGTTACTGATGACCATGCCCTCAGAGCCGGTGTTGCTAGAGGTCGGGGTAGGGGCAGGGGCAGAGGCCGAGGAGGAGCACATGATATAGCTAGATCACCTATTAGAGCAGTAGTTGAAGAGCTGTCAGTAGCACCTGTTAAAGGATAGACACCGGAGGTGCCTGTTGTTGCCCCGGACCTCAGGAGACCTTAGCATAATTTCCTGAGCATGTTTTGTACATTGGCTCAGGTGGGGGTTGATTCCGGCTGCAGCAGCTACTTCACAGACTAGGGGAGAAGCTCAAACTCCCACCGCCTACACTTTAGAGTAGCGGGCTCACATTGGTCAGGTTCCGGGTATGGTGCCGACGCAGCCAGGTTTTCCAGTTCAACCCGTGATTAGGGCAGCAACATCTAAGGAAGAACAACTTATACTTGGAAGGTTCAAGAAATATTACCTTCCTACCTTCAGTGGTTTGGCTTCATAGGATCGACATGGTTTCCTAGAGGAGTGCCAACATTTTCTCCGCACTATGGGTATTATGGAGATGAGTGGTTTATTTTTTTACTACATTCTAGCTTAAGGGAGCAGCATATCAGTGGTGGTTAATGTACGAGTTAGGTAGTATGGCCAAGACAACTTCACTCACATGGGATCAATTTTTCAAAGTTCTTCTTAAGGGAATATGTTCCTCAGACACTTTGGGATGCCTGGTCCGTGAAGTTTGAGAAGCTGTGCCAAGGCACTATGTTAGTGTCCAAGTATGCCGTCAAATTCAGTGATTTGTCCAGACATGCACCTGCTTTGGTTTCTACAGTTAGAGAGCAAGTCTGCAGGTTCATTGAGGGGCTCAACCATGATATCCGATTTAGCATGGCTCGGGAGTTTGAGTTGGATGTTCCATTTCCGAAGGTGGTAGATATCGATCGCCAACTATAGGGCATGGACATATAGGTTTAGGAGAGAGAGGACAGGGAGGCTAAGAGGCCTCGTAGACCGGGAGGATCTACTAGTCCCTATTTTGAAGGCAAGGTACGCCATGGTAGAGGTTTTGTGGGTTAGTCTGTTAGTTTTCACTTCAGGCTTTGCGCGGTGCTTCAGATATCCATGGGTCTCAGAGTTCCTGTTCTGGATAGCTTCCATAGCCACGCTAGCTGAGAGGCTCCTTTGAGTGTGGAGAAACTAGCCATATGGTGAGATATTATCCCAGACTCCGAACAGATGTATCACGGCGGGGTATCCATGTTATGCGTTCTGATCGAGTTGCTGATATCACTGCATCGCCAGGTTGGTGTGCAGGTCAGGTGGGTAGAGGGAGCCCAAGAGGGGGGGCTCTGTTCGTTAATGTACTTTCTACGGTAGGGATGAGGCTGCTGCAGTGGATGATGTAGTACAAGTATGGTTTTGATTTGTTATAGAGGAGCATCATTCATATTTTGTTTCGGTTCTACTTATCGGGGTGAGTCATCCTATGTTGCTTCACATATAGGTGAGTTTCATGATTTTGTACTCTACTTATGTGTTTACCCCTATTGGGATATTCTATAGTGGTAGCCCATGTCTATCGTTATGTTTTATTCATTATTGAGAGATATAATACTAGGAATGACTTTCTGTTACCTATTATGGTAGGTTTTGATGTGATTTCTGGGTGGTTGGTTACGATTTGTGAACTAGATGCTCTACCAGTATAGGAGTTCAGCATGTGTTGTGACCTTGCTAGCGGAAATTGAATTAGTGGAAGGCTTTAGTTGGTATGATATGTAATCTACTTGTGATTCAGAGCTAAGGATGGGATCCTCGCATTTCCATGAGGTTGTTATGTTTGGGCCGGGCTGCGTGTCATGGTGAAGTTATATTAGGATGCGAGCCTTGTCAGTTATTTGTATACTTTGATTCTCCCTTGTAGAATTAATTCGTAGTATGCTACTGATAGGGAGTTGTGCCGGTCGGGCTTGTTTGATAGTTCTTTCATGTGGTCCCTCGTATATTCAATCATATTCATGTTGTGCTTATTAGGGTTTAGCTTGCGAGGTGTGTGCCCAAGTGGTGTTGGGTGTGACTTGTTTATTTGAGTGAATAATCATGGCATCTTTGTGCTTCTTGCATCCTTGTCAGTGTTATGGAGGTTTGGAACGGTGTTCTAGCTGGTATGGGGTTAATTGCCGGTGTTGGGTTTGAGTATGAACGTCTATTGTGATTATAAATGTTGTTATGGACATATGTGTAGTGTGTTAGGTCATGTGTTTGTATCTGATTAGTGTATACATAGGTTATTACAGCTGGTTGAGGCTGATACCATGTGTTGATATTGGAATCAGGTCTTGTGGAAATAACCGGATGGTGAGAAATTTTGTTCTAAGGCATATTGGTATTGGTGAAAGGAAAAACCTTCAATTGAGGTGGTGTTCTCGGGCTTGCTTGGATTTGGGGTGATGTGGGGTCACCGGTGGGTGTATGTATGGTTTGGTCACTCAGTCATTGATGACTTCGGAACGATTCTTGGCACGGTCGAGGATGAACATTTGTTTAAGAGGGGGGGAAAGGTAACGGCCCGACCGGTCGTTTTGAGAACTAGTGTCCCGTTCACAAGCTTAAGGTCTCGAGCAGCTTCGTATTATGTATTATGACTAGCGTGTGTGGTGGAGTTCGGATTTCGGATGATTCATGATCAATTTAGAAGAAGGATTCTTGTTTTAGAAGCTTAAACGGTAATAGTTGACCGGATTTTGATTTTTG
>AWOL01S0001403.1:0-22670 GCA_000715115.1 Nicotiana otophora
CTCGAACCCGGGGGGGAGGGGGGGATCCGTATCGAGTTCGATATCATTATCAAGCTCGAATCCAAATCGAACCATGATGCAGAAATCTATCATATTTATAATCCAGAGACCAATCGACATTGACCTCGAATCAATTCGAGGGCTCGAGCCAGGATCATGCTCGAACCAAGATCAAGAGCTCGAGTCGAATCAAGCTCAAACCAAAATCGAGGGCTCTAAGCAAGATCGAGCTCGCAGACAAAAGCCGTTGTAATCCCACTAGAGAGAATCTTGGCAGAAATTGTGAAAAAGCTGACTTATCATGGGTCTCCCACTGAATATTTATTTTATTATGCTTAGAGCCAAATCCTTCCACTATAAAAGGGCTTGATTACCATTTCTGTAGGACATGTTTTTCCCAAGCTTACATTGTAATAAAACGCTATATTCTTCTACAGTAAAGAATCGTTCTTTTAGATTTCTTAAATTGATTCTACTTGTTGAGTCCTAAGATTCATTGTTCCTTATCTATTTCGTATTCTCTGCAATCCATATTTACATTTCTACTTATCCTTACAATTTGTATTAAGTTACGCCATATATCCTCGGAACTACATATAAATTCAACTCTATTCATTTTTCGGGTAAACAGTTTGGCGCCCACCGTGGGGCCGAGGATAACAGTGGTAATTGTGTACAAATCTGAAAAATACGCCATTGTGCTTTGCGCTTATTTTCGAAAACATCTTGAATTTCGGATCAGCTATGAATAACCATCAATCAAATGGCTTCACCGATCGATAACGGGGCCGGTCTTCAAGACGAAAACAACAACTTGACACCTAGTACAGAAAAACTACTTGTGAACACCGTTGGAGCTCGAATCGGAGCGCTAATTGATATCAATCCGCATGTAGCCATTGAGGTGAACCTACATGCTGAACCCGAGAAAAACATCCATGGTGGAACTCGATCTGCAGTTCGAGATACTCATAACATCGACGAAAACGGTGTTAGCTTGCGTATGATTTTCGAAATGTTGCAAGCCCAACATGCAGCAATAGCCCAGTTGCAAAGTCAAACCCATCTACAAAGCAGGCCGGAGCCCAATCCACCCCGAGAAATTACCCACAGAACGGAACCAGTCATAGTGAAGTCAAATGAGCAAGAATCGGGGACTACTCCCGCAATTGCTAAATTGCTTGAGGAACTCACAAGGCGAGTCGAAGCCAACGATACAAAAGTAGAAACTTATAATTCTAGGGTCGATCAGATCCCAGGAGCTCCACCTATGATAAAAGGGATGGATTCGAAAAATTTCATACAAAAGCCTTTTCCCTCGAGTGCGGCCCCAAAATCAATCCCCAAAAACATTCGTATGCCCGAAATTCCCAAATATAACGGTACGAGCGATCCTAACGAACATGTCACCTCTTACACATGTGCCATCAAGGGTAACGATTTGGAGGACGATGAGATCGAATCCGTGTTGTTGAAAAAGTTCGGGGAGACCCTCTCGAAGGGAACAATGATCTGGTATCACAATCTACCGCCAAATTCCATCGATTCTTTTGCCATGTTAGCAGATTCGTTCGTAAAGGCACATGCTGGTGCCATAAAGGTTGCAACAAGGAAATCAGACCTATTCAAAGTAAAGCAGATGGGTAATGAAATGCTGAGGGAATTCGTATCCCGATTTCAAATGGAACGCATGGACCTGCCACCGCTCACAGACGATTGGGCCGTACAAGCTTTCACCCAAGGGTTGAACGAGCAAAGTTCGACAACATCACATCGGCTGAAGCAAAATTTGATCGAGTATCCAACAATAACTTGGGCAGATATACACAACCGATATCAATCGAAAATTAGGATCGAAGATGACCAGTTGGGAGCTCCATATGGACCCGTGCATCAGAACATGACAGCTACTAAAAACCAAAGGAAGATCGACAGAGAACAAAGGTCGAACAGAGACCGATATCAACCGTACGTCACAGATCGGATGAACAATAATTCAACACACAATACAGTTCGGAACAATCGAAGGATTGATCGAGGGCAAAATTCTCGGGAACTTATGAGCAAGAGCGGCTTTGATAAATATGCCGATCCTATAAAAGCACCTCGGTTATCAGAGTATAACTTCAGCGTTGATTCATCCGTCATCGTGTCAGCTATCGGATGCATCAAAGACACTAAATGGCCTCGACCCATACAGACCGATCCTGCCCAAAGGAATCCCAATCAAATGTGCAAATATCATGGAACCCATGGCCACATAACGGAAGATTGCAGGCAACTAAGAGAGGAAGTAGCCCGCTTATTTAACAAAGGGCACCTTCGGGAATTTCTGAGTGATAGGGCGAAGAACCATTTTAAAAACAGGGATTTTGGCAAGCAAAACGGGCAAGAGGAACCGCAGCACGTCATTCACATGATCATCGACGTCGCCGATACCCCTTAGGGACCAGTGCTTAAATGCACTAAAACATCGATTGTGAGGGAAAACCGATCTCGAACTCAAGATTACGCACCCATAGGGACTTTTTACTTCGATGATGAAGATGCAGAAGAAGTCATCCAACCTCATAACAACGCACTGGTAATATTCGTACTCATGAATAAAACTAAAATTAAGCGTGTGTTAATCGATCCAGGTAGCTCGGCCAACATCATCAGATTGAAGGTCGTAGAACAGCTCGGCCTGCAGGACCAGATCGTACCTGCAACTTTGGTTTTAAACGAATTCAATATGGCATGTGACCACCAAAGGCGATATAATCCTACCAATAAACGTGGCCGGAACCATCCAGGAAATGAAGTTTCATGTGATCGAAGGCGATATGAGATACAACGCCCTTTTCAGAAGGCCATGGATCCACAACATGAGAGCTGTACCTTCGACCCTACACCAGGTCCTCAAATTCCCAACATTGAGAGGTGTCAAAACAGTGTACGGAGAACAACCAACCGCAATAGAAATGTTCATCGTCAAGGAAGCGAAATCAATATCCTCGCGTTCACCGATAAAGGGATCGGGCTCAGAAGGAGAACGGGACACCAAATAGCAATCACAGATGTCGGCTTTGACCCATCCAGATAACCAGAAGATCAAAGAAGATGATGATCAAAGGGTCCCTCGATCTTTCATGATTGCCGATGACTCCGATGCCACCAAATCAACAATTGAGGAACTAGAGCAAGTCATACTAATCGAGCACTGGCCCGAGCGAAAGGTATACTTGGGAACGAGGTTGAGCCCTGAACTCAGGAAGAAACTTGTTCAATTTCTTATCGATAACATTGATTGTTTTGCTTGGTCCCATTTAGATATAATAGGGATCCCACCAGACATAACGGCACATTGGCTAAGCTTGGACCCTAGGTTCAGACCGGTGAAGCAAAAGAGAAGACCCCATTTCGAGGAAAAGCACGCATTCATAAAGGACTAGGTAACAAAACTTCTCAAGATAGGGTCCATTAGGGAGGTGAAATATTCCGAATGGTTAGCCAATGTAGTTGTAGTGCCTAAACAAGGGAACAAACTTAGAATGTGTGTGGACTATAAGGATTTAAACAA
Organism: Nicotiana otophora; assembly: GCA_000715115.1. Taxonomy (NCBI): domain Eukaryota; kingdom Viridiplantae; phylum Streptophyta; class Magnoliopsida; order Solanales; family Solanaceae; genus Nicotiana; species Nicotiana otophora. The sequence goes on from AWOL01S0001403.1 coordinate 3,563, forward strand.
AGCATGCCCCAAAGATTCCTTTCCACTGCCCAACATCGATCGCTTGATCGATGCCACGACCGGCCACGAGATCCTCACTTTTCTCGATGCCTATTCCGGGTATAATCAAATCCAGATGAACCCGGAAGACCAGGAAAAGACTTCATTTGTCACCAAATATGGAACATATTGTTACAATGTGATGGCCTTCGGGCTAAAATATGCAGGGGCTACTTACCAACGCCTAGTAAATAAAATGTTCGAAGAACAAATAGATAAATCAATAAAAGTTTATATTGATGACATGCTAGTTAAGTCCCTGCACACAGAGGACCATTTGACCCATTTGCAGGAAACGTTCGAGATTTTGAGGAAATACAACATGAAGCTCAACCCCGAAAAATGTGCTTTCGGGGTCGGTTCGGGCAAGTTCCTTGGCTTCATGGTGTCAAATCGGGGAATCGAGATTAACCCTGATAAAATCAAGGCCATCGAAGACATCACCATCATGGACAGCGTGAAATTTGTACAAAGGCTAACGAGACGGATTGCAACCTTAGGCCGATTCATTTCGAGATCATCAGATCGAAGTCACAAATTTTTTTCTCTACTAAAAAAGAAGAACGATTTCGCTTGGACCCCGGAATGCCAACAAGCATTAGGGGAACTAAAACGATATCTATCGAGCCCACCACTACTTCACACTCCAAAAAGAGACGAAAAACTTTGCTTGTACTTGGTAGTATCGAAAATTGACGTAAGCGGTGTCCTAGTTCGAGAAGAGCAATTTACAAAATTTCCTGTTTATTATATAAGTCGGACCTTAGGAGAAGCAGAAACTAGATATCCGAACCTAGAAAAATTGGCACTTGCACTGATAAGCGCCTCTAGAAAGTTAAGAACGTACTTTCAATGTCACTCCATATGCGTATTAACCACTTAGCTACTTCGTAATATTTTGCACAAGCTCGAACTAATAGGCCGATTGGCCAAATGGACCATCGAACTCAGTGGGTACGATATCGAATATCAACCCCGTACAGCCATCAAGTCTCAAATTTTAGCAGACTTCGTGGCCGATTTCACGCCAACCCTCGTACCCGAAGTCAAAAAAGAACTCCTGTTGAAATTGGGTACATCATCGGGGGTATGGATCCTTTTTACAGATGGGGCTTCAAACGTGAAGGGGTCCGAGCTAGGCACAGTTTTGAAACCACCCACGGGTAACTCTATTAGGAAATCTATTAAAACTACCAGGTTGACCAACAACGAGAGCGAGTATGAGGCCATGATTGCAGGTCTCGAGTTAGCTAAAAACTTGGGAGCAGAAGTCATTGAAGCCAAATGTGACTCCTTACTGGTGGTAAGTCAAGTAAACAAAACCTTCGAAGTTTGAGAAGATAGAATGCAACGGTATTTGGATAAACTATATGTCACTTTGCACCATTTCAAACAATGAACTTTACGGCATATTCCACGAGAGCAAAATAGTGAGGCTGATGCACTTACAAATTTGGGATCATCGGTCGAGGAATGTGACTTGAGCTCGGGGACTATCGTTCAACTCTAAAGATCAGTAATCGAAGAAGGTCACGCCGAGATAAATTCTACAAGCTTAACCTGAGATTGGAGAAATAAGTATATTGAATACTTAAAGAGCGGAAAGCTCCCATCGGACCCTAAAGATTCTAGGGCCCTACGGACTAAAGCTGCTCGATTCACGTTGGCTTCGGATGGAACGCTATATATCGAAGGACATTCAACGGACCGTTGGCAGTATGCTTGGGTCTGGGAGATACCAATTACATCCTACGGAAAGTGCACGAGGGCACTTGTGGGAATCACTCTGGTGTCGATATATTAGTTCGAAAAATAATCAGAGCAGGGTATTATTGGATCGATATGGGCAAAGATGCGAAGGAGTTTGTTCGAAAATGTGACAAATTTCAAAGGTTTGCGCCAATGATCCATCAACCCGAAGAGCAACTTCACTCAGTCCTATCCCCATGGCCGTTCATGAAATAGGGAATGGACATCGTCGGCCCTCTGCCATCCACCCCAGGTAAAGCCAAATTCATTTTATTTATGACTGACTATTTTTCTAAATGGCTTGAAGCGCAGGCGTTCGAGAAAATAAGAGAGAAAAAAGTTATAGATTTTATCTGGGATCATATCGTATGCCGGTTCGGGATACCCGCAGAAATAGTATGTGACAATGGGAAATAATTCGTTGGCAGCAAAATAACAAAATTCTTCGAAGATCACAAAATAATAAGGATACTATCAACACCATACCACCCCAGTTGGAACGGACAGGCCGAATCAACGAACAAAACTATCACTCAAAATCTAAAGAAGAGGTTGAACGACGCAAAAGGAAAGTGGAGAGAAATCTTGCCCGAAGTCCTTTGGGCATATCGTACAACGTCAAAATCTAGTATGGGGGCGACCCCATTCTCCTTAGTATATAGGTCCGAAGCATTGATACCAGTCGAAGTCGGCAAACCCAGTACCAGATTTTGATTCACGATGGAAGAATCAAATAACGAGGCTATGAATACTAGCCTCGAATTATCGGACGAAAGACTAGAAGCTGCTCTCGTCCAATTGGCCGCCCAAAAGCAGCGAATCAAAAGATATTATAATCGAAGAACCAAGCTCCGCCATTTCAAGCCCGGGGACTTAGTATTAAGGAAAGTCACCATCAATACCCGAAATCCGAACAAAGGAAAACTGGGACCAAATTGGGAAGGACCATATCAGGTTCTCGAGAACGTCGGAAAGAGATCATACATGCTTGGCATTATAAACAGCAAACAACGATCAAGCAATTGGAATGTGTCACATATAAAATGATAATACTGCTAAGGTATGACCCTTCCATATTCATTTACATTTCAAAACTGACCCCTGTAGAAGTCCGAACAAGAGCTAAGATGGATCTTTCGCCTGAAAGTACGCGTTGCACTCTTTTTCCCTTAGACCGTTTTTATCCCAAATGGGTTTTTTCGGCAAGGTTCTTAATGAAGCAACCAATGATCGTGCTGCACTTACAACAATATCCGAGGCCTCTATACAATCGACCTCGAATACTGGGGGGCATTAGCCCTCAAATATATCACGTTCTGATGCAAGAAAGTTATTTTGCAACAACGGGATTCCAGTAGGAAAAGTTGTAAGAGCCAAAATGGTCAAAACGAACCATGCTCATGTAGTTGGCCCGAACCCAGACGCGAAAAATGAACACATGTATAATGACTTGCAAAGAAAGTCCTCCTCTTTACCGATGTCTTATATCCAAGAAAAATTCCTCTATTTGCAGATTTATTATGCAATCAGAATTAAGATAAACTCGACCACTAAGCCTACGAGCTACTTTTATTTCGAGTTCGAGCAAACACTCACTCGACCATCATGCCTACGGGCTACATTACTTCGAGTTTGAATCATTCACTTGACTAAGCCTACAGGCTACTTTTGTTTCGAGTTCGAGCAAACACTCACTCGACCATTATGCCTACGGACTACATTACTTCGAGTTCGAATCATTCACTCAACTAAGCCTACATGCTACTTTTATTTCGAGTTCGAGCAAACACTCACTCGACCATTATGCCTACGGACTACATTACTTCGAGTTCGAATCATTCACTCAACTAAGCCTACATGCTACTTTTATTTCGAGTTCGAGCAAACACTCACTTGACCATCACGATTACGGCCTACATTACTTCGAGTTTGAATCATTCACTCGACTAAGCCTACGGTCTACTTTTATTTTGAATTCGAGCAAACACTCACTCGACCATTACGCTTACGGGCTACATTACTTCGAGTTTGAATCATTTACTCGACTAAGCCTATGGGCTACTTTTATTTCGAGTTCGAGCAAACACTCACTCGACCATCACGCCTACGGGCTACATTACTACGAGTTCGAATCATTCACTCGACTAAGCCTACGGGCTACTTTTATTTAGAGTTAGAGCAAACACTCACTCGATCATTACGCCTATGGGCTACATTACTTAGAGTTCGAATCATTCACTCGACTAAGCCTACGGGCTACTTTTATTTTGAGTTCGAGCAAACACTCACTCGACCATTACTCCTACGGGCTACATTACTTCGAGTTCAAATCATTCACTCGACTAAGCCTACGGGCTACTTTTATTTCGAGTTTGAGCAAACACTCACTCGACCATTAAGCCTATGGGCTACATTACTTCGCGTTCGAATCATTCACTCGACTAAGCCTACGTGCTACTTTTATTTAGAGTTCGAGCAAACACTCACTCGACCATCACGCCTACGGGCTACATTACTTCGAGTTTGAATCATTCACTCGACTAAGCTTACGGGCTACTTTTATTTTGAGTTCGAGCAAACACTCACTCGACCATTACGCATACTGGCTATATTACTTCGAGTTCGAATCGCTCACTCGACTACTAAGCCTACGGGCTACTTTTATTTCGAGTTTGAGCAAGCACTCACTCGACTATCATGCCTACGGGCTATATTTCTTCAAGCTCGAATCATTGACTCAACTAATAAGCTTAAGGGCTACATCGCTCCAAGTTTGAGTAAGCGCTCGCTCGGTTACAGAGGCTACAAAGTCCAAATTTGATTAAGTTGTTTAAATCCTTGTGAAAACATTCATAAGGTATGAATAAAGTCCTCACAAGACATGAAACAAAACAGAAGCAAGTCGGCAAAAAAAGGGATATATCTATATACAAATTTATCTGCATGGTTGATTACAACGTAAAAACTAAGAACTAAACTTCTCGGTCAGGAGAGGTCTCTTCTTCATCAGGATCCCCCCCATTCTCGGATCTGCTCTTGCTCCCATCATCATCGTCATCATCATCGCCATCAGAAACCAGAGCTTCAGCATCGACTTCGAGTTTTTTGGCCCTTTTTTATCTCTTCAGCGAGATCGAAACCACGAGCATGGATCTCCTCGAGGGTTTCCCTTTGGGAACGACACTTAGAAAGATCGGCGACCCAATGTGCTCGAGTATTGGCGGACTCGGCCGCCTCTCTTGCTTGGACTTGGGCAGCTTCAACATCGACCTGATAGACGACCACGAGTGCATCCGCATCGGCCTTTGCCTTTTCGGCACCAGATTCGGCCCTGGCAAGTACAGAGGCCAACCGAGCCTCAAGCTCCTCTATTCTTCTTGCTTGAACCATGCCTTTTCCTTCACTTTCTGAAGTTGGGTTTCGGAATGATAACTGGGCTCGAGAAGTTTCTTTCTCTATAGCAAAGCGGTCCATACCTTCTTTCCATTGCAAAGACTCCATTTTTATCACATCGACCTCCTCACGAAGCTTCCCGATCATCTTAATTTTTTGCTGCAGTTGTGAGACCAAAATGTTAGCTCTCGTTCCGGTATCAAGCCCATAGGCTTTCAAAAGTATCATTACCTGCTCAGACAAATCGGTCTGATCTCGATAAGCCTTGGCCAACTCAGCTCGGAGGTCTTTTATTTCCTCTTCTCTCTGCCCTAAGGAAAGTCTAAGAGAGTTCCTCTCATCAGTATCCCATTGTAGGTCGGCCTCGTATCGGTGCAGCTCATTTTGGGATCGAGAACATTGTTCTCGATGAACTGCCGCTACCTACAAAGAAACAAGAAGCGAAGTTAACGAAAAGTAAACTTAAAGGTAGTACCGACAAAATAATTTTAAAAGCTCACCTGATTCAAAGCCTGCTGCAATCCGTGAAAAAGATTCGATTCATCACCAGCACCGACAATGTCCTCAATGCCGTTAAACAGGTCACAAAAGGTAGGGATTTCTTCATCGTGAGGCCTGTCTAGATCGAGGGCTCCCAGTGCTTGGGCTTCCCGAATCTCCAACAAGAACAACAACAACAACAACAACCCAGTATAATCCCACTAGTGGAGTCTGGGGAGGGTAGTGTGTACGCAGACCTTACCCCTACCCTGAGGTAGAGAGGCTGTTTCCAAATGACCCTCGGCATCCTTCCCTCCAAGAACTCCCCACCTTGCTCTTGGGGTGACTCGAACTCACAGCCTCTTGGTTGGAAGTGGGGGGTGCTTACCATCAGAGCAACCCAATCGGGAAAGGTAGGTGAATCCTCAGTTGCTGCTGCCCTAAATGAATCGCCTGGAGCATTCTCCTCGGTTCGAAGGGGTTTGAGGGCCCCTTCCCCTGCCCGTTGACTCCGATGAGATGCATCTTCGATATCCGACAATTTGGGGACTCTACCCGAATCGTTCTCCGGTATATCCTCAGTTCGAGGCGGAGCCTCATGGAGCATCATAGATCCAGCCGCCGATGAGGCATCAATGGTTCTTTTCATTCGGACCGCCAGCGCGGACTCATCGTTTTCTTTTTCTTCATCTTCACCCCTTAGACGCAGAACGGATTCCACGGTCAAAGGAATGGCATTCTTGTTCGGCTTACGAGCCATCCTCTTCTTCGGTTTTGGATCTTCAGGAACAAAGGCTCTTTTCCTCTTATTTTCCTTTACCGGCTTTGGGACAGAGGCCGAAATTTCCTCTTCGTTAGACAAGGGCCTAAAAACTACGTCTTTACCCAAACCTGCATATGGAAAACCTTAATAAAATATTTTGAAAACCACCTTGTTCGAATCATCAAAGAGTACGAGAAATGGGCTTACCGTGATTTTTGGCCTCCCACCGACCCTTTGACAAATCATGCCATGAGCGCTCGGCGTATGTGGAGGTCGAAACAAGAGCTCGTACCCAATTCTTGAGATCGGAACTGCTCCGGGCATCCAGGGAACCGCTACATCACAAAAGGAGGAGTGTCGATGAGAGAATAGATGAAAGAACAAAGTAGAAGTAATAGCAAGGTCACACTTACGTTTCATATTCTACTTCTCGGGAAAGGGCATCTTTTCAGTCGGAATCAGGTCCGAAGTCCTTACTCGAACGAACCTGTTCATCCAATCCCGATCCCTGTCCTCGTCAATACTCGAGAACAGAGCCTTGGTAGCCCGACGCTGAAGTTTTATTAACTCTCCTCGAAAAAGTCGAGGACGGTATAATCGGATAAGATGGTCGAGGGTGAACGACATCCCCTCGATTTTGCTCACGAAATATCGAATCAGGATAACGATCCGCCAAAAAGAAGGGTGGATGTGGCCTAGGATTAATTGGTATTGACAACAGAAATCAATGATAACGGAATCGAGGGGACCCAACGTGAAAATATAAGAATACACATTCAAAAACCCTCTCACATGCGAAGTGATATCTTCGTCAGAAGAAGGAATCATTATTTCTTTTTTATCCCAATTGCAATCTTTCTTTAGCTGCTGAAGGTGCTTCTCGGTTATCGAACATATATACCGCGATACCAGTTCACATCGACCAGGGACCGATGAGCCTTTATCGACCTTGAAATCAGAAGTAAGGATGCACGCCCCGGGAACGCACTCCTCAGGCCGTGGTTTTGCCGGCGTATCATCGGCGGCACACTGTTAAGATGAAGCTTTCTCTTTCTGAGGGATGATTTGTGACGTTTTCGCCATTTTCGAGTTTAGAAGTAAGGAATAGAGAAAAATGACAAAGGTTTGGTAGAATTGAAGAGGGGCTTTTGCAGAAAGAAATCACAGATTTACTGGTAAGTTGGAGAGTACGAAGAAGGACTTGGGAAATTTGGAAGATAGAAGCTGTAAAAATGGTAAAGGATAAAAGAAAGGGTTATTTATAGGTTCAAGCGATGGCGGTTCAGTATCAGCGGTGGCCGACCACCGCCTGACATGCATTAAATGCCTTGAAAGAATAAACCGACGGGACATCTACTAGATGCGTCATGGTCGAACCCGATGGAAACGTCAAGTTATAATCCGATCGAGCCATTAAAAATTCATATCGTTTCTCACCACATTCTTTCTGAGAAACGAGAGGACTATCTGTATACGGTCGAAATAGATTTCGGCCTTCGCATGCCCGACCGAGTTCGAACGATGATCTATCGAAGTAAGATCACGAAGGTGGAACAAACTAACCTCGAACCCGGGGGGGAGGGGAGAGGGGGGTCCGTGTCGAGTTCGATATCATTATCAAGCTCGAATCCAAATCGAACCATGATGCAGAGTAGATCTATCATATTTATAATCCAGAGACCAACCAACATTGACCTAGAATCAATTCGAGGGCTCGAGCCAGGATCAGGCTCGAACCAAGATCAAGAGCTCGAGTCGAATCAAGCTCAAACCAAAATCGAGGGCTCTAAGCAAGATCGACCTCGCAGACAAAAGCCGTTGCAATCCCACTAGAGAGAATCTTGGCAGAAATTATGGAAAAGCTGACTTATCATGGGTCTCCCACTGAATGTTTATTTTATTATGCTTCGAGCCAAATCCTTCCACTATAAAAGGGCTTGGTTACCATTTCTGTAGGACATGTTTTTCCCAAACTTACATTGTAATAAAAACGCTATATTCTTCTACAGTAAAGAATCATTCTTTTAGATTTTTTAAATTGATTCTATTTATTGAGTCCTAAGATTCATTGTTCCTTACAACCTTATCTATTTTGTATTCTCTGCAATCTATATTTACATTTTTACTTATCCTTACAATTTGTGTTAAGTTATGCCACATATCCTTAGAACTATTTTAACTCTTATCCCTTTCCAATATATAGAAGGAAACAAGATCTAAATTAATGTGTGTGCCGACATGTGTAAGACAAATACCCGATGGGGTTAGTGATTGGGTCCCTTCAAATCTGCATAGAAAAGAACAGGCCGAGTAAATTTAAAACTAGTATCAAAGCTGTTGTCTGTCCAAGGTATCAGCTGGAACCCTCTTCTTCTTTCTTTAAACTAACTAAATAGTCCTTCTCCCACACTACTTCAGATTAAAAAAGAAAAACATATAAGTAACAAAATATGTTTTCTATTCCTTATTATCTTCTAGATTTCTCCCTTCCTTTCTGAAATATTCAGAAAAAACACCCCAAATCAAGAACCAAACCCTGAGCTTAATTCACCCTTTTGCTCAAAATAATGGTTTGTTCAGTAGTTTCCAGTGGATACCCTTTATTCTCCAATGTCCAAATTATTAGAAAAAACCAATCTTTATCATGTTTGAACAAATCTATTTCATGTTGTAAGCAGCAAAATCTTTGTTCCAAAACACATCTGATAAAGATAATAGGCCCTCAGAAAAAAGTTGAGCAAGTTTCTCTTCCTAATAATGTCAAGAAAAAAGGTTTTTTTGAGGAAAAGATTGGGTTTTCTCAAATGGGGAGTCAACAAAATATGGCAATATTATGTGGGGTTGGGTATTGGGTACAGGGTTTTAGGTGTTTTCCTTGGTTGGCTCTTAATTTTCACATGGCAGATGGATTAAATATGCTTCCATCTACATTACAACTTGTGCAGTATTCTGGGAATTTACCTATGGTTGCTAAGCCTATTTATGGTATTTTGTCTGATGCTGTTTATATTGGTGGTGCTCATAGAATACCTTATATTTCTATTGGAGGTAATATTTTCTCCCCCTTTACTTTGGTTTATTTGATTTGTCATATCTTTGGCCTTTGCTGGTATATTTGAGTTTCAAGATTTAGTAGTTTTCTTTGTTTTTGTATTCTGTGTTAGTGTTTTTTTTTTTTAAGGTCCTTTTTACACTTTTGGTTGGTTTTGATTTTGGTGACTTCAATAGGAAATAAGTTCTTAACGTGTAAAGGTTGTTAGAATAAAGTTAGCTGCAGCTTTTAGTTTCCTCTCATAGTAGGGAAAGGTCTCTAGCTTTTAGTTTCCTCTCATAGTAGGGAAAGGTCTCTACATTAGTGGTGGAGGCAGGATTTCCGCTAAGGGTTACCAAAAAGAAAAAAAGTTAAAAAATTAGAAGAGACTATGGCCAGTGGGAATTGAAACAACGACCTCACAAAGGTTTTGAACTCCCTTGACCACTGAGATATGCTTTTGGGCTGTGTCGAGGTGATTCAAAATATAATATATAGAGACACATAACGGATTTTGCCTTATATGTACGGTGTAATTTTTCGGCGAAGGGGGTTCGGGTGAACCCTTCCGTTTCCCTAAATCCTCCCCCGCTCTATTGGTAAGATACTGATCTTTAGTGTAAAGCAAGGGATACCCTTTCAAATTCATTGTTTGGAAGTAGAAAATCATGAGATTCAAGAGCATAATTTAAAAACCTCGCTTTGTGGGGAGGACTGATTACAATGGACATAATTTAGTGTAGCAAAGTCAAAATTTAAGTAATAGAACCTTTGAAACAAGTTCTAATATTAGTTTTAAAGTGCACTGTTTTAATTCTGACTCTAAATTATTACCAGGATTTATGAACAACAAATATCATTGGTAGGTTTGAGAGTTCACCTATTGCAATCCAATATGCATTAAAGTTTTCTTTAGTTGAATTACTTCTTTAGCAAATTCAACTTATCTTGTTCTTCGCTATCGGCTATGTTTTCCTTCTCTTGTTTTTTCTTTGTTGTTGTGTGTGTGTGTGCGCACTCGTGCGTTTGAAGAAGTTGAGGTGGGCACACGTGCGTGTGAAGTTGAGGTGGCCAAAGGCAATTGTTGGCTTAATTATTCATCCGTTTTATATAAATAACGGTATATAGTGACAGTAAAAAGTAGAATCTCTTTGTAGAAATATTGTACAAGTACTAATAGGTACTCTTTCAGTTTTCCTCCAGGTTTTGGCTTGGGGTCAATTAGCATTAATCTCCGCTGCAAGTGAAGCACTTCCTGCTATTATGGCTTGTGTTCTTCTTAGCAACGTCGGAGCATCCATTACAGAAGTTGCCAAAGATGCGCTAGTGGCTGAATATGGTCAAAGAAACAGAATGGCTGGTCTACAATCTTACGCATTTATGGCCTCAGCTGCCGGTGGAATTTTAGGCAACTTTATCGGAGGATATTTCCTACTCAAAACACAGCAACCTAAGTTAATGTTTCTAGCCTTTTCCGCTCTGCTTGCTCTTCAACTAGCAGTAACTTCAGGTACCAGAGAAGCGTCCCTTGGTTTAGCTCAATCATTAAAATATTCTGCTGTTAGGGAACCAATCACGGAAATATTTCGAAAACAGTATTCGGATCTTCTGATAGCAGTTAGAGAAGAAAGTATTGCTCGTCCTCTTATATGGATTGTTGTGTCCATTTTAGCAGTCCCAGCCCTCTCTGGATCTATCTTTTGCTATCAGACACAATGCCTAAATCTTGATCCGTCTGTTATAGGGATGTCAAAGGTGATAGGCCATATGATGCTTCTATCTTTGACAGTCTTGTATGATCGATTTGGCAAAAGGGTTCCAATGAGAAAACTGATTAGCATCGTTCAGATTACATATGCTGCTTCTCTTCTGCTAGACCTTGTACTTGTAAAGCAGCTTAATCTCAAAATGGGAATTCCAAATGAATGGTTTGCTCTTTGCTTCTCGGGTCTAGCAGAAACCATTGCAATTTTTAAGCTCTTGCCGTTCCATGTGCTGTTTGCAAGTTTGGCTCCATCTGGCTTTGAAGGATCTCTCATGTCTTTCTTGGCGTCGGCTCTGTGTTTGTCTTCAATATTTAGTGGGTTTCTAGGTGTTGCCCTGGCTACTTTCCTTGGTATAACGTCCGGTGACTACTCAAATCTGCATATTGGGATACTTATCCAGTTTATTGCAGCATTACTGCCGCTGGGATGGCTCAGTTGTGTCCCTATGGCTCAACCTGAATCTGAAAAGGAAAGGAAGAGAAGTGTAAGTAAAAGAACGAGAAAAAACAGAAGGGTAGGAAGAGTAGTTGTTGATTCATTCTATTCTTATAGACGCAAAAGAGAATCTGATTTACTGAGATGAGAATTTTGTAGCTAGCTGGCTAAATAATCAGAGTTCAAGAAAATTTGAGTTGTATCTTAGTCTACCGATGAGGAATTGATGATGAGGACAGACGACTTATGACCAGTCTCTAGTACTTTATGAAATTCACCTCTTCCGATGATTTTGATATAATGTTTCTTGGCGAGTTATAACCATGCAGCTGATTTCTTGGATTATTTCTGGACTCTGCTAAGAAGCGGATTTTTTACTTGAATCGAAGAAAGAAAATGTAGCCTATCGACATTGTGTAAATGTTACTTCCATGATCTATTAATCATCTGAGTTACAGAGAGTCTAGTGGGAGTCGTTTCCAGATCCGTATAGGCACTCCTCACTGATCCGAAGGCCGGTTTTGAGTAGGATTCCTCGCACTCTATTGCTGTTTGCAGATGATGGCAGCCTCTGAATTTTGTTATTCGACATGCCCATTTGTTAAAGTAAATTTCTGAAAGAAAAGGTGAAGAATCTTTGTTGGTTGCTTCCGTTTCACTGTTCCTTGAGCCGAGGGTCTATCAGAAATAGCCTTTCTACCTTCACAAGGTAGGAGTAAGGTCTGCGTACACATTACTCTCCCCAGACCCCACTTGTGGGAGTACACTGAGTTTTTTGTTGTAAAAGGTGAAGAATCTGAATGTGGTCACTGACACAATCAAGAGCAACTAGTGTGTTACTCTTTTTGCATTGGAGGGCTAGTTGTTCAGTTCATTGAGCTTGTCCAAAGAACTAAAAGAGGAAAGGAACTACCAGTAGAGAAAAAGTTGCAAGGATTTTCTCAACTCGGAAAAATATTAATGTTTAGTGATTTCTTTTCATCTACCTTAACCTTGGTGTGCAGAGTTACTCGATACTTGTGGTAGTGGAGGTAGGAGATACTTGGTGAACCAGTCGAGCTGTGCACAAGTTTTTTTCCGGACGCGACCCTCATAATAAAAAGGGAGAAAAAGGGTGCTAGGATGGGGAAGGGTGCTTGTAAAGCTACTAATCATTGAATATATTACTTTCTTTAACTTTCCATTGTTATGAACTGTGTGTTGGTGGAAGAATTGCTACTTGTTTCTCTTGCCTGCATTTAGTAAAGGAAAATATTACTAGCATATGAAAGAATAGATCATTACTTTTACGAAATAGTATAAAGGGCAGTTCGGTGCACAAGGCATCTTGCATTTACGTAGGGTCCGGGAAATGGTCGCAGCCCAAGGAGTGTAATATAGACAACCCGCCTCTAACAAGCATTAGTGGTTGATTTCATGACTTGAACTCGTGATTTGTAGTGAGTTCCAAAATGCTCAAAGTGGTTGAATGAGTTCCAAAATGCTCAAAGTGGTTGAATAAGGAGAATGAAAGATGAGTCGAAACACCACAAGCTAATCTTCTTTGATTAGTTATTAATCAAAGCGTACCGACATTAAAAAGAAATCGAGATAATTGAAACTGTTTTAAAAAAAATACCATTTTCTTCATACACAATAGAGTAATGAATCAAAAATTTATACGATATAAATATCTTAAGATAATTGGGTGAGCCGAACCATTAACAACCCTACATAAGTTCTTTGTAACATTGAAAAATAATTTTATACCATACCATGTCCAAGTTTTGGCGAGTACTACTACCACCCTCGTTCAACTCATCATCACCAAATAGACGTATCTCAGATATCAAATTATGGATGAGAGCGTTAACAACTCTCAAACTGATTACCACCACCCTAGTTGTTGAGATTTCTTTGCATGACATGGTAGAACATGACAACTTTAAAAGGAAAAAAAACACAAAACAAAACTAAAGTAAATAGAAGGCAAAATAGCCTCCTCACCACTTAAACTTGTACCTGATTGCCAACCCGGTAAAGGAACTTATAACTTTTCCATTTGAACACCTCAACTCATACATTTGTGAACTAATAAAACTCTCAAATGGAGCGTGTATATCAAATGCGCTGACATTATAACATGTCATATTCTAGGACTAGTTGTGGCTTGACATGTATAATTTATGGGTCTCACTTATTTTAACAAATTTATTAAATAATTTCATGGTTTTCTTTTTCTTCTTCATGGCCTTCTACAAATAAGCCAACCCTACCATTGTTTTTCACCCAAACACACCACATCAACTCGTCACTCACATCTCTACCGCCAACACCACCATACTATCACAAATAAGTCAAAATCACTAGAATTTATCTGCGTATAGATCAGAAAAAAGAAAAAAATAAGCAACAAAGATAACTCGATTAGTTGTTCTCTCTCTAAAACCACAAGCTCACTACTCCCTTCCCACCTATGGGCCACCACAAAACTATACGAGAATGCTCCCCTACTTTGAAGCCATCGTTGATCTTCTTCTGGAATTCCAAAATTGATTTTTGTTTTGTTTTTGCCTAATTCAAAAATTGGCATACAAGTTTTGGATTCTTAATCTCCCTCTCAACTATAATCTTGACTTTTAGTGGAAGAATAGCCTAGGAGAAAATTAAAGGGTGCTTGTGACAGTAAAATTGTTACGTTTGATCTGAAAGTAAGAGAAAGAAAATGGATGTATTGGTTGGGGGGTTGGCGTACACTGGCAAAGGAAGAAGGGGAAAATGGTGTAATGGTAAAGAAAGGGATGGGATGTGGGCCTTTCTTTCTTTTTTTATTTATTATTATTTTTTGATTTTAATTTTTTTTTAATCCAAAATTACTGTACTCACGCGCGCTAATTATGTGAGCTGCACGCACTTTGTCCATGTCACATGTGCTCTTGCCACATAAGCATAGTCAATGTTCAAAGGTGTTTATTAGTTTACATATGTACTAGTTGAGGTGTTCAAATGGGAAAGTTATAGGTTCCTTTACCGGATTGGCAATCAGGTGCAAGTTTAAGTGGTCATGAGGCTATTTTGCCTAAATAGAATGATACAAATGATAGTTGGGTGTCACGACCCAAAATTTTCCACCGACGAGACCATGATGGCGCCTAACATTTCACTTGCTAGGCAAGCCTACATTAGAGAATCATTAAACCAATTCCTTATTCCCATTTAGTAATTAACAATAATTAACTAAGATGAAATATAATAAGTGCGGAATATCATAAAACTGTATTAATTACTACCACCCGGATCTGGAGTCACAATTCACGAGCATTCCAGAATTTACTACAAGTAATAGTCTGAAAGAAATACAACTGTCTGAATGAAAGAAAACAGTCGGACATAAAAGATAGACGGGGACTTCAAGGTTTGTGAATGCCGACAGATCTACCTTGAGTCTCCGGACAGTGGACCAATAGCAAAATCTCGATCAACCTGAGCCGGTATCAAAAACTGCATAGAAAGTGCAGAGTACAGTATCAGTACAACCGACCTTATGTACTGGTAAATGTCGAGCCTAACCTCGACAAAGTAGTGACGAGGCTGAGGCAAGGCCCCAACAAATCAAATTGTACAATTTAATAGTGTATATACAAATAACAAAAATGAAAAACTAAACAGGAAATGTCGGGAGGGGAACATACTGAGGGGAATACAAGATAAAGAACTACAACATAATGATCATCGGAGCAGTCAATACACCATGAATCAACAGGAATAGTGAATACAGTAAGGAAAAATGCACGGCATCACCCTTCGTGCTTTTACTCTCAGTCTCACCATAAAATTAATAGAAATGGCACTGCATCACCCTTCGTGCATTAACTCTCATATCATGGCACGGTATCACCCTTCGTGCATTAACACTCACAATGTGACACGGCATCAACCTTCGTGCATTAACACTTACAATATGACATGGCATCACCCTTCGTGCATTAACACTCACAAAAGGGAAAACATCACCCTTCGTGCATTAACACTCATAATATGCCACAACATCACCCTTCGTGCATTAACACTCCCCCTTACCATAATGCAATGTATAAATAACAACAGGGAGATAGAATAACAAGTACAAACCTTACTTCAATATTTGGTTCCATAATATCAATCTCAACTTTGAAATAAATACTCAATTATCATCAGAAAATTCGTAAACATGATAGGAACGATAAATTGAACAACACTAGTATGACACGTAGCAATTAGGCATAGAAAAGAGACAATATAAGAAAAATAGAGAAATATGAAAAACAGGTAAATTGGCGGCGCATAAGTACTCGTCACCTTACATATACGCCGCTCACATGAATTTTACTTAGCAAGTAATCTAAGGTTCCTAATTCTTTCAAGTCAGGGTTCGACACAACACTTACCTCGCTCCGAAGTCCACATAATTCTCAATCACAGCTTTTTCTTTGAAATTTACCTTCAAACCACTCGTATCTATTCAAAATTGACTCAATAATATCAAATATTGCTAAAGGAATCAATTATATTGCGTAAATTAAATTTCCAAATTTTCCTCCAAAAAGTCGAAAAATCGACCCCGGGCCTGCTTGGTCAAAACCCGAGGTTCAGACCAAAATCCATTTACCCATTCACCATCGAGCTCGAATATATAATAAGTTTTGGAATCCGACCTCAAGTTGAGGTTTAAATCCCCAAATTTCGGAAATTCCTAGCTTCTACCCTAACCCCTAATTCTACCATGAAAACTCTCGATTTTAGGTTGATAATTCAAGTAATATAATGGGTAATTGAAAGAAAATGGTTTAGTATCACTTACCAACACTTTGGGGAAGAAAATGACTCTTGCAAATCACCTTTACCCGTTTGGTTCTTGAAACATGTTGAAGAAATGGCTTAAGCATGTGTTTGATTCTGTTTTATGCACTGAGCGACAGTGTGCATCGCGTTCGCGAGGCCACTGTCACGTTTGCGAGGGGTACTGGCTGCCAAGCCTTCGCGTTTGCGAGACCCTGCTAGCATTCACGATGGTTACTCCCCTATGGCCTTCGCGTTCGCGAGACATTGCTCGCGTTCGCGATGAAGGAACGACCAACCCTCCCCCAGGTGTGCCTAACACTACGCGTTTGCGAGGAGCTGGTCGCGTTCGCGAATGGTAACGCCCCCATCGCTTCGCGTTCGCGACTAAGCCTTCGTGTTCGGGAAGAAGAAAACTTCAGGTGCCCAGTTTACTCTTCGCGTTCATGAGAGCACCTTCGCGAATGCGAAGAAGGACATGTCAGAATACCTGCTGCAGCAAAATACCAAATTTTCTAAGTCCAAAACATCATGTGGCCTATCCGAAACTCACCCGAGCCCTCGGGGCTCCAAACTAAAGATGCACAGAAGTCTAAAAACATCATACGAACTTGCTCGCGCGATCAAATCGCCAAAATAACACCTAGAAGTACGAATTTAGCATCAAATCAAGTGAAATTCTCAAGAACACTTTAAAATTTTTATTTTCTCAACTGGACGTCCGAATCACGTCAAATCAACTCCGTTGCTCACCAAATTTTACAAACACATCTTAAATATCATAATGAACCTGTACCGGACTCCGGAACCAAAATATGGACCCGATACTATCAATGCCACATATCAATCAATTCTTAAAAATAAATAATTTTCAGACTTTTAATTTTCATCAAAAATTCATAACTCAAGCTAGGGACCTCCGAATTCGATTCCGGGCATACGCCCAGGTCCCATAATTCGATACGGACTTACCGGGACCGTCAAAGCACAGATCTGGGCTCGTTTACCAAAACATATTGACCGAAGTCAACTTAAATCAACTTTTAAGGCAAAAACTCTTATTTTCATTAGTTTTCAACATAAAAGCTTTCCAGAAACCTACCCGAACTGTGCACGCAAATCGAAGAGGGTAAAAATGCAATTTCTAAGGCTTAAGAGCGTAGATTCGAGTTCTAAAACATAAGATGACTTTTTGGGTCATCACATTCTCCACCTCTAAAACAACGGTTCATCCTCGAACGGACATAGAAAAGTACCCGGGCTGGTAAAAAGGTGGGGATATCTACTCCGCATATCGTACTCGGACTCCCAAGTAGCTTCCTCAATAGGCTGACCGCTCCACTGCACTCAAACTGAAGGGTAACTCTTTGATCTCAATAGGCGAACTTGCCGGGCTAGAATTGCCACCAGCTCTTTCTCGTTAGTTAAATCCTTGTCCAATTGGACAGAGCTAAAATCTAACATATGGGACGGATCGCCGTGATACTTTCAAAGCATGGGCACATGGAATACCGGATGAACATCTGCTAAACTAGGTGGCAACGCAAGCCTGTAAGCCACTTCTTGCACTCTCTCTAGAATCTCAAAAGGTCCGATATACCTAAGGCTCAACTTGCCTTTCTTTCCGAACCTCATTACACCCTTCATGGGTGATACACGAAGTAACACTCTCTCTCCGACCATGAATGCAACATCACGAACTCTACGGTCATCATAAATCTTCTACCTGGACTGAGCTGTGCGAAGTCGATCCTGAATAATCTTGACCTTGTCCAAGGCCTCCTGTAGTAAATATGTACCCAACATCTGAGCCTCCCCCGGCTCAAACCACCCAACTGGCGACCTGTACCGTCTACCATATAATGCCTCATAGGGAGCCATCTGAATGCTAGACTAGTAGCTATTATTGTAGGCGAACTCTACAAGGGGCAAGAACTGATCCAACGATCCTCCGATGTCTATAACACAAGCGCGTAACATATCCTCCAACATCTGAATAGTACGCTCAGATTGCCCGTCCGTCTGAGGATGAAATTCTATGCTCAACTCAACCCGCGTACCCAACTCACGCTATACTGCCCTCTAAAAGTGTGAGGTAAACTACGTACCTTGATCAAAAATGATAGACACGGGCACACCATAAAGAAGGACAATCTCCCGAATATAAATCTCTGCTAACCGCTCCGAGGAATAGGTAACTGCCACAAGAATGAAGTGCTCTGACTTAGTCAGCCTATCCACAATAACCCACATGGCATCGAACTATCTCTGAGTCCGTGGGAGTCCAACAACAAAGTCCATAGTGATATGCTCCCACTTTCACTCAGGAATCTCCATCTGCTGAAGCAAACCACCGGGTCTCTGATGCTCATATTTCACCTGCTGACAATTCAAGCACCGAGCCGCATAAGAAACTATATCTCTATTCATCCTCCTCCACTAATAATGCTGTCGCAGGTCCTGGTACATTTTGGCAACGCCCGAGTGAATAAAATACCGAGAACTGTGAGCCTCCTCAAGGATCAACTCACCAAACCCATCCACATTAGGCACACAAATACAACCCTGCATCCTCAAAACTCCGTCATCTCCAACAGTAACCTGCTTGGCACTACCGTGCCGCACTATGTCTCTAAGGACAAGTAAATGAGGATC
>AWOL01S0001403.1:31284-98595 GCA_000715115.1 Nicotiana otophora
TCAAATTTACCTCCAAAAAGTCAAAAAATCGACCCCAGGCCCGCTTGGTCAAAACTCGAGGTTCGGACCAAAATTCATTTACCCATTCACCCCCGAGCCCGAATATATAATTGGTTTTGTAATCCGACCTCAAGTTGAGGTCTAAATCCCCAAATTTTCGAAATTCCTAGTTTCTACCCTAACTCCTAATTCTACCATGAAAACTCTAGATTTTAGGTTGAAAATTCAAGAAATGTAATGGGTAATTGAAAGAAAATGGTTTAGAATCACTTACCAATACTTTGGGAAAGAAAATGACTCTAGAAAATCGCCTCAAAACATCCCGTGGCCTATCCGAAACTCACCCGAGCCCTCGGGGCTCCAAACCAAACATGGACACAAGTCTAAAAATATCATACGAGCTTGCTCGCGCGATCAAATCGCCAAAATAACACCTAGAACTACGAATTTAGCACCAAATCAAATGAAGTTCTCAAGAACACTTTAAAATTTCTATTTTCTCAACTGGACGTCCGAATCCCGTCAAATCAACTCCGTTTCTCACCGAATTTCACAGACATGTCTTAAATATCATAATGAACATGTACCGGGCTCCGTATCTAAAATACGGTCCTGATACTAACAATGCCAAATATCAATCAATTCTTAAAAAAGATAATTTTCAGACTTTTAATTTTTATCAAAAATTTATAACTCAAGCTAGGGATCTCCGAATTCGATTCCGGGCATACGTTCAGGTCCCATAATTCGATACGGGCCTACCGGGACCGTCAAAGTACGGATCCAGGCCCGTTTACTAAAAATATTGACCGGAGTCAACTAAAATTAACTTTTAAGGAAAATTCTTATTTTCATTAGTTTTCAACATAAAAGCTTTCCGGAAACCTGGCCGAACTGCGCACATAAATCGAGGAGGGTAAAAATATAATTTTTAAGGTTTAAGAGCGCAGATTCAAGTTCTAAAACATAAGATGACCTTTTGGATCATCACATTGGGAGAGCACCAATACATATAGATCAATTCAAAAAATCTGTACACATGGAACTTGTGGGTAGTGGCTGAGGCAGGATCACCGCTAAGGGGATTCAAAAAGAAAAAAAGTTTAAGAAGATTGTAATTAGTAGGAATTGAACCTATGACCTTACAAAGGTTTTGAACTCCTTGACCACTAAGTTACACTTTTGAGCAATGTCTTGAGGATTCAAAACTTAATCTATAGAGATAAAAAAAATAGATTTTGCCTTATATATATAGTGTAATTTTTCGGCGAAGGGGATTCGAGTGAACCCTTCCGCCCCTGCTTGTGGGATTCTGGAAAAAGAAGTTTAATAAACAGAAAACACAATAACGATGCCAGTAAATAAAGTATATATTTATGAAACCATTCGTTTAGTAACTTAGAGGAACTTATTATTATTCTCAGTTCAGGAGGGCAGAAAAGACCGAAGAGAAATAGCGGAGAGAGGAAAATATAGCTACTTTGTAATAAGACTAGGAGCCCAATAACAATATGCTCGGGAGTAGAGTTAGTGTTGTATGGGTTTGATCGAATCATATGGCTTTAATTCAAATCATGTATATGAATATGTACAAAATATTAGTTTAGTCAATAAATTAAAGAGATTAGAATCCAATTCCATAACTATAAAATTCAAATTCTGGTTCTGCCTCCAAGTATGCTCTAGTATAATTTCTTTTTGTTATGGAAAAAACTTCTATTAAAGTCCATCTTCAAAGGATCCTAGAGTTAATCTTATATTACTTGAAATCATTTAAAATGAAAGAGTATCATAATTTTGTTGGTCCCTACTATCACGTAAAAATAAAATTGTAAAAGTAACTTGTTTCATGATCGAGTTCACTAATTAGCATCAGTAAATTTTTTGCCTAACTTATATATAGTTATTTAAAATGATCGTGCGTAGGTTCTCGGGTAATAATGTTACCCGTTCAAAAAGTATCATATAATATTTCGACACATAATTAAGAAAATTATTTAATAGCATTAATATAAGATTATTTAACTAAGTGGTCCTTTGTATCTTCACTTTGGGATTTATAAATTCTATTTCTGATAAACCAATGGATACGTGCATTCCGTTGTTGACTTTAACAATTCATCTCTAATCATACGAGCCCGAAGGAAATGAGTAACATGACAAGCATCTTTAGTTTTTTCATGTTCAAAACATACAGTGAACTCCATAGTAACTACTTTGTCCTTTGGATATTTTGACAATACAAATTTTAGCATTGAAAAAGTAGTTAAAAGCTGTTAGCTCGTTAATTAAACTGAAAAATACAAATTAATCTTAGTTGCTCACATGGCCTAAGAAAGTAATATAATTTTCAATTGATTACAAATGTAGCGCCTGAACTTAGAATTCAAGGAGGACGACCTTGTGTTCCTTATGTTATCCTTGGGATAAACTTATGTTGCGCCTGATCGAAATTTGAATTTCGATATTGCTAATCGCAGGATATGACAACAAAATGATATATTTATCCTCTCCAAAATTTTTTTTAACGGCTTAAAAAAATAAGGTTAAAATTTGAGTTAACAGTTTGTTCAAATTTATCTAGTATAAAAGCAAATATATGTTTGAAATATATGATGATATTTCATTTTTAGTCTAATAGAATGATGACATCTACTAACAAATATATATTCACTAAATAATCTCGTTATTATTTAATCCTCATATTATAATTCATGCGGTATAATTTCCATATAACTATGTGAACCGACTCCTAAGATTACACTTTTTAAAATCATATGAGCATCAGTTGAATAAAATTACATAATGCGATATTTACGTAGAATTTAATTTTAAATCGTCTTAGTGTTAATTGGTCAAGCAATTTATGTGTTTCCCTTGAAATTTCTATCTATAAGTTTAGTTTTCTTAATTTATTATAGATTTTCTGCATTTATGATTCAACGTTACTTATTAAAATAATAAATACTAAACAATTTGTGAATTCTTCAAATAAAATTAGTTAATTTGCAAAAAATGAGTTGCTAGCTTATCATTTCTTTCACTAATAAAATCATTGTAGTATATTACATTAAAGTAGCATGTAAAAGGATTAGTAAGAAACTGAGAGAGTACACATTGGTGTAATAAAAATAATGGTAATATTTGGAGTTTGATTTTTAAAAATACTTGCCATCATTATTTTTATTTGTTTGTAGCTATAATAGGCAAGAGAAGCCTATAGAGAAGATAGTTCTCTCGGTGTGACCACGTGTCCACTATAAAAAGCAAATAGATAATGAGATTTGATAGTATTTTATTAGTGAGGCTAATATTGCTAATTTTAGAACCACTTGTTTAATCGAGCGAACAAATATATAACTTCTAATTTTTGTTTTGCTTTGGCCTACTAACCCAAAAAACATTCAGGAAAATAATCAGAAATAGCCTTATTTACAAGTGGTTAATTGAAAAAAAGTCATAGTTTTTAAAGTTATCGAAATTTAGCTATTTTTTCATGTAAAGATAAAATCTAAACAAAATCACCCTTAAGAATCCGAAAAAATTTCATTATAATATGCTGGAATTCGAATTTTTTATATATGAGATTCCAGCATAATGTGATGCAAATTTCATAAAATGTTGGATATCCAACACAATACAGTAGAACCTCTCTAAATTAATACTTGGTAAATTAATAAACTTTCTAAGATAATAGTTTTCTCCGGTCCCGACTTGGGCCAGTGGAAAAAATCACCCATTTTGATAAGATAATAAGATAATATATTTTCGGAAGACCTATATATAAATATATGGTCCCATTAATATTATAAATTAATAATTCTTTAAAATTACAAAAATATCTAAGAAAATTCAGTGAAATATGATTCTAGTATTTTTTATTTTTTCTTAAACTTTAAATCTAATTGAAGCTCATCTCTAACTTTTCTTATTGCATCCAAAAGTTTCGATGTTGTCTTCTCGAACTGCACCCAAAAATTGTGAAGAGTTATAAATGCGATAAATGCTTCCTTACGCGTAATTGGTTCCAAGGAAATTGTATTGTCTTCAACTTCATCATTAACGTTATTTTCTCCGATGGTATTCACAGTTTCTTCTAAGATCTGGACCTCTGAACGTGTATCATTTTCAACCGAGTAATCCAACATGCTATTGACATCCATTTTACTGCGGTAACCGAGATCATTAATCATGACCTCAAGTTCATGAATGTCGTTTTCGCAAGTGGGTTCATTTAAATTTCTTAAGGCTTCATCCCCCGAACAAATTTTGCAGTGTCGAAAATAATTTGCTATTGAATCTCGAAAATACTCTTTAAATTAATAAACATTAATTTATCGATTAAGTAATACTTCTACAAAATAATAATATTTCATGGTTCCGACAATATTAATTTAGAGAGGTTCTACTGTATGCTGGAAGTTTATACGCAGAAACTCTATAATCCAGCATATTATGCTAGAACTTTTCGTATTTCAATAAGGGTATTTTTGTTTAGATTTTATCTACCCATAAAATAGTACCTATTTATCAGTGACTTTATAAACGTCAGCTATTTTTTAATTATCATTACGAAAACTGGCTAGTCTATGCTATTATTTTCGCAACTTTCTCAATATTGATCCATACATAAAAGCCCACGTTTCAGCCCAATAAAGTTCATAGCTTCTCACTCCCAGATGTTGGAACACACAAAATCTTCTTTTCGCGACGAATCTTTCTGAATTCCTAAACCGCTGCTGCTCTACTCCCACTCTTCTGAGAATCAGTAAGCTTCAATACCCACCTCTAATTTTTTTTTTAGATCTTGAAAATATCAAGGAAATGCCAAATGTTGAGCATTTTAATGGTCCTTTTCTTTTATCTCATCGGAAATCCCCTCTTACAGTTTACTCTGATCGTAGAACTTTGGCTAGATTTTGTGATTATTTTTAAAAATGATATCTTTTAGTGGAAAATAATTTGTTCTCTTTTGTTTGGTTCGAATTTACGGCAAAGGGCCAAATATACCTCTCTACTTTCGAAAATGGTCTAAGAATACCCCTCGTCATACTATTGGGTTATCTATACCTATGTAGTTATACTTTGGATTCAAATATACCCCTTATTTAAACGGAGGTACACGTGTCATCGTCCTGTTGGTCAATTCTAAATATCTCCTGATTAATTAAAAAGACTCATTATCCATACCCGAAAAATAATTTTGTTTTTGTAAAAACTGGAAAAAACTAAAAAAAACATTTTTACTAAAAACTGAAAAAAAAACAAAAACATTTTTTTAACAATATTTTCTAAAACAATATTTTTGTAAAAATTGAAAAAAAAAACTGAAAAGCAATTTTCTAAAGCAATTAAAAACTGAAAAAAACTGAAATATTTTTAACTAAAAACTAAAAAAAACATTTTTACTAAAAACTGAAAAAACAAATATTTTTTTTTCAGTTTTTACAAAAATATTGTTTTAGAAAATATTTTTCAGCTTTGTTTAAAGCAGGTTTTTTGTAAAAACTGAAAAAACAAATATTTTTTTTTCAGTTTTTACAAAAATATTGTTTTAGAAAATATTTTTCAGCTTTGTTTAAAGCAGGTTTTTTGTAAAAACTGAAAAAACAAATATTTTTTTTTCAGTTTTTACAAAAATATTGTTTTAGAAAATATTTTTCAGCTTTGTTTAAAGCAGGTTTTTTGTAAAAACTGAAAAAACAAATATTTTTTTTTCAGTTTTTACAAAAATATTGTTTTAGAAAATATTTTTCAGCTTTGTTTAAAGCAGGTTTTTTGTAAAAACTGAAAAAACAAATATTTTTTTTTCAGTTTTTACAAAAATATTGTTTTAGAAAATATTTTTCAGCTTTGTTTAAAGCAGGTTTTTTGTAAAAACTGAAAAAACAAATATTTTTTTTTCAGTTTTTACAAAAATATTGTTTTAGAAAATATTTTTCAGCTTTGTTTAAAGCAGGTTTTTTGTAAAAACTGAAAAAACAAATATTTTTTTTTCAGTTTTTACAAAAATATTGTTTTAGAAAATATTTTTCAGCTTTGTTTAAAGCAGGTTTTTTGTAAAAACTGAAAAAAACTGAAATATTTTTAACTAAAAACTAAAAAAAACATTTTTACTAAAAACTGAAAAAAAAATATTTGTTTTTTCAGTTTTTACAAAAACACTGCTTTAGAAATTTGCTTTTTAGTTTTTCTTTCAGTTTTTACAAAAATATTGTTTTAGAAAATATTTTTCAGCTTTTTTTAAAGCAGATTTTTTGTAAAAACTGAAAAAAAAAATATTTTCGTTTTTTTTCAGTTTCTAGTAAAAAGAATTTCAGTTTTTACAAAAATAATTGCTAGTGGGCTATGTAAGGGTGTTCAAAGTCTATTTTTAATCAATAACAAGTTATATTTTATCTTATACGGAGTATAATTTTGCGGCGAAGGCCCACGGTTGCTCGTAGCTTCGTCCCTGATCTAAAATTTTAAGTTGTTAGAGAGAACATACTTTTATTTACTTAATTATGTCTTCAACATGCCCCTCACGTTGAGGCTTGATTCTTTTTTATGAGCCAAGCATGTGGAACTTCTTTTTGATATTGAATGACGTTGAGACTCGAACCCAGGACATATGTCTGCTCTGATACCATGTTGAAGTGTGTAACCGCATCATCTAAAAGCTTAAGCTATTAGAGAAAACACACTTTTATTTACATAATTATGTATCAACAGCGACCAGTCAGGTCTTAGAGCTGCTTCATTCTTCTACAGATGATAGAAAAATGGCGATCCTCAAAAATCTTAACTTTTGAGGATCAATGTCAAAGAACTCATAAGTTCAAATGAGAAAGAAAAAGAAAACTTCACCAATCTTTAGTTGGAAAGAGAAATGCATGAGTTGTTGCTCCTGTTTGGATAGGTGAACTATGAACGAAATTAAAACAAAAAGCGATGGAAGAGTTTTTGAAGCATAAAGTTGTATTTGGTAAATTTGATACTTCCTTGTGGAAAAAATTCAAGGTCAATTGTTAAAGGGAAAAGCAAAATCTGCACTTGTTTTCTTTCTCCTTTGGACTTGAAGTAGTGGTGTTTTTATTATTTTTCATGAACTAGGCATTTGCTCATAAATTAGTTATTCATATGATGTTAGAATGGCATCACAAGGATCATTGGAGACGACAGAGGAATTTCCAACTAGGATCAATTACCGTCCAAATAGCAAGCCTCAGATTGTAATTGAACGCTACATGCCTGAACTGGAAGCTTATATGCAAAGAGATGCTGAACCAATTGATTTAAATGTGATGCGAGATATCAATGATCGATTGACAACTATGCTAGAAGATGTGAGATTGATGAAGAAGTAAGTAGTGTTGTATCTGGCTTTCAGTGTTAATAGTTCTTTGGATGTTTTTGCTTTGAGTAGGTACTGCGTATGGCTTGTTTGCCCTCAGCGTCGTGTATGTTGTACACAAGTTCTTGCAAACAAGTTTTTGGCCTTTTCTTTGACAAGTGCAAACAAGTTTTTTTCTTACTCCATCAGGGTAGGGGTAAGGTCTGAGTCTGCGGATACACTACCCTGATGGGATTATATTGGGTTGTTGTTGTTGTAAACAAGTTTTTGGCCTTGTTCATTGAAAAGAGAAGATGGTAGTTTTTTATGTTTCGGTCTTTCCTTTTACCTTCTTTTTGATTTAGGAGCCAAGCCAGGGTTTAAACTGTGTTTATAAGATGAAGTAGCCAAGACACTGAAGTATCTCAACCTACCGCGAACGACTGTAGATTCTGAACCAAATTCATGTCCGGAGGACTTCTGAGTGGAAATAATATAACTGTTCATTAACGGTCTCATGTTGCGTTTTCATTACATTATTTTTACCGAATAAAGGTTCATATCGACCTTATACTAGAATTCTTCTTCTCTTATGAAATTTATAGTTAGATTTACGGTTGTTGCAAGACGGAATCAACGGTTTACATAGTTATGTAAATTTTGTAAATTTTTAGTTAGATTTACATAGTTAATCACTGCACAAAAGATGACTTCAAAGGTCACAATCAACGATTCTAGGTGATCAGTGATAATATTAGTTAGTCAAGGAATGAACTTATGCAAAGGTGAACAATTTGAAGAGATATATTAAGTACAAATGTGAGTGATGTTGATGTATAAAGTTGTAAAATGTGACATATATAGTCCAAAATAAAAAAACCAATACTTGTTGAGGACAATAAATTCAACCACTGTAGGGCCTTTTGCTACTTGTCCATTATATTTAGAATCAACCAGAGGCGGAGTTAAGATTATACATTTGGGATTTTAATCGCCTTAAGTTACTGGATTCTAAATTAATAATGTATACATATTCAATAAATGTTTTTAAGACAAATACAAACTACTGGATTCGGCCGAACCCACTCTCGACACGCTAACTCCGAACCGAATTAGCATACTTCTCGAATTTCACCAAAAAATCAAAAGCCTTGCACTGTACATTATGACTCCAATTATGATGAACTCATGATAAGAAAGCTATGACAAATATTACAACATCCGCTTAACTCACTTGACAAAAAGATCTGACGCACACTGATGCTTCCAGGGAGAAAAAATAGAGGAAAGGGGACGAAGAACATAATTAATAGTGGCAATAAGCTTATACATATACTCAGAGACGGATTTAGAATTTCTAGTACATGGGTGCACTAATAAAAAAAAAGGAGGAAAAATGTATTAAGTCAGCCCTGCATATACTTGAATACAACTGTTGTTAAGACAATAGATTTTAGAGGTGGGATTAAGGATAACGAAATCTTGGTGCGATCTAAGTGAGCCGTACTTAATGCCAGCTAGCGTAATTCGGGAGAATATGTCTAGTAAATTATGGTAATTACTCGGGAGAGAGTTACGACACTCAGAGCGCTCATGATCGGTAGAGAAGACTTAGGCGAATTTATAGAAAACATAGCGGAAAAGATTCCGACAATAGGGGAAATCACAACCTTAGATCTTTCCAATTCTTGTTTACAAACCGTTCGTAGTTAGTCATTTGTTAGTGCATTTCCATTACGTAATATTTAATTAATAAACATCCAAATTATTATTCAAATATTTCTGAAGATTGATTGCGTGAATTTGTGCGGGTCTAGCAGCTGTGGTTGATAGGTTAATTCCCTGTGGGATTCGACTCCGGACTTATTAGCCGGAATATATATTTGCGACGACCGCTTGTCTTTTTTATAAGGCATAGTTGGGCGTGATCAAATTTTGGCGTCGTTGCTGGGGACTTAACGGTGTTATTGATTGCAGCTAAACAAAGTGCTAGAATTCTTAGTGTAGTCAATTGTCTTCATTCTAAATCAAATACATTGAAATTCTAACGTTTGTAGTCTTGGGTGTTACAGGTGCATGCCTAGGAACTCCTCAAGAACTGGTGAACTGCTCGAAGCGTTATCAGATCCTGAGAAAGTTTTCAAGGCTCTAAATCGTGCAAACTAGAAAAGCAAACAACAACAAAACTTGACAGAACAAATCGAACCAGACATGGATGACGGAATAGAAAATCCAATCAACAACAGAAACAATGCGAATGAACCAAACAATCAGGGTGTGGTGTCTCTTGTACCAGAAGCAGTATTATATGATTGGGCACAACCCACCGTCGACAATCTGGCAACCGCAATTGCAGTCCCTCAAATACAAGCGGAATCATTTCAAATCACAAACAACATGCTACATTTGTTGCAAAACAAGGGACTGTTCTTAGGGTCACACATTGAAGATCCTCAGCTGCATCTGAAGAATTTCCTGTCGATATGTGTCACGCAAAGGCAACCTAACGTGACACCGGACGCAATAAAGCTGTTATTGTTCCCATTCTCGGTGACAGGAGAAGCTCAGACTTGGCTTAATTCACTCCCCATAAACTCCATCACTACCTGGGAGGAATTAGTCAAGTAATTTTTGAACAAATTCTACCCACCCAATAAAACTCCCAACAGATTGATGATATATTGAGCTACAAGCAGAGACCAACGGAATCACTACAAGAAACGTGTGATAGGTTCAAGGGTATGCTGGTTAAGTGTCCACATCATGGCATTCCAGATCAGATGTTGGGGCAGAGATTCTACATGGGACTGGCTGACGGCTTAAAGGCCAACGTTGATGCTTCAGCAGGTAGAGCATTTTTGAGTAAAATATTCAGAGAATGCAAGATCCTACTTGATAAGATGACCCAAAACTCAGGATGGATGACAAGAGCCTCTACGATCACTCTGGTAGTTCACTCAGTGGCTTTGGACCCAAACAACTCCATAGCTGAGAATATGGCCACTCTAATGACACACATGAGTATCCTCACCAAGAAGATTGATGAATCAGGCCAAAAGCATCAGGTTCACATAGTTGACGCAACTAATGGGGGCTTATGTACACCATGCATTAATCAACCATATGTTTGCTCGTGGAGTGCGGAAGGTGACAACCAGCACTATCAGGAAGATATGAATTATGTAGCCAACTATGGGGGACAGAGGCAAGGTGGTCAGAATTGGGGTCAACAGAATCAACAATATAGACCAGCGCAGCAGCAGCACAATAACAACAACAATCCTGGAGCTATGCGACCACTGGGTCAAGTTGTGCCTTACCAAAGGCAACAGGGTTACAACCAGCAATACCAGCAGCTGACTTATCAACAACCTCAACAACAATAAATTATGAGACAAGATGATGGTTTCACTGAACTTAAGGGAATGCTGCAATAACTGATTGGGTCCACGGGAAAAATGCAACAGAGAGTAGACTCACATGAATCAGCGATAAAGGGTATTGAGATTCAATTAAGACAAATTTCTATGACTCTAAACAATCGTCCCCAAGGGACGTTACCTGGAGACACACAAATCAATCCAAAAGAACAAGGCCCGAAACAGCTTATGGCAGTGAGTCTACGAAATGGTAGAGACCTAGAACTGGAGCAAGAGATGGCTCGTGAAAGCCGACCTACTGAAACACTCGTGCCAGTACCCATTGAGATAGATGATTCAACAGAGTTGACAGAGATTACGGTACAACATGCACAAGAGAGCACAAGCAAAGAAAAAGAGGTTGCGAAAGAGACTGAGGTAGCACAAGAAACGTCAGTAGAAGAAGTGCCTGAGTAGGTTCAAAATCAAATCACAGGAAAGAAGCGGCCTCCAACACCTTTCCCCCCAGAGATTGGCCAAATATGAAAAAGATAAGCAGTATAAGAAATTCTTGGAGATGTTGAAACAAATTCAGGTTAACATTCCATTGACTGACGCCTTAAAGGAAATGCCTGGTTATGCAAAAATGATGAAGGACTTGATGTCTCGTAAGTTTGACTTTCAAAACTTGGCCACAGTTACACTGACTCAGACATGTAGTGCTGCTGTGACGAGACCCATAGCTGAGAAGTTATCTGATCCAGGGAGTTTCACAATCCCATGCACAATCGGCAACTATACGTTTGCTAAGGCACTTTGTGATTTGGAGGCAAGCATAAACTTGATGCCCTTGGCTATCTATAAAAGGTTAGGCATTGGAAGAGCTAGACCCACGTCCATGTTACTACAGCTGGCCGACAGGACAGTGAAGAGGCCCTCTAGTATCCTTGATGATGTATTAGTACAGGTTGGGAAGTTTGTGTTCCCAGCAGATTTTGTCATTCTAGACTACTGGGTTCACGAGGGGATTCCCATAATTTTGGGAAGACCATTCTTGGCCACTAGGAGAGCTTTAATCGGCTGTGAGACTGGAGAGCTCAAAATGAGACTAAATGATGAAGAAACAACATTCAACGTGCAGAAATCTATGCGGCGACCAAGTGAATTTGCTAACTGCTCTCTAATAGAAGCCGTGGATGTAATTTTAGAGGAGGAAGATGAAAACTTGAATGCTAAAGACCCTCTAGCAGCTTGTCTCATGAACTTAGATAAAGTAAATGGAGAGGATTTGGCGGAATGGGTACTGACTCTTGAAGGCCAAGGGTTTTGAAAAAGAGAGCTCGAATTTGAGCCTTTGCACTTAGAAGAAAGAAAAATTCCTCCAGCTAAGCCATCGATAGAAGAGCCACCAAAGTTGGAGCTAAAGCCGCTACCATCTCACCTCAGGTATGCTTTCTTGGGACCTAGCTCAACTTTACCTGTTATTATCTCATCTGGTTTGTTAGACGTGCAGAAAGAACAACTTTTGCAGGTATTGAGTGAGTGCAAAACTGTAATTGGTTGGACCATCGCAGACATTAAGGGTATCATCCCGGCTTTCTGTATGCATAAGATTCTACTGGAAGATGGCCACAAACCTTTCAGAGAACATCAAAGAAGGTTGAACCCCAACATGAAGGAAGTTGTGAAAAGGTAGGTGATAAAGTGGTTAGATGCGGGAATCATCTTCCCCATCTTCGACAACAACTGGATCAGCCCAGTCCAATGTGTGCCTAAGAAAGGCGGGATGACTGTAGTGCAAAACGAGAACAATGAGTTGATATCAACAAGAACAGTCACAGGATGGCGAATTTGTATGGACTACAGAAGATTGAACAAAGCCACCCGAAAAGACCATTTTCCCTTGTCGTTCATTGATCAAATGCTAAATAGATTGGCAGGAAAGTCCCACTTTTGCTTTCTAGATGGATACTCGGGGTATAATCAAATCTCCATTGCCCCGAAAGATTGAGAGAAAACATCATTCACTTGTACATATGGCGTCTACACCTTTCGGAGGATGTCGTTCGGTCTATGCAATGCACCCGCCACATTTCTAAGGTGCATGATGGCCATCTTCACTTATATGGTTGAGGACATCATGGGGGTCTTTATGGATGATTTTTCGGTGGCGGGAGACTCATTCGATGATTGCCTAAGATATTTGAAAAGAGTGCTGAAAAGATGTGTCGAGACGAATCTGGAACTAAACTGGGAAAAGTGCCATTTCATGGTACAGGAAGGTATAGTCTTGGGGCACCTAGTGTCGAGTAAGGGCATTGAGGTAGATCGAAACAAAGTTGATGTGATCGAAAAACTTCCACCACCCACATCCGTCAAAGCAATAAGAAGTTTCCCGGGCCACGCCGGCTTCTATAGAAGATTTATAAAAGATTTTTCCAAAATTGCTAACCCCTTGTGTAAATTACTTGAAAAATATCACCCTTTTGTGTTTTCTGATGATTGCAGGGTAGATTTTGAGGAATTGAAGAAGAGGCTAGTGACAACACCCATCATAGTTGCACCTGACTGGGAGCAACCGTTTGGGCTGATGTGTGACGCAAGCGACTATGCTGTGGGAGCAATGCTTGGACAGCGCAAAGACAAAATCATACATCCAATATATTACGCTAGTAGAACTTTGAGTGGTGCCCAACTAAATTACACAGTGACCGAGAAGGAGATGCTAGCAATGGTGTTCGCATTTGACAAATTCAGGTCATACCTGATAGGCTCTAAGGTAATTGTTTATACTGACCATGCTGCTCTCAGGTACTTAATTGATATGAAGGATTCAAATCCGCGCCTGATTCGATGGGTGCTACTACTGCAAGAATTTGACTTGGAAATCCGTGACCGAAAGGGAACGGAGAACCAAGTGGCTGATCACTTGTCCAGGCTGGAAGGAGCCGAGAAAAAGGTTGAAATGGAAGAGATTGTGGAGACCTTCCCAGATGAACAACTACTAGCCACGAGTTTTGAGGTAGCGCCACGGTATGCAGACATTGCAAACTACTTGGCAAGCGGTATTGTCCCCTATGACCTTTATTTTGTTCAAAAGAAAAAGTTCTTTCGCGACTGTCGCATGTATTATTGGGATGAGCCTTATCTGTTCAGGATTTGTGTTGATAACATGATCCGGAGGTGTATCCCCGAGATGGACCAATCTTCTATTTTGGAGGCGTGTCACGCGTCACCATATGGTGGCCATTTCGGGGGAGTAAGGACAACTCCGAAAGTCTTGGAGCCGGGCTTCTACTGGCCGACATTGTTCAAAGATGCACACTTATGGGTGAAAGGTTGTAATGAATGTCAACGAACCGGGAATATTTCCTGCCGACATGAAATGCCTATGAACCCAATTCAGGAGGTAGAAGTGTTTGATGTATGAGGAATCGATTTCATGGGGCCTTTCGTCAGCTCATATGGCAACAAGTACATACTCATAGCTGTGGACTACGTGTCCAAATGAGTGGAAGATGCAGCGCTCCTTACAAATGATGCAAAGGGGGTAATTGGCTTTGTGAGAAAGAATATATTCACCCGATTTGGCATACCAAGGGCAATAATCAATGACAGATGCACTAACTTTTGTAATCGAGCCTTCGCAAAGTTGTTAGAAAAGTATGATGTACGCCACAAGGTCGCCACCCCATATCATCCACAAACGAGTGGGCAAGTGGACGTTTCGAACAGAGGATTAAAGAGCGTTTTAACAAAGAACGTGAATGCTACAAGAACGGATTGGGCGAGAAAACTAGATGATGCACTCTGGGCCTACCGTACCGCTTTCAAAACTCTAATTGGCATGTCGCCATATAAATTGGTATTTGGGAAGGCGTGTCATTTACCAGTGGAGTTGGAGCATAGAGCTTTATGGGCATTGAGGCAGCTTAATCTTGATATAGAAGCTGCAGGTACAAGTAGAGTCACAGAGTTACACGAGCTTGATAAGTTTCGTTACCACGCTTTTGAGAGCACAAGATTATACAAGGAGAGAATGAAAATGATGCATGATAAAAATATTCTTGAGCGGAGTTTTAAACCCGGAGATATGGTATTGCTATACAATTCAAGATTGAGGTTATTTCCGGGTAAATTAAAGTCAAGATGGTCAGGACCATTTAGTGTGGTAGAGATTCACCTGACTGGAGCCGTAGAGATTGCTGCAGCAAATGAATCTCGCACGTTTAAGGTCAATGGGCACAGGTTAAAACATTATTTGGGCATGGAAGATGCGAAAGTAGTGTTGGTGACTCATTTGCTCGAGCCACCAAGATTAAGCGAGCCTTAAGTGCAATTATCTGCGTCGTGCCGCAACGTTAAATCAGGCGCTTCATGGAAGGCAACCCATTGTAATGTTGTAATGTTGTATTCGTCGTGCCGCGACGTTAACTGAGGAGCTCGTTGGGAGGCAACCTAATTCGTGGTTGATTTTTAGTGTAGTTAGAATTTTTCTTTTTATTTTTAGGTACTAACAAGTTTGCAGGCGATTTCGGGCGAGACGAGCAGAGCTTTAAGCGTCACATGAAGGAAACCAGGCGCAATAGCTCGCGCCACGAGGGGTAAAGCCAGGCACACCTGGCGCTATGCCTGGCGTCGCCTGGTCTAAGGCCAGGTGCATCAGGCGCTATGCCTAGCGTCTCCTGGTCTAAGGCCAGGTGCATCAGGCGCTATGCTTGGCGTCGCCTGGGTTAAGGCCAGATGCACGACGCTCTAAGCCTGGCGCCGCATGGGATAAGGCCAGGTAAGTATTTTTCTTCAGCTTATTTTAATTTTTGTCCCTTATTTCTTTTAACCCCTCCCTTCTTGGACTCTAACTTAAACGCCCAAACTAACATAGAATAAAACCTTAACCTAAATCACTACACTCCTCACAAAACACTCACACACGTACACTGCCATCCATCCCCATCCCAACCCCATTGAAAGTCAAGCAAGGTTGTTTTCCTCCTCCAATTACTGGAAACAACAGTTCAAAGGCAAATCCCACATCTTACAACATCTAAGGTATGATTTTTCATCTTCTTTCTTTCTCATTTCGAGTTTGATGAAGGTATGAGATTATCCATAAACATTTGGCGTTGTTTTTCATTGTAATATCGTGTTTCTGTGTCCCAACCCCATGAACCCCATAAGAATTGTGTTGTTATTGTGTAATTAAGTGGTAGTAAGAAACTCCCAAGCACTCCCATGGAACTAGTTGCATGCTAAGTGTTTGCTATAATGCCTCAATGGCATTCCTTGTCCCCATTGGAGCCCGAGTCTCCAGGATTAATAGACTAGTGTTGTGTAGTCGTGCACCACGTTAAAATCTTAAGTGTGGGGTGGCTCACGGGTAGCCCATGGGTTGTTGTTTGATGCTAATGTTAAGAAAATACGAGGTGAAGTCTGAGTAACCTCGGAATGTTGGGCAACACTATGTGTGTAATGTGTATTACAGTTTTAACTGATTAATGATTACGTGTGTAGGAACGAAGATGCCTCCGAGAAAAGACACAGGCAAAGGAAAGGCTACTTCCACTGCGCCGGCTAAAGCAAAGGCGACCTCCGTCCCTCCCCCAAAGAAGAGAAAAGGGGGAGAAGCTACCTCCAATCTAAGTGGAGTACAAGTTCTGGCAGCTATAGCAGCCATGCATCAACAGCCACAAGGCCAACGGGAGTTTGGCATCAACAGCATACCATCGCATATTAAGGATTGGTACAGGCGTTGTAGGCCTAAACATGCACCCTCGGAAGCAGCTATCCACGAACGCAGCTTGAAAGCAAAGTATCAGGCAATTTGGAGGGGCATTCAGGATATGGGGGTTGAGTTATGTATTCAAGAACACAGGGGACATTAATCTCAACTTAGTACGAGAATTCTATGCAGGGTTTGATCCATAGAGTACTGAATAGCTGGTGCCGATTCGTGGGCGATTGATAGATTTTTCAGCCACGGCCATATGTAACTTTTTAGGTGCTCCGGATGTTCCTGCGGAGCCATTGGACCACTTCATTCGTCGGCCTACATATAGAGAGCTGAGACACACGTTTTGTGGTGTCTATTCTACGGCAGCATGGGTCCGGGATAAGAAAACTAATCGGACAAGAGGTTCCCCAAGAAGAAGATGAGGGCGGAGGCTCAAGTGTGGCTTAAACTGATAAATGCATGACTCTTATCGTGCAATCATGACACGCTCATTAGCCGTGAGATGACCTGTGCGCTCTACTTCCTCATGACGGGTCAAAGGGTAAATGTAGGCCATCTGATCCGCTACCAGATGTCTTTAGTCAGAACGAGTAAAAAGGTCGATCGAATGCCATTTGCTAATTTTCTAACTCAGTACTTAAGACACGAGGAGGTTGAGGAGGAGCCAGAGTTTGACCACACCATCGATCAGCCTCTACGACAAACGGACATCACTAGTCTCCGGCTGAAAGAAGAGACTGCCATGACATCTTTGACAGGTACCGAGCGCAATGCTCGGGATGATAGTTTTATGGCCCATCTCTATGGGATGATGCATTTGCAGCTGAGGCTAGGAGGTCGGCCAGCCACATCTGAGGAGAGGACCTTATTGGAGCAGCGGTACCAGCTCAATGCTCATGCCCAACAACTGGTTGGGATAGGTGATGGCTACAGACTCCCCGGCGATGAGGATATCAACACTCCTGAGCAGTTTGAGGCCGAGCCAGAGCAGTCAGATGAGGAGGACGATGATGATGATGAGGGGGAAGCACATGATGAAGAGTGGAGAGCCTCAGAGGAGGAGGACGCAATTTGATCAGGGAGTTTCCTTGCACCCTGCTCATTTGTCTTGTTTTGTCAATTTGTGCATGCACTGAGGACAATGCATGATCTAAGTGTGGGGTGGGGACTTGTAGAAATTACTTGTAGTTGTTGTTTTGTTGTTTTAGTAAGTGTCATTTTTGTTAGATAATTGTTTTAGTTATTTGTTTTAAGAATTTGGTTTAGTGATTTGTTTTTGTTATTTGTTTAGTTATAAAAAGAATAACTGGACTCTTCCCGACGATGGATCTCCTAGACAGTTTTCTTGAGGAAAGTAAGTCTAGAGAAAAACACACACAAAAAAAAGATTTTTTTAGGTAGTGTAGTAATTCCCCTTGGTTTTTCTTTGGATCACGGTTCTTTTTCAAGGGCTTTTAGTTGAACCGGATGTAGTTAGTTTTAATTTTTAGGAGTAAGAACCACGAAACTATGCATTTAATTGTAGCAATATCTCTTAGCTTTGTTATGCCTTGAGAATAGTTAGTACTATGGTCGTGCCGCTTAGGCTCGGTTTTTGACTCTAGCATAAGTACCTTAAATCGTAGATTCCCAATTTTGCTTAACTGCTTTGACTGGAGTGTCGCGATGAAACCAATCCTGAGTAAGTTATGTGCCATGTGTGTGTGAGTTTTGTATGTATTATGTGCATTGCATTTGATGTCTAGAACTTGTCCTGCGTGTGTGCAAAGCGAAATAGTAGTCTTGTTCAGTCTGAGAAGTGATAAAGGCGTTTCTTTGTTAAGCCAAATATATATATAGTTTACCCACCTAAAAGTTATGTATCGTAGTTAACCCCTTTGAGCCTGTAATCCTGTTTCTTTGGCAACCACACTACAGGCCTTACCCAATTGTTTGAATTAACCATCTATTTGAACTTTTTCACCTCTAATGAGCACTTGAATTGTTATGAACTTTGTAAAAGTTAAAGTGTGGGGGTGGTTGGTTTGGCTTTTGAGTGGAACTAATGAAATAAGGAGAAAGGTGCACTGTTTCGAAAAAGTAAGAGCCGCTTGAATTGAAAAAAAGAAAGAAAAAAAAATAGTTGTAGTGCTGTGAAAAAGAATATTCTTTGATAAGTGATGACTCTTAATGTAATTGTGCTTAAAAAAGTATGGGGTAATATACATTGATGTGAAGGTGGAGTTTTGGTTTGACATAAGAATGGGCTTGAATGTTAAAGTATATGTATTAAAGTGTTTAGGGGGTGTAGTCACTCACATATCCAAATATATCTTACCCGACCCGCAGCCTACATTACAACCAATCAAAGTCCTATTTGATCTTAGACTGAATAAGCTCGATTAACAGAGTATTACACTACAGGCAAGTCTATGGTGCATCATTTGTGGCATATGAATGTTATTTCTGAGAGCGAGTGGATTTTCCTATCTTGAGTTCCTACGTTCTTAAAATTCATCGTGTGTGGAACTGAGCTCTTTGTTGGGTGAGGGCACGTGATTCATAAAGGAAAGGTAATGTCATTGACCTCCTTGTTAGAGTAAGTAAGTGATTTGTGAATAAGTCATGGTATGTGAGTCAAATCTTGAGACGAGGATGTTACACCGTAGTGCTTAGACTATTTTAAATATTCTTGGTGCAAGGAGTTAAGGGAATTGCTTAGTGAGGTTGTGTTTGTAAGTGTGGTCTGATTGCTCGAGGACGAGCAATGTTTAAGTGTGGGGTATTGATATGTCGCTATAATTCATGGTTTAGCACACTATTCGCCTTGTATTTTATACGCTTTAATGATTAAATTACACTTTAATTGCTCGTAATGAAGGCCATTTTATGTGTAGGTGAATTGGAGATGAAAGTAGAGAAAAAGAGATACTTAAAAGTCGAAAGCGTGCTCGGGAGCAGTTGAAAAGGAGAAGCTGGCGAAGCCAGGCCTACACCAGGCATTATGCCTGGCGAAGCCAGGCCTAGAGCATGCCTTATACCTGGCGACGCCAGGCTAAGGCTAGGTGATAGACCTGGCGAGGCGAGGCAGAAGCGAGATTGACCAGGCTTTATACCTGGCGACGCCAGGCCTGGGGCGAGGTCCACCAGGCGTTAGGCCTCGCGAGGCCAGGTCTGAGCGCGCACAATCCGAGTTTTGAAGACTTATTTCGTCTCCGGGTTTGACTAGGACTTTGCCAACACGTTTAGGTCTTTTCCTACACACATAAATAGACCTAAAAACGCCACTTTGAAGTACTTTTGCAACCGGAGGCAAGAATAGCTTGTGGAATCACCCGTTAGGAGTTAGAATCATCGATTTCTACATCCTTTCATCTTTACTCTGTACTTTAATTATGCAAAATATTTGGGATATTGTTACTATGAGTATGAGTAACTAAATTCCTAATCTAGGGTTTTGATGGAACCTATTGAAGGATGATTTTCTTGTTACATTAATATAAATTTGCCATAGTATTTTCTCTATTTATTCAACTATATTATTCATGTGCTTGATTGAAGGGCCCTCAATTAGCTGTGCCTATTTAGTATGTATTACTCGGGAGAGAGTGCATATTTAAGTAGTTGTTGAACAACATCACTCCAAACATATATGAGGAATCAATACGAAAGGTTTAAAGGTGGAATTAGGGATAACGAAACCTTGGTGCGATCTGAGTGAGCCGTACTTAATGCCAGCTAGCGTAGTTCGAGAGAATATGTCTAGTAAATTGTGGTAATTACTCGGGAGAGAGTTACGACACTCAGAGCGCTCATGGTCGGTAGAGAAGACTTAGGCGAATTTATAGAAAACATAGCGGAAAAGATTCCGACAATAGGGGAAATCACAACCTTAGATCTTTCCAATTCTTGTTTACAAACCGTTCGTAGTTAGTCATTTGTTAGTGCATTTTCATTACGTAATATTTAGTTAATAAATATCTAAATTATTATTCAAATATTTCTGAAGATTGATTGCGTGAATTTGTACGGATCTAGCAGTTGTGGTTGATAAGTTAATTCCTTGTGGGATTCGACTCCGGACTTATTAGCCGAAGTATATTTACGACGATCGCTTATCCTTTTTATAAGGCATAATTGGGCGTGATCAGTTCTATACAACAATTTTGTGATGGAACACAACTTACATCTTGTTCATCTTTTGATAAATTCTGGAATTGACCAAGTGGAATGATATTGCCTAGTCCTTATTAGACCACAAAACGAATCATCAGTTTTGCTTCAGGCTACTGTTCTACTAAGTAGGATGTAGGGTAATTATCTGAACCTTTTTCATACTCATTTTCTTCCTTGCAGTTTAGAGGACGCAACTAGGAGCTTCACTTAGACGTCATCAATAATAGTGTTACAAAACCTAAGCAATTTAGGCACTCGAGTGAGTTGACACGTAGAACTAACACGTGTCGCTGAACATCTGAAACACATGCTTTGAATGATTGTATATAACCACATTATCAAGACAGGAAATTTCCATTCTGACACCAAATGAGAGCAATATGCATGTCCTGTACCTTTCATTTGTGCCATTGTATCATGCTTTTAAGATAATCTTTGAATGCTTAAATTATTATCTGTTCGACTTTATTATTAGTTGGTGAAACATTTGCAAGCCGAAGTGTAAATATGCAGAGAAGGATAATCTGCAAAATGTAAATTGGGAAAGCAGCAATTACCAATTGTTGCCCGGATATTCAGATGAACTTTCTTGCCAAAGTAGTTGAAAGAGGTTTACGTCATGATCCATCTATAATATGTAAAAGGCATAAATCACCTACTCCACTTGCTTGTTAACTGTAGTAACTTAATCAATTCTGATCATTCATACACCTTCACAGTATCTTCAAAGCCAAAGCAAGAATCATCTCGCCTCATCGCTAAGATGAGTTGATCTAGCATCTCATAAATCACAACAGAACAAGGATGAGACTTGTCAGCAACGTGGAAGCTATGCGTTTCAGTGTTAATGTTAATCCAACTACAACCAGGAAACTTCTTCAGCCCTTTGTCTTTCATCATTGTTCTTACCCGAGCAACAACATCCCATCTATGTGAAGAAGCATATAAATTTGAAAGGGACACATAATTTGAGGGGTTATCAGGTTCCATCTGAATAAGAAACCTGTATGCTAAATTTTGCACCTCACTATTTCCATGAATTGCAGAGGCATTCACAAGTGCACCCCATATACTAGGACCTGGTTTCACAGGCATCGATTTGATGAAATCCAATGCTCTATCGAACTGGCCTGCTTTACCCAACATATCCACGATACATGCACACATCTCCAAAGTTGGTTCTAAATCATAATCATTTAGAGCAGAATCATATATCCGGATGCCCTCATCGACCAATCCTGACCTAGCACAAGCAGAGAGAACTCCAACAACCGTAATCATATCAGGTTTGATCCCATTTTGAAGCATTTTCTCATACAAAATGATGGCACCCCGACCATTCCCATGTGAGGAGTACGCAGAAATCATTGAACTCCACGATATTGTATCCTTAGTAACACAATGATATTCAAACACTCGTCGTGCACAACTCAAAGATCCGGACTTAGAATACATATCGATTAAAGCATTACACAAAGACACTTCATGATTCAATCCTCTCCTAGTTGAAAATGCATGAATCTGTTTTCCACCTTTCGAACGATCAAATGAACAACAAGCAGGTAGGACACTAATAAGCGAAACCTTATTGGGTTCTACTCCTTCCACTCGCATGTCTTTAAAGAGTACCAAAGCTTCATCAAAATTCCCATTCAGCACATAGCCATTGATCATTGTTGTCCAAGCAAAAACATTTCTATGCTTCAACCTATCAAAAACCCGCCTCGCCAATTCAACCCTGAAACTTTTCGAATACATATCAATCAAACAACATCCTAAGTGAACATCAGAACAAATAACGAAATCTGAATCCAATCCACTCTTCACGATATAGCAATGCAGCTCTTTCCCATAATGCCAGTACTTCTTCACCTCTCCACACAAAGAAAGAAGTGTTGAAGCCGTAAATGCATCAAATTTCCAACCTTCAATCTGCATATCCTTCACAAAATCCCATAACTTATCATCCAAAGCTCTCTCATTTTCACCCGTATATCCTGAAATTACAACATTAAACGACGAAATATTCCTCTGTGGCATTTCATCAAACACCTTCAAACAATCTTGAAAAACCCCACATTTGCTATACAAAGACATGAAAGAATTAGCAACAACAGTATCTAAAACAACCCCATTTCTCACACACTTCCCATGAACAATTTTCGCAGAAACAATATCCCCTAATTCACCCAAAATTTTCACTATACCCGAAATGGTAAACTCATCAGGAGTGACTTTACTTCTACACATTTGATTGAAAAGCTTAATACTTTGTCCAAAGAACTTATTTTTAGCATACCCATTAATCAAAATGTTCCAAAGATATAAACTTTTGTGTTCAAAAGTGTCAAAAACAAGCTGAGAGTCAACTGGGTTTTGGCATGCAAAGTATGAGGAGATGAGTTTAGTTGCTATAACGGAATTTTGGTCAAGTCCAAGTTGAATAATTTGGGAGTGTAATTGTTTGGTATATTTGAGAGATTGAGATTCAATTGAAAGCTGAAGTAAGTCAATGAAATTAGGAGTTGAAGAAGTGTAAAGACGCTGAGTTTTGGTTGAAAATTTCAAGATTTTGCTTGCTGAGAGGATTATCATTAATATTGAGATTAAAAATCAAAGGGGAATATAGAAAAGTATTTTAAAGATTTTGAGGTATGATTGAAAATACTAATTTACTATTTCATAGTTTCAATTTCGTTTAGAGAAGGCGCGGGAAGATGATAAACTGAAGTGCATGCACATTCGCACTGAACTATGAGAAATTGATGAGAACTGAGAAAACAGAAATTTGATATGTCGTTCTTTTTCTGTTTTTTCCCCCCTTCTTATTCTTGCTTTTAAGAGTTTGATGAACGTCAAATCTTTTTCCTTATTTTTGTTGCATTGGGGTGTGAATACTCGTGCAGGGCGGCTCAAGCTAAAGTTTAATACGATGCCTAGAGTTTTAAAAAAAAAGTTATAAAATATATTTTTATTTGAGTTCTGTTTACTTAAAAAACGGATAAAATTGAATTTATATGTAGTTCTAAGGATACATGGTATAACTTTGGTACGAATCAGAAAAGTAAGTAAGAAATATATCGAATATTGAATGGATAAAGGAATGAAATACAAACCAAATTGAATAGAGAATGATTTATAAACAAGCAAGATGAATCGATGTCCCAGCTCGAAAAAGGATAATCTCAACTATGTCAATGTAATAATCTTATGAATGTATCAATGTTTTCTTTGGATGTTTATGTGTGTCCGCCTTACAGAAAATAATACTCACTCTTCATATAGTGAAAGAATCATACTTTGGATGTAATAAAAAAAATACATAGTGGGGATCCCACGATAGATTAGTTGATCAGTTTTTCCTTTATTTCTGCCGAGATTCTCTCCCTGGTGCGGCTACAACGGCTCTTTGTCTCTTAGCTCGATCTTGATTGATCTTATTATCGGTCGATCTCCCGATCTCGAGCTCGATATTGACTCGGGCTCAATATTGACTCGAGCTCGGTATTGGTTGGTCTCTGACTCTTGAGTTCGGTAACACTGTTTCATGTCATAGCTCGATATTGACTCGAGCTTGATATTGACTCGATGCTCGGTATTGAATCGAACTCTGTATCTTGAGCTCGATAACCTGGCTTTACCTCTGATCTCGAAGTTATAATGACTAACCCTCGGTTATTCATGTTCCAATCCCGACTATCCACACGAAGGGCAACTCAGATTTGACAGTATATAGATAGTCCCCTCGTTTCTCGGAAAGAATGTGGCGAGAAACGATATGATTTTTCAAACGACATGACTAGATACACACTGACGTCTGCATCGAGCCCGACCATGACGTACGTGATAGATGTCCCGTCGGTTCAGTTACCGAGGCATTAAATGTGCGTAAGACGATGGTAACCGTCATCGCCAACTCTATAAATAGCTCCTCTCTTCACCATTTTCTACTTTTAAATTTCTAAGGTCCAAATCTACTAAGTTCATCTTCTGAGTTTTGCATTTGCAAATCTACGATTTTCACTGCAAGACTCTTCTTAGAACACCAAATCTCATCATCTCCCTGTATTTTTAATCTTCAAATCTAAAATGGCAAAAACGTCAAAAACTGTTTCTCAAAAAGAAAATGCTTCTTCATCGAGGCCGATCGGCGATAAAACACCAATGGAGCCATGACCTGAGGAGTGCGTTCCCGGAGGGTACGTTCTCACTTCTGATTTTAAGACCGACAAAGCCTCACCGGTTCCAGGTCGATGCGAGCCAGTATCGACGTATATGTGCTCGATAACTGAGGGATACCTTAAACAGGTAAGGAAAGATTACAACTGGGAGAACAAAGAAGTGATAATTCCGGCTCCCGAAAAAGATATTACTACTCATGTGAAAGGGTCTTTAAGTGTTTACACTTACCTTTTCACGTTGGGCCCCCTCGACCTTGTTGTCATCGATTTTTCCGCCAATACCAAATAACCCTAGGCCAAATCCTCCTTTTTTTTGGCGGGTCATTATTCTGATCCGCTTCTTCGTGAACAAAGTCGAGGGGATGCCTTTCACCCTTGACCACCTCATCAGGTTGTATAGCCCCCCGCCTTAATCGAGGTGGGTTAATAAAACTCCAGCGTCGGGCTACCAAAGTGATGTTCTCGAGCATAGACGAGGACAATGACCAAGGCTGGATGGGCCGGTTCGTTCGAGTGAAGACTTCCGACCTAATCCCGACCGAGAAGATGTCATTTCCTGAGTAATGGAACATGAAGCGTAAGTACAATCCCCCAATTAGCTCCTATTAATTGTTTTGCTCCTTTGCTTCTTCCCATCGATATCCTTTTCCGTGATGTATCGATCGCTTGGATGCCCGGTTCAATTCCAATCCTCAAGAGTTGGGTTCGGGACCTAGCTTCGACCTCTATGTATGCCGAGCGCTCATGGAGCGATCTATCAAAGGGCCGATGGGAGGCCAAAACT
Organism: Nicotiana otophora; assembly: GCA_000715115.1. Taxonomy (NCBI): domain Eukaryota; kingdom Viridiplantae; phylum Streptophyta; class Magnoliopsida; order Solanales; family Solanaceae; genus Nicotiana; species Nicotiana otophora. The sequence continues at coordinate 56,810 of AWOL01S0001403.1, forward strand.
CATGGTAAGCCTCTTTTCTGCGTTTTTGACTATTTTGCTTGAAGTATCTCTCACTTAATTTCCTTTCATACAAGCCTTGGCAAAGATGACATCATGAGGCCCTTATCTGGTAAGGGGGATACTTCGATTCTGGCACCGAAACCGGATAAAAATGACAGAAAGAGGAAAACAATCTCAACCCCCAAGGATCCCGAACATAAGACGAGGACAACTCGTAAGCCGAGGAAGAACATCATCCTCCTGACCGAAGACTGCATTCGACGTCTTAGGGATGAAGACGAAGGAGAGGAAGAAGACAATTCCGGGGCTGGTAGCCCGAGTGAGATGAGCACCGAGGCCCCAAAGGACACTGAATCGGTGAAGGCTGCAGAGGTTCCATCTCGAGATGAGGGAGTCTGAGAAAGAGAATCGGGCGAAGTCCCAGAGCCGTAGAGGATCGAGGATGCCTCCCACCATAATGAGCCTACGGCGGGTACAGCTGTGGGGGATGATCTCGAGGCTCGCTGTGATGGAGAGATTACCCCAAGTGATCCACTTGGGGTAATGGAAATTGGAGGCTCCCCGCTGCTACCCTCATTTTCCGAGGAGATGATTCAAGAGGCTCGGGTCTTGAAGACCCTCTCCATCGAAGGAGGCCACGGAAAGGAAGATCCCTTCCGCGATTATTTTACTGGGGTTGAAGATGCTACTGGCCTGAGCGATTTGGAGGTCTCGAGGAAGGACTTGGGTGAGGCATCGAGCCTTTTTAACGAAGTGCAGAAAGCTTTGAATCGGGTAAGCCTTTACTCCTCTTGTTGGTATTACCCATGTGTTTGTTTTTCTCTCCCTGTCTAACTCATTTTCTTCTTTCTGTTTATGCCTCAACGTTTAATCGGGAAGCATTTTATCGATCTCGAGCTGCGCTAAGTCGGTATGAGGCCGATCTTCGAAGGCTCACGGAGGAGAGGAATGCCCTTAAACTTCTCTGTGGGCAAATAGAAGAGGAGATCAAGGACCTCCGAGCCGAGTTGGCCAAGGCTCACCAAGACCAGACCGACCTGACCGAGCAGTTAATGAAAATCTTAAAAACTCAGGGGCACCATTCGGGAACAATGACTAACATTTCAATCTCACAGCTGCACCAGAAGATCAAGATGATCGGGCAGCTCTGTGAGGAGGTCGATATGATAAAGGCAGAGACCTTGGGTTGGAAAGAAGGTATGGATCGCGTCGCTGCAGAAAAAGAGACTGCTTTATCCAAATTGTCATCGGGCGAAAGTCAGCTTCGAGGTATGAAGGAAAAAATCTCAATTCAGGCGAAGAGGATAGAGGAGCTCGAGGCTCGGTTGGCTTCTGAACTTGCAAAGGCCAAGTCTGAAGCTGCAAAGGCAAAGGCTGAAGCGATTGTGGCCGTCTACCGGGCCGATGCTGAAGCCGCTCAGCAAGAAAGGCAGCGGAGACCGCTCAAACTCGGGCATATTGGATTGCTGAACTTGCCAAATGCCAATCTAGGAGGGAAACCCTCTAGGAGATCCACACTCGGGGTTTCGATCTTATCGACGAGATAAAAAAGGCTAGAGAGCATGAAACCGAAGCTGCAGCGTTGGCCTCCGATGACGACGACGATAATGACGAGAGAAAAAGCAGGTCCGAGAGCGGGGAGGACATCGATGGAGGAGAAACTGCCCCCGGAGAAATCAGGAACCTTAGGATTTTTTATTTTCAATCTTTTGTGTATGGTCCTGATCGGACCATGTAAATATCTTCATATATATAAAGATCTTTTTCCTTTTCTGACTTGCCTTTATTTCATTCTGTGCCTTGTGAAAATTTTGTTTCATTCATGCCTTATGAAAATTTCGTTCATAAGTTCGAGGCTTTAGGCAATTCGATCGAAGTCGGATTAGTCAAATGAGTACTTGCACGAACTCGGAGTAGGGTGACCCTTAGGGTTTAACTAAGTGAGTATTTGCTCGAACTCAAAATAAGATAGCCCTTGGACTTCGTAGTCGAGTGAGAATGATTTCTCGAACTCGAATTAATGGCAGCCCTTGGGCTCGATAGATAATCCCCGAGTGAGAATGGTTGTTCGAACTCGAGTTAGGGTAGCCCTTAGGCTTTATTGTCGAGTGAGGATTTGCTCGAACTCGAAGTAAGAATAGCCCTTAGGCTTAGTGATCGATCTCGTTGATTTTTCGGTTGGCAGTCCCCGATTTATGGGGTAATAGTCGACCCTTAAGCCTGTTTGCATAATAGATCACGAAATATAGGAATATTTCTAGGATATAAGATATCGGTAAAGAAGAAATTTCTCTTTATAAGTCATTATACATGTGTTTATGTTTTGTTCCAGGGCTCGGGCAAACTACACGGGCATGGCTCGTTTGACCATTTGGCCCTTAAAATTTTTCCTATCGAGACCTTGTTGCCATGAAGTAACAAAGTAACTTTCTTGCACCGCACTTGATGGACATCGTCATTGATATATTCGAGGGTAATGCCCCCCAATATTCGAGGTTGATTGTAAGGAGGCCTCGGATACTGTTGAATTGTTCCAAGTTAGCACGATCAATGATTGCCTCATTAAAAACCTTGCCAAAAAACCCATTTGGAAAAAAATCGGTCTAAGGAAAAAAGAGTGTAACGCGTGCTTTCAGGCCTAAAGGCCCCGATTCGAATAATCCATCGATGTTTTTGGTCGATCACATGTGAGGGTTAATTTCACAAGTCGTACCTTAGAAATAGTATCGTTTTAGGTGTGATACGTTGTAATTGCTCGGTAGTCCTTTGCCGTTTATCACGCCGAGCTTGTAGGACCCCTTTCCGACGATTTCGAGAACCTGATATGGTCCTTCCCAGTTCGGCCTAATTTCCCTTCATTCGGATTTCGGGTGTTGAGGGTGACTTACCTCAGTACCAAGCCCCGAATTTGAAATATCGAAGATTGGTTCTTCGATTGTAGTATCTTTCGATCCGCTATTTTTGGGCAACCAATCGGACGAGAGCGGCCTCTTGTCTTTCGTCCAATAATTCCAGGCTCGTGTTCATAGTCCCGTTATTCTATTCCTTTGTTGCATATCGAAACCTGATGCTAGGTTCTCCGACCTCGACCGGGATCAAAACTTCAGCGCTATAGACCAATGAGAATGGCATTTCTCCGGTACTATATTTTGATGTTGTGCGATATGACCATAGGACCTTGGGCAGTATTTCTCTCCATTTTCATTTGGTGTCGATCAATCTCTTCTTAAGATTCTGGATGATAGTTTTGTTGGTCGATTCGGCTTGTCTGTTTCCGCTGGGATGGTACGGTATTGATAGGATCCTTTTGATCTTGTGATCCTCGAGAATTTTAGTTACTTTGCTGCCGATGAATTGTTTTCCATTATCACATACAATCTCGGCTGGCACCCCGAATCGACATATGATGTGGTCCCAAATGAAGTCTATCACTTCTTTTTCTCTGACTTTGTCGAAAGCCTGTGCTTCAACCCATTTAGAAAAATAATCAGTCATAAACAAGATAAACTAAGCTTTACTTGGGTCGATGGGAGGGGGGCCGACGATGTTCATCTCCCATTTCATGAAAGGCCATGGAGATAGGACCGAATGTAGTAGCTCCACAGGTTGATGAATCATAGGCGCATGTCTTTGACATTTGTCGCATTTTCGAACGAACTCCTTCGCATCTTTGCTCATATCGGTCCAATAATACCCTGCTCTAATCGCTTTGTGGACCAACGAATCGGCACCTAAATGGTTTCAACAAGTGCCCTCGTGAATTTCCCATAGTATATAATCGGTATATCCTAGTGCCAGACATATTGCCAATGGTCCATCAAAAGTCCTTCTGAATAGCGTTCCGTCTTCGGATAGGGTGAATCGTGCTGCCTTTGTGCGCAAAACTCTCGATTCCTTTGGATCCGATGGAAGCCTCCCATTTTTGAAGTATTTATATATTTGTTTCTCCAATCCCAGGTTAGACTTATGGAATTTATCTCAGCGTGACCTTCTTCGATCACTGATTTTGTGAGTTGTACGACAATCCCCGAGTTGAGTTTGTCATTTTCGACCGATGAACCTAAGTTCGCAAGAGCGTCAGCCTCATTGTTCTGTTCTCGGGGTACATGTTGCAAAGTCCACTCTTTAAATTGATGTAGAGTCACCTATAATTTATCCAAGTACCTTTGCATTCAATTTTCTCGGACTTCAAAAGTTCCGTTAACTTGGTTTACCACGAGGAGGGAATCACACTTAGCTTCTATGATCTCTGCTCCCAAGCTTATTGCTAGTTCGAGACCTGCAATCATGGCCTCATAGTCGACCTCATTGTTAGTCAATTTCGTAGTTCTGATGGATTATCTAATTACTACTTCTGTGTGATTTTAGTACAATGCCTAATCCGGACCCCTTCGCGTTCGAGGCACTGTCCGTGAAAAGGGTCTAGACTCCCGAAGAGGTTCCCTACTTTATAAGTAGCTCCCTTTCAATCTCGGGCACGAGGGTTGGCGAAAAGTCAGCCAAGATTTGAGACTTGATAGCGGTTTAGGGTCGATACTCGATATCGTACCCGCCGATTTTTATGGCCCATTTGTCCAATCGACCCGAAAACTCGGGTTTGCAAAAAATGTTTCGAAGAGGATAAGTTGTTACAAGATGTATCGAGTGAGATTGGAAATATGGTTTTAATTTTCTAGAGGAGCTTATTAAAGCAAGCGCTAATTTTTCTAAGTGCGGATATCTAGTTTCGGCCTCGCCTAAGGTCCGACTAACATAATAAATAGGGAATTGCGTACCTCGTTCTTCTCGAACCAGGACTCCACTTACCGCTATCTTCGAGATAGCTAAGTACAAGTAAAGTTGTTTGTCCACTTTCGGGGTATGAAGCAGAGGCAGGCTTGATAAATACCGCTTTAGTTCTTCCAAAGCGTGTTGGCATTCCGGAGTCCTGCAAAGTTGCTTTTCTTTTTAAGCAGTGAGAAAAATCGTGGCTTCTATCTGAGGATCTTGAAATTAATCGTCCCAAGGCGGCAATTCTCCCCGTTAACCTTTGCACGACCTTTCACATTATCTACTACTGTAAAGTCCTCGATAGCTTTGATTTTATCGGGGTTGATTTTGATTCCTCGATTGGATACCATGAAACCGAAAAACTTGCCCGAGCCAACCCCGAATGCACATTTTTCGGGGTTGAGCTTCATATTGTACTTCTTTAGCACGTCGAACATTTTCTGCAAAATGCTTTAAATGGTCCTTTGCTCGTAGGGACTTAACTAACATGTCATCAATATAAACTTTCACTGATTTTCCGATTTGTTTTTCGAACATTCGATTTATTAGGCGTTGATAAGTTGCACCAGCATTTTTTAGACCGAATGACATTACGTTATCACAATAAGTGTCGTACTTAGTAACAAACGAGGTTTTTTCTTGATCCTCCGGGTTCATTTGTATCTGGTTGTACCCAGAGCAGGCGTCGAGAAAATTGAGAGTCTCGTGGCCGGTCGTGGCATCAATCATACGATCGATGCTAGGCAAAGGAAAAGAATCCTTAGGGCATGCTTTGTTCAACTCTTTATAATCTATACACATTCTAAGTTTGTTTCCTTTCTTAGGGATCAGCACCACATTTGCTAGCCATTCAGGGTCTCGAATGGATCCTATTTTCAGAAGTTTGGTTACCTCATCCTTGATGAAGGCATGTTTGACCTCGGATTGGGGCCTTCTTTTTTGCTTTATCGGACAAACTTTTTTATCCAAGCTTAGTCTATGAGTGGCTATCTCCGGTGGGATTCCTGTTATGTCGAGATGGGACCAAGCGAAATAGTTCATGTTAGCTATAAAAAATTGAATAAGCTTTTTCCTGAGCTCGGGATCTAACCTCGTGCCCAGGTATACCTTTCGCTCGGGCAGATGTTCGACTAGCGTAATTTTCTCCAGTTCTTCGACCGTTGACTGGGTAGCATTGGTATCATCAGGGACCATAAAGGATCGAGGGATCCCATATTCATCATCTTCGTCAGTCTTCTGATTCTCTAACTGGGCCGAGGCTGACGTTTGTGATTGCTATTTGGTATCCTGTTCACCCTTCGAATCCGATACATTCGTCGATGATAGTGTAGATATCAGAATTACCTCATCGATGGCGAACATTTCTCTTGTGGTCAGTTGCTCTCCGTAGACCGTTTTGACTCCCTCCGATGTTGGAAATTTCAGAACCTGGTGGAGGGTCGAGGGTGCATCTCTCAAATTGTGGATCCACGATCTTCTAAAAAGAGCGTTATACCTCATGTCGCCTTCGATTACGTGGAACTTCGTTTCTTGGATGGTCCCGACCACGTTTATTGATAGGACTATCTTGCCCTTAGTTGTTTCACATGTCATATTGAATCTGTTTAGAACCAGGCTTGCGGGAACGACCTGGTCCTGTAGACCGAGCTGCTCTACGACCTTCGATCTAATAATGTTGGCCGTACTACCTGGATCAATTAACACACGCTTAACTTGAGTTTTATTCATAAGTATAGATATTACCAGTGCATAGTTATGGGGTTGCGTGATTCCTTTTGCGTCTTCATCACTAAAGGACAAGGTTCCTTTAGGTGTGTAATCCTGAGGTAGAGATCGCTTCTCTCTTTCAACCGATATCTTAGTGCGTTTAAGCACTGGCCCTTGGGGGATATCGATCCCACAAATGATCATGTGGATGATGTGTTGTGGCTCTTCTTGTTCGTTTTATCTTCTGAAATCCCTATTTTTGAAATGATTTTTTGGTCGGTCACTTAAAAATTCTCGAAGGTGCCCTTTATTGAATAATCGGGCTACCTCCTCTCTCAATTGCCTGCAATTTTCCGTTCTGTGGCCATGAGTGCCATGATATTCACACATTTGATTAGGATTCCTCTGGGTTGGATCAGTCTGCAGAGGTCGAGTCCATTTAGTATCTTTGATGCGTCCGATAGCCGATACGATGGTGGATGCATCGATGTTGAAGTTATAATCCGATAACCGCGGTGCTTCCTTAGGTCCAGTATGCCTGTCGAACCCATTATTGTTGATCAGCCCCCGAGACCCTTGGCCTTGATCACTTCTTTTATTGATTTGTATGAGGTTAGGTCTTGGTTCGTTACCCCCATAATCTCCACTATACGGCCGGTATCGGTCCCTGATCGGCCTTTGTTCTCAGTTGATGTCCCTTTTAATAATGGACCCAGAACCCAACTGGTCGTCTTCGACTCTAATCTTTGATTGGTACCGATTGTGAACATCGGCCCAGGTAATAGCTGGGTACTCGATCAAGTTCTGCTTCAACTATCGTGAAGCTATCGAGCTTTGTTCGTTTAAACCTTGAGTGAAAGCTTGAACAACCCAATCGTTTGTGAGTGGTGGTAGGTCCATTCGTTCCATTTGGAAATGAGATACGAATTCTCTTAGCATCTCGTTATCCTTTTGTCTTACCTTGAAAAGGTCCGACTTCCTGGTTTCGACCTTTATGGCTCCAACGTGTGCTTTTACGAAAGAATCTACAAGCATAGCAAAAAAGTCGATAGAGTTAGACGGTAAATTATGATACCATATCATTGCTCCCTTTGACAGGGTTTCACCGAAATTATTCAATAATACAGATTCAATCTCGTCGTCCTCTAGATCGTTCCCTTTAATAGAATATGTGTAAGAGGTGACGTGTTCGTTGGGGTCGGTCATTCCATTATACTTAGGAATTTCGGACATGCAGAACTTCTTGGGGATCGGTTTCGGAGCTGCGCTTGGGGGGAAGGGATTTTGTACGAATTGTTTGGAATCCAAGCCTTTCAATATCGGTGGTGCCCCCAGAATCAGATCAACCCTGGAGTTATATGTTTTCACCTTTTTTGTCATTTGCTTCAATCCTCCTTTCTCCCGACTCTATTTGTTTTGCCAATTCCTCGAACATCTTAACAATTTCGGGATTAGTCCCTGATTCTTGCTCATTCGACCTTACTACAGTTGTCCCCGTTTTGTGGGTGACTTCTTAGGGTAGACCAGGCTCGAGTCTGGCCGGTGCCTGGGTTTGGCTCTGCAATTGGGCTATTTCTACTTGTTGAGCTTGCAACATTTCGAAAATCATAGGCAAGTTGATTCTATTTTCCTCAGTGTTTTGGGTAGTTCGAGTTGCAGATCGAGTTCCACCGTGAATGTTATTTTCAGGGTCGGAGCGTTGGTTTGCCTCGATGGCTGCATGTGAATTAATGTCTATTGGTTCTTCGACCCGAGCTCCAATGGGATCGACGAGTGGCCTTCCACCCCCGGGGGTTAAGTTGTTGTTCTGATCTTGAAGGCTAGCTTCGTTGACAACAGGTAGTGCCATTAGTTGAGAATTCGTCGTTTTCAACCTGAAATTCAAAGACACTTCCAAGAGCAAGTGTAAAATAGTATGTTTCACAGAGATTTGTACCAAATAATCACTATTATCCTTAGCCCCACGGTGGGTGTCAAACTGTTTACTCGAAAAACAGATAGAGTTGAATTTATATGTAGTTCTAAGGATACATGGTATAACTTTGGTACGAATACGAATCGGAAAAGTAAGTAGAAATATATCGAATATTGACTGTATAAAGGAATGAAATACAAACCAAATTGAATAGAGAATGATTTATAAACAAGCAAGATGAATCGATGTCCCAACTCAAAAAAGGATAATCTTAACTATGTCAATGTAATAATCTTATGGATGTATCAATGTTTTCTCTGGATGTTGATGTGTGTCTGCCTTATAGAAAATAATACCCACTCTTCGTATAGTGGAATAATCCTACTTTGGATATAATAAAAAATATATAGTGGGGATTTCACGATAGATTAGTTGATCAGTTTTTTCTTAATTTTTGCCGAGATTCTCTCCCTGGTGCGGCTACAACGGCTCTTTGTCTCTTAGCTCGATCTTGATCGGTCTTGTTATCGGCCGATCTGCCGGTCTCGAGCTCGATATTGAATGAGACTCAATATTGACTCGAGCTCGGTATTGGTTGGTCTCTAACTCTTGAGTTCGGTAACACTGCTTCATGGCATAGCTCAATATTGACTCGAGCTTGATATTGACTCGATGCTCGGTATTGAATCGATCTCTGTGTCTTGAGCCCGATAACCTGGCTTTACCTCTGATCTCGAAGTTACAATGACGACCCTCGGTTCATCATGTTCCAATCCCGACTATCCACACGAAGGGCAACTCGGATTTGACCATATACAGTTCTATTCTTTTAGCTTTTTGAGATGCAAATTTATTAATTATCTTTTTTTATAATCGATTTTCTCTAATAGTTTCTTTTCAATTGATAATATAGCCGACTCATTTAATCTTTCTTGAGGTATTGTTGATCTCAGATAAGAGTTTATATAGCAATAGAAGTATAGAACTATTGTAAGCTTAAAGATATTGTTGAACACTTGAACTAATCAAATCTAAAACAAGAAGACGAGTAATGAAATCTTGGAGAAAGAAGGTGAGTAAGAATATTAAAGAGAAAGACATAAAATATGTAGAGGTTTCCGAAATATGAAGAGATTGGCGAAAAGAAAGATTGACTTGGGCAAATTAAGAAAGGGAGAGTAAAATTTGGCATGTTACCTACATGGGCGGATTTAGGGGGCGGAAGGGTGTTCACCCGAACCCCCTTTGTCGAAAACTTTTATTGTATATATAAGGCAAAATCTGTTTTTTACCTCTATATATTATGTTTTGAATCCCCTTGACACGTTCCAAAAGCATAGTTTAGTGGTCAAGGGGGTTCAAAACCTTAATAAGGTAATATTCTATACCCACTAGCTACGACCTTTCTAACTTTTTCTTTTTTGAATTACCTTCGCAATAATCCTGCCTTCGTCACTGGTTACCTAATGAAGGAATAAAAAGTGAAAAATTAAAGCGTTAGGGAAAACTATTCATCTATCCATTTTTAAATAAGTCAAATTATTACTTTATTTACATATTTAAAGAGCTTTCTTTCCATTAATATTAAAAACTTTGTTTTTATATTAAAATACTAAATATTATTTTTTAAATACCTATAAAACATATAATTATTTTTTTAAAAATAGGCTCCGAAATTTGGGTACCTAAGCCACCAGCCTTACTACTAAAAACATTAAAGCCGGCACTGTCCTCATGTATGTTCTTATGATTGCAGATCGCTTCTACAAAGAAGCATACACCAATTCCCTACATCTAAAGGTTAGTGAGATGAAACGGTAAGTACTACGTTATAGTTTACTCTTAACGAGTGATCTTGGGTTCCAACCTTGGGAAAAAGTCGCAATCGGCAGGAACGTTTCACTCTTAAAATAATTTTTTGGTACGAATTCGAATTAATGCATTCATACTCATATCAAAGCAAGCTAATTATATGGTACCACGTGCCATCTTCTAACTAGAAATCCTAAACAAATTCAAAATCTTTTCTCTAGTTGATCAATGCTTTCTTGAAAAACAAATTCAAAATCTTTTCTCTAGTTGATCAATGCTTTCTTGAAAAAGAATAGTTTGGTATACTAAGTTCTCGCTATGCGCGGGTTCGGAAAAGGACCGGGTCACAAGGGTCTATCGTACACGGTTTTACCCTGCATTTCTGTAAAAGACTATTTTCACGGCTCGAATCCATTAACTCTTGATCAAATGGCAGCAAATTTACCAATTACGCCAAGGCTCCCTTCCCATTTTGAGAAAAAGAAAAGAGTATAATAAGTTCCAAGCAAGCTTAATTATATGGTACATTTCCTCAACATGAGCATCACACTAATCACCAGTACTGAGCGTTTTTTGCAGCTCAGATAGCATAAAGTACATAATGTTAAACTAAAGTCGAAAGTCCTAACACGACCTTACAGAGACTTACAAAATTATTTAACCGGAAATCTTCTTTTTTTTTTTGGGCAATACAGTGTATAAAGCATCTAGCGTTCGAGCAGGAGGGCCGCTCCTCAAGGTGTGTAATGTAGACATCCTACTGATTCCACGACTCGAACCAAGGCCCCTCGACACATTGAAACAACTTTATAGTTGCTCCAAGGCCCAGATACTATGGTCGGATAAACCTTCTTTGGGGAAGTTGAAGAAATTTTCTTGAAGAGGATTTAATAAAAAGCTGGAGTAGTAGCCATAGTTTGCAGGCAATTAGGAGTTGTAATGGTTTTGTTGCAAGTTGTAGTATTGATGAATTGGCCATAAAAATCATCCAAATTCCATAATCCATCCCACATAATATCTTCATTAGAGGAAGGCTCAGGCACTGATACTGAAGAGCAACTATTGAGCATAGAGTAGAAGAAGCCAACTTGATTTTGTTGATCAACTGTTCTTGGGTACAAAATTGTCATTTCTTGTTTTGCTTGAGGCATAGTTGGGACTTTATTCTCATTCGGATCGAATAACGACATCACTTTTTTGATATCGATTTGATTGTTGATTTGTTGTTGTTGCTGTTGTTGCAGCTGTTGCTGTTGTAGGAAGTGTTGTTTTTTCCAGAGACGAGCTCTTGACTTTTCAGAGTTAGCGCACGAGTTCTTGGTCTTTTTCTTAAAATGTGTCCTCCAATAGTTCTTGATCTCGTTATCAGTTCTCCCTGGCAAGCTTCGAGCAATAGTTGACCATCTGTATTAAGTTTAATGAAGATTATTTTGTCAAATACTACGCTTAATTAATATGATAAAAAAGAATTTTCAGGATTAATTAAGCAATTAATCACCTATTGCCCCATTTAGCATGAAGCTCAAGAATGATCCTCTCTTCGTGTGGGGTTATTTGCCCCCTCTTTAGGTCTGGCCTCAAGTAATTTACCCATCTCAACCTACAACTTTTTCCATTTCTTTTCAACCCTACAAAAAAACAAATAACCAAAAATAAGAAAACCACTTAATCAAAAGAAATAACACTGTTTTTTTGCTTCGATTCTTCAAAAATATTTCTTCGTCAGCATCGGATTCTCGAAAAATGCATATTTCCCTAGTAGTTAATTTTTTTTTTGTTTAGTTTAACCATTCGATATTCAGAATTCACCAACCCAACTAATTCAGATTCGTGCATTAGAAGTAGTTGTCAATTTGGTAGAAAAAGGAGTTACCCGTAAGCCTAGCAACAGAATTCCACCTGCCTTCACCATGCAACTTGACATATTCAATGAGCAATCTGTCCTCTTCAGCAGTCCAAGGGCCTTTTCTCCAACCTTCTTCTAATATTCCCCAGTTTCCCATTTGCTCACTACTCATTATTTCACAAAGCATTTATATATATATAGTAAGAGTTAGTAGTATTTTTAGGTAAGCTTCTGCTGCTTTGTGCTGAAAAATTATGTGACATAATCTGCAAGTGTTTGTTGGGTATTTATATATGCAGCCAAAGCTAGGACCCCAATATTCTCACTTCTTTCCATCAGTCAATTCTTATGTCACTATCCTTTCTTCTTTCAAGCTAGATATGATCTGTATCATACAATTAACTTCTTAAATTACCAAATTGTCCTCGTCTATCTTTCTTTTAAAAAAAAAAATTATATTTATCGAAGAATAATATATTGGGGAAAGGATGATAGATCTAGTGAGAAATGAGAATCGAACCTTACACATTTAGCATTACAAATTAACAACTAATATATCTCATATTTAATAAATTCTTTTAAGCATATTGTACTAGTAAAACTATTGATTTTGCTGGAAAAAACATCATATTACGCGGTGATGCAGCTAGATGGTGATACAGTTAGAAATGATCACAATAGCAAGGTGTTTAGTCTTTATAATGAGTTAATTATCGGTTTTTTGAAGAAACATACTTGTATTCATGATGTTACAAAGATATGTAACATTTAATGTTGCGTTAGAATGTCTGTGTAAATCGAGATAGAATTTAATATTTTCACGTTATACTATAATATATGATTTGTTTTGATCTATGATTAATAAGGAATAAGAAGGAAAATAGAACAATATAATTTTTAGACTTGTCAAAAGAGTTTTCTTTTCATTTATACTTATGAAGATGAGAAGAATTTGAAAATCGAACGAAAGGAAATAAAAAATAAAAGAAAGAACAAAAGAATTGTAAAGCCAATGCCCAAGACAATATCCAAAAGGGTACTTGAAAGTAAAAAAGAAGATTGCCAAGGGATTGGGTGACATGTTCGCATCTTGATCAAATCACATAAGTATATTTAGTTAATGTTAAATCACAAAAAAGTGAGCCCACACACAAAAAAACAATTAAAAAGAACAGTAAGTTTCATAGACAAAGGACACGTATAACATAGGTTAATGCATTTGGACAATTAGACACTCAAAAAGACTTAAAGAAGAATTTTTCTTGTTATTTCTTTACTTAATTAGTCGTTAATCAATAAATTAATTTGGTGGATAATTCTTTAATCTTGAAAGCCACTGGCAAACCTATAAGAAAGAAACAGGTGTTGGATTTGCTTACTTCTTAAGGAGATGGATTCACGGTAATAACTATCTCTATGTTTAATTATAGTTTGTTGGATTCCATTTTGGGAATTAGGGTCCATTAAAATACAATTATTTTTGTAAAAATATCAGGCTAAGATGTCCTTAATACGTCATTAGGGAACAGGTGGTGTTGTTAGTGATGATTTTGCCAGTCCACATTATAAGGTTATTCTTGATTTGCACACTGATATTTATAGATTCTGATTTTATTACACGGTAGTACGGAGTAATAATTTTGTGGATCGATTATAGCTAATAGCATGAAATAAAAAATATAGTTACAGGACTAGAATAATCAGCATTTTTTATCTTTTGTCGTCCTCAAGCGTTAACGACAATAACCATAATAACAAACTCAGTAGAATCTTACAAGTAATGGGTATGAGGAGGCTATTGTATACGCAAACCTTGTCACTACTCTTAGAAGGTAGAGAGGTTGTTTCCGATACGCAGAATAAATGTGAAGAAAATTAAAAAAAAAATAAAAACAAAAGAAGGTGAAGGTAAAAAATCAAGGATTAAAAAAAGAAGGAAAAATGTATGGTATTTAAAAAGAATTCACAAATTATGCAGTTTACATTAATCCTCAATGAAAGATTTTGCAGTAAAATTTACGTTAAGGGCAAGTCCAAATCAGTACTCTTTTAAGGTGACGAGCAAGAGTCGAAGCCGGAAGGTTAAACTAGAGTCTGTAACTTTGTATTACTTTTTCTCAAACTTAAATACAATATTAATTGGCTTGCAATTTCATAATAAATATTTTCCTATGTTAACGTAATTATAAGAACTAATAATATTGACGGATTATTGTTATTCTATTTCCACTCCGAAATATTCTAACTTTTCCACATAAAATTGTCCTTGTTATTGAAATCCAACTTAGTTAATGGGCATCCTTAAATGATTAAATACGAAGCAAGGAAATAATGCTTTAAATTGGAAACTATCTTAAATCCTAGCATGAGATCATGATCAGTTTCCCAATTGAAGTTTATAAAAATCTATTTTCCCTCCTTTTTTCTCTTTGTGAAATACCTAAAATAAAAAATAGAAATTCTCACAGTCACATTAAGAGCATTTTTAAGGCTCAATTATTTAGGAGGTAAACCTCGAACGAACCCTAAATTCTGAAGTTGGTAGGTTTTTTAAAAAATATAATTTTTAATATTGATTTCATATTCTCTCTTCATACAAGAAGACAACTTGAAACACGTGCTATGCGTCTATTCATCGTTTAGATTTCGTATTCGTTTAGGTTTTGGAAACTAGTTTTTGAATAATAAAAAATTCAGATCTTTTGTTTTTTGCAACAAATTTGGTTTTCTCAAAATCCAACATAAATGTATTAAATTTTTTTTAAAACTGTAGGTTTTCACACTCAAAAAAAATATAAATATTCTCCAAGAAGGCAAAAGATATTTTGCAGAGATGCAGTTAGAAAATATCCAAATATAATTTTTGTTGGAAAGGAAAAGATTTTGCCTTTACGAGAAGAATGCCTTTTTTCAACATGAAAACATGTCGGCCTTACAACTCCTAATTAGCTGAATTTATTATGAAAGCCTTTTTTGAACCAAGTTTTGTAAAGATGAAACAAATCGAATCCAAAAACCACCTTAGAGTTCCTATTATTGAATTTTATAAAAGTTACAACAAGAAAAAAAGATTACAACGATCCGTGTAATGTACGGATGAAATGAAAGGAAAAAAAATGAGAATTTTTAAATGGGAAGTACACTAGCAACTTTACACTACGCAAAGCATATTGTTATTTATTTATTAAAACAAGATTGAGTGGCTAAACAGTTGTCTAAATGCAATTAAAATAATGAAGGTGGAGATACTTTAATTATTGGCCTTCTCTTCTTACAGTAACCATCTTTTATACCTCTAATTTCCATTTCTTTATTTTTTTGGAAATGTGTCACTTTAAAGTGGATATGGATAAGAAGCTTAGAATTTTATTAAGTACAAATCACTTTTGTTTTGCTCAAGCTGAAGGGAATGTGGGGATATGCCATAAAAGATTGTCCAGAAGCATTAAAATTTCTTTTCTCGTGTGTATAAATGTGGATTAAGTTTAACTTTTATATATTGATAATATTAAAGAATTTTACACAATTAGTAATCATACATAAAAGTAAAATTAGTAACATGAAAAAAAAAATAAAGCAAATTATAATATAATGTAATAATTCGTTACATTGTTAATGAATATAAGTTAGTATATCCTATTAGTTTATTTGATATTAACCAAGTCATTGGATTTGCAGAATCTTTAAGTATAAAGCTGGATTTTCTATCCTAGGTTTTTTGTCTCACTTTGATAAGGTTGTTTTTTCTCTATATTTTTGTTTAATAGATAGTATCTGATCTTTGATCATGTTTGTCTCCTTTCATAAGGTAAATTTCTGCAATTTACTTTACTTATCCTTTTTTTTTTATATGCCAGATTACACTGTTGTCCCTTCAAGTTGCAACCAAGGACGGAGCTAGGGGGACGAAAGAGGGTTAAATTGAACCTCGTTCGTCAAAAATTTCACTGCGTATATAAGGTTAACTTATTATTTTTCATATATATATTAAATATTGTATTTTTTTAATTTTTTTGTGTGCTTATTTTTTTATTTTTTGAATCTCATTAGTGAAAATCATGTTTCCGCCCCTGCTTATCCCACAACCAACTTGCTAAGCACAAAGTGTTTTATGGTAAATGGTGTTATAATAGGATATAGTTAGTAAAAAGACTTCTATTTTCTATTTATTAGTATTCTTTCATCTATCAAATCACGTATAATCTCAAGAAGATATTTCATCGTCTAAGAATCGAGTTAATCTTAGCTATACATATCAAACAAACAACAACAACAACAAAAACAAAAAGGTATTTAAAAATATTATATATAATCAAATTAAACTTGTGTCTAAATAGTTGGAAAAGAACACTTATCTGCACCGCAGATTAATTAGCACTAGCGAAAACAATAATTTAGAACTCCCACTTGATGAAAAATATAATAATGCAGCACTTCCACTTGCATCCTTGGCACAAATAATGCTCGATTGTCGCATGTTTGTCTTTTTGAATTTTGTATATAAATTGTTGTTGGGATAAACCCTCCGCCAAAATAATATTCACAGTAATAAAAGTGGAATAATAATGTAGCATCGAGATACGGTAATTAACAAGAATAAAAGAGTGACAACGACACCAAGATTTTTACGTGGAAAACTCTTTTGAATAAGGAAAAAACCACGGCCCTGAGACGAGCAACTCATATTACTATAGCAAGGAATTTTACACTTTGTAGGTCCGATTAAAATACTCCAAAGACAACTACAACACTCAAAAGAAATAACACTCTTTGTATATTCTCACCTCACTAAAATATCCCTCACTCTCTATTTCTCTCACCGGCTATTTTCTTATACATTGTATGTGAAACCTCACTCTTTCTTTCTCTCTTTGTTGGTGTGTAGAAATGAGAGCTGAAGCTCTCCTTTTATAGCCGAAGCCTCACTCTCTAAAGCCTACTATATTTGACAATTTGCACACACTTTTCCTTCTTTTTCTTCAATGTTGACAATTCAACAAAGTTGACTACCAAACCAAAGTAATTCAACAAAGTTGGCTACCAAACCAAAGAAATTCTCAGCCAAATATTTTCCTTAGGCACATGCCTATTACTTCGGCTTTTGAATGAGATGGACCTCATTAATCTCCCCCTCCGGTCTCATTCATCTAGAAGAGGTAGCACTATCTTCTAGTTTGAGTGCATGCCGACAAGTTTTTTGCATAGCTCGAACTTGTCTCCTGGTTCCACCTTGGTCAACATATCAGCAGGATTTTCACTCGTGTGAATCTTTTTGACCTGTAAAGATTCGTTCTCCACCTACTCACGAATCCAATGATATCTCACATCTGTATGCTTTGTTCTTGCATGGTATATGGAGTTCTTGCTCAAGTCTATTTGTAACGACCCGGTCGGTCGTTGTGTGAGTTGTAGCCCCGTTTCCTTATTTACTGCTCATTTTGTACTTTATAGTTGTTATGTGACTTGCCGGGTAGTCGGTTCAGGTCCGGAGAGATTTCGAAATGAATTGAGACACTTAGTCTCAAGGTTGAAAGTTTAAGTTGAAATAATTGACCGGATATTGACTTATATATAAACGACCCCGGAATAGAGTTTTGATGATTTCAATAGCTCCGTATGGTGATTTTGGGCTTAGGAGCGTATCCGAAAAATTATATGGAAGTTCGAAGTTAAATTAGGCTTGAAATGGCTAAAATAGAAATTTAAGTTTGGAAGTTTGACCAGGGAGTTGACCTTTTGATATCGGGTTCGAAATCCAATTCTGAAAATTTGAATAGGTCTGTTATGTCATTTATGACTTGTGTGCAAAATTTGAGGTCAATAGGACTTGATTTGATAGGTTTGGGCATCGAATGTAGAAGTTGAAATTTATTCGTTTATTAGGCTTGAATTGGGGTATGATCCGTATTTTTAGCATTGTTTGATGTGATTTGAGGCTTCATCTAAGTTCGTATGATATTTTAGGACTTGTTAGAGTATTTGGTTGAGGTCCCGAGGGCCTCAGGTGAGTTTCGGATGGTTAACGGACCAATTTTGGACTTAGTGTTTTTGCTGAAGTTTTCTCGTGCACAGGTCTCGTTTCCTTCTATGCGATCGTGTGAGAAGGTCCGCGATCGCGTAGGCTTAATTGGACAGTGTAGGATTTTTACTCTACGCGATCGCGTGCAGGGAGCTGCGATCGCGTAGTTTGGGGAAAACTATACATCGCGAATGCGTGGGCTTGGCCGCGTTCGCGAAGAGGATAGGAGGAAGAAGCTCAGCCACACGTTTTGTTCTTCACGCGTTCGCGATCACATAGGTTTGCAGAGATTGTACTTCGCGATCGCGTGAAATTTTCCGCGATCGCGTAGGGTTATTTGACAGTGGAAAATTTTGTACTTCACGATCGCGGGACTTGGTCCGCGATCGGATAGAAGAAATGCCTGAATATAATGTTTAAGTTCTTAAAATGGGACGAAGTCCCATTTTCTATTTTTACCGATTTGGAGCTCGGGGAGAGACAATTTTCGGGAGATTTTCAAGAAAAATAACAGGGTAAGTGTTCTTAACTCAATTGTGGTTAAATTATCCGAATCTATGATTGTTTGTAACATTTAATTGGTGATTTAAGTTGGAAAACTTTGAAAACCTCTATTGGTTAAGTTTGAAGAATTGATGGTCGAGTTGATGTCGAAATTTAGTAAAATTGGTATGGTTGGACTAGTGGTTGAATGGCCGTTCATATTTTATAAGTTTTGTTGGGTTCCAAGTTGTGGGCCCCACGAGCGATGTTTTTAGTTAAATTTCAGATGTTGTTGGAAAATTAGTGTTTTTCATATGGAATTAATTCCAATAATTTGTATTGACCGAATCGTATTAATTGTGACTAGATACGAGGATTTCGGAGGCCAATTCGCGAGGCAAAGGTATAGTGGAGTAAAGAATTACACGGTTTGAGGTAAGTGACTTGTCTAACCTTGTGTGGGGGAAATTCCCCTTAGGATTTGTATTGTTATAAAAATTGTGATGTGTTGAAAGCCGTGTATGCGAGGTGACGAGTGTGTACACAGGCTAAATGTGGAAGATTATTTCTTTAAATCGTGTAGATCTCTGTCACATATTAATTAAATTATTTTATCATGTTATACTCATCATTATAAGTCTATTTTATATTTTAAATTTGCCTTACTGCCAATTGCTTTATCTATTTAGTTGAAGGTTTGTTTCTTTTATTCTATGCTCATTATTTGAAAGTTAAATTTCTTAATTGAATTATTATTAATATGAGGTATTTGAAATTTAAAATTGGGTAATGAGGCAAAGTGTTAAAATTGTGAAATATTATTTGTGTTGAGTTATTTACTCCTGAATATTTTATTGAGATTTTTGTATACATTGTAATTGAACCATGAGCTCCTTATTGTGGACATAATGTTGTTGTTGATTTATTTGGCAAGTTGAAATAATTGGACACTTGAGGTACGAATTATGATATATTGTGATATTGATAAGCATGCGGTGGTATAAGGTATGGGTGTTGAAACGCATGTAGTAAGATAAGGTGGGCTTGATACACGTGGCTAGTAGGGGAACTACTAGAAGCCATGTGGTATGATAAGGGTGGCCAAAATACGAGATGCTATTTCGGAAAAAAATATTTCTTTAAAATTAAATGTGAAGGCTCCCACGATGATATAAGGGAAAGAAATATTGTGAATTTATTTATAATTTGAGAGAACGAGGCGGTACTTCGAGAGTGCCCTTGTTGATATTTTCTCATTGGTGTTCTTGCCTTTGGTTATTTTGTGTGTTCCTTAAATATGTAAATTCCTGTTTTCCTTTTGTGAGGTATTGTTTTCCCTTATTCTATGTAGTTAAATTGTGACATACTCCTTACTTGATTCACTTTCATTGTCATTATTATTATTATTGTGTTAAACTTTTCGCCCTGTCTCTTATTATTTCCAGTAGGTCCTAATATGACCTCGTCACTACTCTACCAAGGTTAGGCTTGGCACTTACTGGGTACCGTTGTGGTGTACTCATACTGCACTTCTGCACATCATTTTGTGCAGATCCAGGTACTTCCTACCAGACCAGGTATCAGTGAGCTAGTTTGTACGCGGAGACTTTAAGGTACATCTACCAGCGTCCGCAGACCTCGGAGTCCCCCTTTATCCTTATTATGTTGTTTTCCCTATTCTCTTTAGACTCTAATGTATAGAGACACTTAGTATTTCTCTTAGAAGCTTGTGACTTATTTCTACCGGGTTTTGGGAGTTATAACTATTTTGAATTGCAATTTTTATTTATTTCATATGTTGATATTTGAGTTCCAGTTTTAGATTTCGTTATTCAACATAATTGATAGACTTACATAGTCTTAGAGACTAGGTGTCATCACGACATCCTACGGAGGGAAATTTGGGATCGTGACAAGTTGGTATCAGAGCTCTAGGTTCATACGTGTTATGAGTCACAAGCAGGTTTAGTAGAGTCTCGTGGATCGGTACAGAGACGTCTGTACTTATCTTCAGGATGCTATGGAACTGTTAGAAAAAGGTTCACTTCTTTGATTCCTTATCGTGCACATTTGTTGGCTTTGAAATTCTAAACCATTGTCTTTCCATTATCTCACAGATGGTGAGTAGACACATAACTGGATCTGATGATCAGACACCCGCGCCCCCTATTGGAGCCGCAAGAGGCCGGGGCCGGGTCGGGGTAGAGGCCGAGCCAGAGGTCGAGGAAGACCACGTGGTGCAGCCAGAGCACCTGCACAAGCTGTTGCAGAGGAGCCACCGGTAGCTCCAGTTGGAGAGCAGACACCTGAGACGCCTGTTACTACCCCTGCACTTTAGGAGACTCTTGCACAGTTTTTGAGCATGTTTGGCACTCTAGCTCAGGCAGGGTTGATTTCACTTGCTCCTGTCACATCTTAGGCCGGGGGAGGAGCACAGACTTCCGCCGCCCGTACTCCAGATCCACGGGCCCAGGTTGACCATGCCCCAAAGATTATACCAGTGCAGCCAGTTGTCCAAGTTTGGTCCGAGGTTAGGGCACAAGTTTCAGAGGGGGAGCAGCTCAGGCTCGAGAGGTACAAAAAGTACCACCCTCCTACGTTCAGTGGCTTGGCGTCAGAGGATGCCAAGGGTTTTCTAGAGAAGTACCACCGTATCCTCCGTACTATGGGTATTGTGGAGACTAGTGGGGTTACTTTTACGACATTCCAGCTTAGATGAGCGCCCTACCAGTGGTGGCGAGCATACGAGTTGGATAGTCCGGCTGAGGCAACTTCACTCACTTGGACTCAGTTTTCAGATATGTTCTTGAGGGAGTATGTTCCTCAGAGTCTCAGAGATGCATGGCGCGCAGAGTTTGAGCAGTTGCGCCAGTGCTCTATAACAGTTTCAGAGTATGCAGTTCGGTTCAGTGATTTATCCAGGTATGTACCTGCCCTGGTTTCTACTGTCAGAATGCTTGTCCATCGATTTATTGAAGGGCTCCACCCTAGTATCAAATTCAGTATGGCCTGAGAGCTAGAGATGGACATCGCATACTAAAAGGTGGTGGCAATCGCCAGGAGATTGGAGGGTATGCAGACCCGGGAGAGATAAGAGAGGGAAGCTAAGAGGCCTCGGGATTTTGTCACATATAACAGTTCTCGTTCCCCAGCTGTAGACCGTCATGGTAGAGGCTATGTGAGCCATCCTATTCATTCAGCATTTCCAGCTTCTAGCTATATTCTAGCTACTCCCAGATATCAGGTTCCTTATTATGCACCACCAGTGTCTATTGTACCTCCTGCACGGGGTGCTTTCAGCGGTCAGTCCAGCCGATCAGGCCCGAGCCAGTCCCAGCAGCCACGTCCTCCGAGAGCTTATTTTGAGTGTGGTGACACTCGTCATATAATGAGGGATTGCCCCAGATTTAGGAGGGGTGCACCTCTACATATTTTGCAGGCCCCACCTATTCCACAGGTCCCTCAGGTTTCTCAAGCCATGATTACTGCACCAGTTGCCACTCCACATGCACAACCAGCTAGAGGTGGAGGTCGGACATGTAGAGGTCACCTTAGAAGGGGAGGTCAGGCCAGATATTATGCCGTTCCTGCTAGGATGAAGGCAGTTGCATCCGATTCTGTTATCACACGTATTGTTCCGGTCTACCATAGAGATGCATCAGTCTTATTTGATCCAAGATCCATTTATTTTTATGTGTCATCTTATTTTGCCCCGTATTTGGGCGTATCCCGTGATTCTTTTAGTTCTTCTATTTATGAATCTAAACATGTGGGTGATTCTATTATTGTTGACCGCGTGTATCGATCGTGTTTGATTGTTATCAGTGGTTTTGAGACTAGAGCTGATTTAGTATTGCTCAATATGGTAGATTTCGATATTATTTTGGGCATGGACTGGTTGTCGCCCTATCATGCTATACTTGATTGTTACGCTAAGACGGTGGCGTTGGCTATGTTAGGTCTATCTCAGCTAGAGTGGAGAGGTACCTTAGATTATGTTCCTAGCAGGGTTGTTTCATTTCTTAAGGCTCAACGAATGGTTGAGAAGAGGGTGTGATGCATATCTGGCCTATATGAGAGATGTTAGTGTTGATACTTTTACAGTGGAGTCAGTTCCGATAGTAAGGGATTTTTCAAATGTATTTCCAGCGGATCTTCTGGGTATGCCACCCGACAAGGATATTGACGTTGGCATTGATTTGTTACTGGGCACTCAACCCATTTCTATTCCACCATATCGTATGGACCCAACAGAATTGAAGGAATTAAAAGAGCAGTTACAAGAGTTGCTTGATAAGGGTTTTGTTCGGCCCAGTGTATCGCCTCGGGGTGCTCATGTCTTATTTGTGAAGAAGAAGGATGGTTCCATGCGAATGTGTATTGATTATCGCCAGTTGAACAAGGTTAGAGTGAAGAACATGTATCCATTACCATGTATTGATGACCTATTTGATCAGCTTCATGGTGCCAGAGTATTCTCCAAGATCGACTTATGTTCAGGCTATCATCAGTTGAAGATTCGGGAGCCAGATATCCCGAAGACTACTTTCAAGACTCGGTACGGTCATTATGAATTTCTTGTAATGTCATTTGAGATGACCAACGCCCCAACAATATTTATGCATTTGATGAATAATGTATTTCAGCCCTATCTTGACTCTTTCGTCATCTTGTTTATTAACGACATTCTAGTATACTCCCGGAGCCGGGAGGATCATGAGCAGCACCTAAGGATTGTGCTTCAAACTTTAAGAGAAAATAAATTATATGTAAAAATTTTAAAGTGTGAATTCTAGCTAGATTCAGTGGCATTCTTGGGTCATATAGTTTCGTGTGAGGGGATCAAGGTAGATCCGAAGAAGATTTAGGCAGTGCAGAGTTGGTCCAGACCGTCCTCAACTAAGGAGATCCGAAGTCTTGGCTTGGTAGGGTATTATTGTCGATTTGTAGAGGGTTTCTCTTCTATTGCCACACCTATGACCAAATTGACCCAGAAGGGTGCTCCATTCAGGTGGACCGAGGAATTTGAGGAGAACTTTCAAAAGCTCAAGACAGCTTTAACTACAGCCCCAGTATTGGTGTTGCTTACAGGTTCAGGGTCTTATACTGTGTATTGTGATACGTCACGTATTGGTCTCGGCGCAGTGTTGATGCAAAACGGTAGGGTGATTTCCTATGTGTCTAAACCTATGTGTCTATTCCCTTGTGAGGTCTACACTGATCACCGGAGTCTACAACATCTATTTAAACAGAAGGATCTTAACTTGCGACAGCGGAGGTGGTTGGTGTTGCTTAAGGATTATGATATCATCATTCTCTATCATCTCGGGAAAGCCAATGTAGTGGTCAATTCCTTGAGTCGTAAGGCGTAGAGTTTGGGTAGCTTAGCATATCTACCAATAGCATAGAGGCCTTTAGCCTTGGATGATCAGGCCTTGGCCGACCAGTTTGTTAGATTGGATATTTCCGAGCCGAGCCGAGTTTTTGGCTTGTGTGGTTTCTCAGTCTTCTCTTTATGATCGTATCAGAGAGCGTTAGTATGCTGACCCCTATCTGCTTGTCCTTAAGGACATAGTTTAGCACGGTGATGCGAAGGAAGTCACTATTGGAGATGACGATGTATTATAAATGCAGGGCAGGGTATGTGTGCCTAATATTGATAGTTTACGTGAGTTGGTTCTCCAGGAGGCTCACAATTTGCGGTATTACATTCATCCAGGTGCCGCAAAGATGTATCAGGACTTGAGACAGAACTATTGGTGGAGACAGATGAAGAAAGACATAGTGGAATACGTAGCTCGGTGCCCAAATTGTCAGCGAGTGAATTATGCGCATCAGCGACTAGGTGGATTGCTTCAGAAGTTAGAGATTCCAGAATGGAAATGGGAGTGGATCACTATGGATATTGTTGTTGGGCTCCCACGGACTCAGAGGAAGTTTGATGCAGTTTGGGTGATTGTGGATAGATTGACCAAGTCATCTCATTTCATACATGTGGTAACTACTTACTCTTCGGAGCAGCTGGCTCACGTTTACATTGGCGAGATTGTCAGGCTTCATGGCATACCGGTATCTATCATCTCTGACCGGGGTACGTAGTTTACATCACGATTCTAGATAGTCGTACAGTGTGAGTTGGGCACTCGGGTGGAGTTGAGTATAACATTTCACCCTCAGACGGACGAACAGTCCGAGCGCACTATTTAGATATTTGAGGATATGCTTCGTGCGTGTGTGATGGATTTTGGGGGTGCTTGGGATCAGTTCTTACCACTTGCGAAGTTTTCCTACAACACAGTTACTAGTCGAGCATTCAGATGGTACCGTATGAGGCTTTGTATCGTAGATGGTGCCGGTATCCAGTGTGTTGGTTCGAGCTGGGCGAGGCTAGACTATTGGGTACAGACTTAGTTCAAAATGCTTTAGAAAAGGTTAAATTGAATCAGGATCGACTTCGTATAGCCCAGTCCAGACAGAAGAGTTATGCGGATCGAAAATCTCCCGATGCTGCATTCATGGTTGGAGAGCGGGTCTTGCTCCGGGTTTCGCCCATGAAGGGTGTTATGAGATTCGGGAAGAAGGGCAAGTTGAGCCCTCGGTATATCGGACCTTTTGAGATTCTTGAGAAAGTTGGAGAGATGGCTTACAGACTTGTACTACCACATAGTCTCACTGTTGTTCATCCAGTGTTCCATGTTTCCATACTCTAAAAGCATCACGGCGATCCGTCTCATGTGTTAGACTTCAGCTCAGTCCAGTTGGATAAGGATCTATCTTATGTTGAAGAGCCAGTGGCCATTTTAGACAAACAGGTTCGAAAGTTGAGGTCAAAGAACATTGCTTTAGGAAAAGTTCAGTGGAGGGGTCATCCGGTCGAGGAGGTGACTTGGGAGACCGAGCATGATATGCGTAGCCGTTATTCTCATCTTTTCACCACTTCAGGTATGTCTCTATACTCATTCGAGGATGAACGTTTGTTTAAGAGAGGAGGATGTAATGACCTGGTCGGTTGTTTTGAGGGTTGTAGCCCCGCTCCCTCATTTACTACTCATTTTGTACTTTATAGCTGTTATGTGACTTGTCAGGGTAGTCGGTTCAGGTCCGGAGAGATTTCAAAATGAATTGAGATACTTAGACTCAAGGTTGAAAGCTTAAGTTAAAATAGTTAACCGGATGTTAACTTATGTGTAAATGACCCCGGAATAGAGTTTTGATGACTTTCATAGCTCTGTATGGTGATTTTGGACTTAGAAGCGTGTCCGAAAAATTATTTGGAAGTCCGTAGTTAAATTAGGCTTGAAATAGCTAAAAACGAAAGTCAAGTTTGGAAGTTTGACCGGGGAGTTGACTCTTTGATATCGAGGTCGGAATCCGATTCTAGAAATTTGAATAGGTATGTTATGTCATTTATGACTTGTGTGCAAAATTTGAAGTCAATCGGACTTGATTTGATAAGTTTCGGCATCGAAAGTAGAAGTTGAAATTTCTTAGTTTCAATAGGCTTGACTTGGGGTATGATCCGTGTTTTTGGCATTGTTTGATGTGATTTGAGGATTCTACTAAGTTCATATGATATTTTAGGACTTGTTGGTGTATTGGTTGAGGTCCCGGGGGCCTCGGGTGAGTTTCAGATGGTTAACGGACTAATTTTGGACATAGTATTTTTGCTGAAGTTTTCTTGTGCACATGTTTGGTTTCCTTCTACCCGATCGCGTGAGAAGGTCCGTGATCGTGTAGGCTTAATTGGGCAGTGAATAATTTTTACTCTACACGATTGCGTGCATGGAGCTGCGATCGTGTAGTTTGGGGAAAACTGAACATCGCGAATGAGTGGGCTAGGCCGCGTTCGCGTAGAGGAAATGAGGAAAAAGTTGGGCCACACATTTTGTTCTTCGTGATCGCGTAGGTTTGTGGAGACTGTGCTTTGCGATCGCCTGGATTTTTTTGCGATTGCATAGGGTTATTTTGGCAGTGGAAAATATTATGTTTTACGATCATGGGACTTGGTCCGCGATCGCATAGAAGAAATGCATGAACAAAATGTTTAAGTTGTGAAAATGGACATTTTTACCGATTTGGAGCTCGGGGAGAGACGATTTTCGAGAGATTTTCAAGAAAAACAATGGGGTAAGTATTCTTAACCCAATTTTGGTCAAATTACCAGAATCTATAATTTTTTTTTAACATTTAATTGGTGATTTAAGTTGGAAAACTTTTAAAAATCCTCTTGGATAAGTTTGAAGATTTGAGGGTCGAGTTGATGTCGGAATTTAGTAAAATTGATATGGTTGGACTCGTGATTGAATGAGAGTTCATAGCTTGCAACTTTTGTTGGGTTCTGAGATGTGGGCCCCACAGGCGATATTTTGAGTTAAATTTCGGTTTTGGTTGGAAAATTAGTATTTTCATATGAAATTAATTCCAATACTTTGTATTGACTGAATCGAATTAATTGTAACTAGATTCGAGATTTTCGGAGGCCAATTCGTGAGGCAAAGGCATAGCTAAGTAAAGAATTATACGGTTTGAGGTAAGTGACTTGTCTAACCTTGTGTGGAGGAAATTCTCCTTAGGATTGGTATTCTTATGGAAATTATGATGTGTTGAAAGCCGTGTACGCTAGGTGACGAGTGTGTACACGGGCTAAATGTGGAAGATTATGTCTTTAAATCGTGTATATCTCTGTCACACATTAATTAAATTATTTAATCCTGTTATGCTGATCATCATTAGTCTATTTTATATTTTAAATTTGCCTTACCTTTTTCCTCCTAATTGCTTTACCTATTTAGTTGAAGATTTGTTTCTTTTATTTTGTACTCATTATTTGAAAGTTGAATTTCTTAATTGAATTATTATTAATATGACGTATTTGACATTTAAAATTTGGTATTGAGGTAAAGTGTTAAAATTATGAAATATTTTTTTTGTTGAGTTATTTAATCCCGAATATTTTGTTGAGATTTTTGTATATATTGTGATTGAGCCGTGAGCTCCTTATTTTGAAAATAATGTTGTTGTTGATTATTTGGCAAGTTAAAATAATTGGGCACTTGAGGTATGAATTATGATATATTGTGATATTGATATGCATGCGGTGGTATAAGGTTTGGGTGTTGAAACGCATGCGGTGAGATAAGGTGGGCTTGATACGCGTGGCTAGTAGGGGAACTACTAGAAGCCATGTGATGTGATAAGGGTGGCTAAAACGCGAGATGCTATTTCAGAAAAAATTATTTCTTTAAAATTAAATGTGAAGGCTCCCGCGGTGATATAAGGAAAAGAAGTATTTTGAATTTATTTATGATTTGGGAGTACGAGGCGGTACCTCGGGAGTGCCCTTATTGATATTTTCTCATTGGTGTACTTGCATTTGGTTATTTTGTGTGTTCCTTAAATATGTAAATTCCTGTTTTCCTTCCGTGAGGTATTGTTTGCCCTTATTCTGTGTAGTTAAATTGTGACATACTCCTTACTTGATTCACTTCCATTATCATTATTATTATTATATTATTAAACTGCTCACCCTATCTCTTATTATTTCCAGTAGGGCCTAACCTGACCTTGTCACTACTCTACCGAGGTTAGGCTTGGCACTTACCGGGTACCGCTGTGGTGTACTCATACTATGCTTCTGCACATCTTTTTGTGCTGATCCAGGTACTTTCTATCAGACCAGGTATCAATGAGTTAGTCTGTACGCGGAGACTTCAAGGTACATCTGCCGGCGTCCGCAGACCTTTGAGTCCCCTCTATCCTTATTATGTTGTTTTTCTTACTCTATTTATACTCTGATGTATAGAGACACTTAGTATTTCTTTTAAAAGCTTGTGACTTATTTCTACCGGGTTTTGGGAGTTGTAACTATTTTGAATTGCAGTTTTTATTTATTTCATATGTTAAAATTTGAGTTCCAATTTTAGATTTCGTTATTTCGCATAATTGATAGGCTTACCTAGTCTTAGAGACTAAGTGCCATCGTGACATCCTACGGAGGAAAATTTGGGGTCGTGACATTATTGCACTTTGACTGTCGCAATAGACGACATACTCCTTTTGATGCAATTCCAGCTCTTGAAGAAACCGCTTGAGCCATACCATCTCCTTGCCAGCTTCTATAGCAGCAATGTACTCTGCTTCAGTTGTTGAAAGTGAAACACACTTATGCAATTTAGACTGCCATGATATAGCTCCCCCTAAAAAAGTAAATATATATCCAGTAGTAGATTTTCTATTATCAGTATCACCGGCCATATCAGCATTCATGTAGCCCTTCAAGATTGGATCAGATCCTCCAAAACACAAGCAATCTCCTAGAGTACCTCTTAGGTACATGAGTATCCACTTGACTGCTTCCCAATATTCCTTTCCAGGATTTTCAAGGAATGACAACACCAACTGCATGAGCAATATCAGGTCTAGTGCATACCATAGCATACATCAAGCTTCTGACTGCTGAAGAATAAGGAACTCTAGCCATGTTCCCTTTCTCCTCCACTGTTGTAGGACACATCTTCTTGCTCAACTTCAGATGACCAGAAATAGGTGTGCTGACTGGCTTAGCATTGTTCATGTTGAAGCGTTCCAGTACACGTTCAATATACTTCTCCTGAGATAGCCACAACTTTCTGCGTGTTCGCTCTCGAACTATCTTCATACCCAGAATTTATTATGTTGGGCCCAAGTCCTTCATATCAAATGACTTGGACAAATCCCTCTTCAATTTTGCGATCAACCCCTTGTCTTTTCCTACAATTAACATGTTATCCACATACAACAACAATATAATAAATTTATTCTCAAAATATCTTTTGAAGTATACACATGGATCATGATAGGCCTTTATGTATGTTTGACCTTTCATGAATGAGTCAAACTTCATGTGCCACAACCTTGGTGCCTGCTTCAATCCATAAAGACTCTTATTCAATTTGCACACCATGTGTTTCTTTCCAACTACTCCAAATCCTTCTGGTTGCTCCATATAAATCTCATCTTCCAAATCTCCATGAAGAAATGCAGTTTTCACATCCAACTGCTCCACTTCAAGATCTAGGCTAGTTGTTAAGCTCAAGATTGTTCGAATAGAAGCCATTTTGACAATAGGTGAGAAAAATTCGTCAAAATTAATACCATTCTTCTGTTCGAAGCCTTTTACCACCAATCGATCTTTGTATCTGACCAGTTTGCTATTTCCATCTTTCTTAAGTTTAAAGACCCATTTGCATTTGAGTGGCCTTTTTCCCTTTGGAAGTTCAACCAGCTTGTACTTGCAATTTTTCTGTAGAGATTCCATATCTTCTTGCATGGCTTTCATCCACTGGTTCTTTTCTGGATTAGACAGCACCTCTTAAGACTTTCTGGCTCCTCTCCATCACTAATGAGGACATTCTCTGTAGAAGGGTACTTACATGACTCTACCCTTGGCCTCCCTGATCTCCTCAGAGGTTGAGGTTGTTCTTATCCCTAAGTGGGGTGCTCCACTTGCTCGACACCATCATCAAGTTGCTCCCCCTGCTCAATA
The DNA here is from genome assembly GCA_000715115.1 of Nicotiana otophora. Lineage (NCBI taxonomy): Eukaryota > Viridiplantae > Streptophyta > Magnoliopsida > Solanales > Solanaceae > Nicotiana > Nicotiana otophora. Next base: position 86,886 of record AWOL01S0001403.1, read on the forward strand.
ACCTCACCAGGTTGCTCCCCCCTGCTCGGTAACCTTGTCGATCGTACTTTCTACACTTGTGGGATAGTTAGAAGAAGAAGGAATGGTAACAAGGTTAGGAATTATACCATATCATCAGCCGTTCCATCTTCACTTTCTCGGAAGACTACATCTCTACTTCCAATGACCTTATTCTTTACAGGATCCCACAATTTGTACCCGAACTCTTTATCTTCATATCCGATGAATATACATGGAACATACTTACCATGTAGCTTTGTTCTCTTTTCCTTTGGTACATGTGCAAAAGCTCTGCAACCGAACACCTTCAGATGCAAGTAGGACACCTCCGTGTTGGTCCAAACTCTCTCTGGGATGTCAAACGCCAACGGAACTGATGGACTCCAATTGATCAGATAAGCTGTCTGAACTGTTTCACCCAGAATGACTTAGATAGTTTAGTCATTCTGAGCATGCTTCTCACCTTTTTCACAATGGTACGGTTCATCCTTTCGGCTACGCTATTATTTTGTGGGGTTCCAGGAACTGTCTTTTCATGTCTAATCTCATGGCTCGAACAGTACTCTTCAAATTCCCTTGAAGTGTACTCACCTCCATTATCACTTCGGAGACGCTTTAGCTTTTGGATTGTCTCCCTTTACACCATAGCATGAAACTTCTGGAAAACTTGAAACACCTGATCTTTGATTTTCAAAATATAAACCCATAATTTTCGTGAAGCATCATCAAGAAAAGTAACAAAATATTTGTTACCGCCCATCGATTCAATTTCCATTGGACCACAAACATCATAATATACCAAATCAAGTATATTCAATTTTCTTTCAGATGATGTCTGAAATGAGACTCTATGTTGCTTACCAAATAAACAATAGTCATAAGGTTTTACCGTTGTACCTTTGGCATAAGAAATGAGTGATTTCATGGAAAGAATCTGTAATCTCTTCTCGCTTATATGACCCATTCTTTTGTGCCACAAATCTGCAGAAATCTCATCTTACGTCGCGTTCAATTCACTTTGGCATATTTCTGCATTTGTCCTGCACAACGTGCCACGAGCAACTCCCTTTGCAATTACCAATGATCCCTTGGTGAGTCTCCACTTTTGATTTGCAAAATAGTTCTCGTATCCATCTCATTCTAAAGCAACTCCCGAGATCAAGTTCATCCGCAAATCAGGTACATGCCGCATGTCCTTTAGAACTAATATGCATCCGACATTTGTCTTGATACAAATATTACCGATCTCCGCAATCTTTGAGTAACTTGTGTTACCCATTCTTACAGTGCCGAAATCACCTGCTACATATCTGCAAAATAAAATCTCTTAACGGTGTGTCATGGTAAGATGATGTTGTATCAACCACTCATTCCGACTCTGGACCTAACAAGTGCATGCATTCCTCTTCCTCGTTTATAAAGAGGACAATATTATCATTGTTTTGCACCATGACTGTTGTGTTATCGTCATTCTTCTCGCCACTGCTTTCACCTTTGCCCTGCGTTGGATTTGGGCAATCTCTTTTGAAGTGACCTGGTTGATCACATTTATAGCAATTTTTGGCTCTTGATTTGGATCGGTTCTTAGACTTCCTACGAGCTCCGGATCTACCATAGTTGCTCGAACTCATTTGATAACTCCTGCCTCTACCTTCTGTGATGAGAGTCTGTCCTTGATTTTCAGGCTTTTTTCTCATCTTCTCATTGAGTAAAAGAGTCGATGTGACATCTTTCAACTCAATGGTAGTCTTACTGTGCATGATGGTTGTTGCCAAATTATCGTACGAAGATGGCAACGAGTGCAATAGCAATATGGCTTTATCTTCTTCCTCGATTTTCACTCCAAGGTTGGCGAGCTGTGTGATTAATCCGTTTAAATACATTTAAATGTGACAAAATATTTGTACCTTCACCCATGTGTAGGGCGTGTAGCTGCTTCTTCAGGTATAATTTATTTGTCAGCGTTTTGGACATGTATAGGCTTTTCAACCTTGTCCAAATGCCACGTGCGGTGTCTTCATCAATGATGTTATTTACCACATCATCTGATAAGTGCAACCTGATTGCACAAGCAGCCCTTTCATCCAAGTCAGCCCAATTCTCAACGTTCATGGTATCAGGCTTTTTGGCATCAGCATCAAGTACCATGTGTAATCCTTGTTGAATGAGTAGATCTCTCATCCTTCTTTGCCATGTTGAAAAACCGTTATCTCCGTTGAATTTTGCTACCTCGTACTTTACTCCGAATATTTTTTTTACCAAGTATAGTACTACCGAGAGTGAATAATACTTTTGTGAACGAGCAGAACATGTGCTCTGATATCAATTGTTGGGAATAAACCCCCTACAGAAATAATATTCATAGTAATAAAAGCGAAATAATAATATAGCACCGATATACGATAATTAACAAGAATAAAAGAGTGACAACGACACTAAGATTTTTACGTGAAAAACCCTTTTGAATAAGGAAAAAATCACGGCCCTGAGACGAGCAACTGATATCACTATAACAAGGAATTTTATATTTTGTATGTCCGAGTAAAATACTCCAAAGACCACTACAACATTCAAAAGAAATAACCCTCTTTTGATATTCCCACCTCACTAAAATATCGTTCACTCTCTATTTTTCTCACACACTATTTTCTTATACCTTGTCTGTGAAACTTCACTCTTTCTTTCTCTCTTTGTTGGTGTGTAGAAATGAGAGTTGAAGCTCTCCTTTTATAGTCAAAGCCTCACTCTCTAAAGCCTACTATATTTGACAATTTGCACACACTTTTTTTTTCAATGTTGACAATTCAACAAAGTTGGCTACCAAATCAAAGAAATTCAACAAAGTTGGCTACCAAATCAAAGAAATTCAACAAAGTTGGCTACCAAACCAAAGAAATTCAACAAAGTTGGCTATCAAAACAAAGAAATTCTCAGCCAAATATTTTCCTTAGGCACATGCCTATTACTTTGGCTTTTGAATGAGATAGACCCATCAATTACGACGAATAAATAATAATTAACATAGTTATATAAACACTTCCGACACAAACAGAAAATAAATAACCCAGTATTAATAAGGTATTGAACGTTTTAGGATTTATATTTGTTGATAACCGTGGTGTCATGGTGATTTGTGTGCACTTGGATAAATAGGAATAAATTATCTAATATTTTTGACTCCCGTAGAATTTGAACACGAGACCACACGTCGCGACTTGCAATTTAAAACTTTAGAAAAAATTGACTAATTTCTGCTTATAATCTATAGCAAAAGAGCAGTGTTACCAAATACCAATATGTGAAAAACTAACATGCTGTAACAGTATGGGTATTTCGTATTATTGATTTGGGAAGATGGAAAGTATGTTGTGAAAAGTATTATCTAAAAATTAGTTGGTTGGCTGAAAAAAACATTTTTTCTCATTTGTGGATAGAAATCATTTTCCTTCACAACTATCTAAGTTCTTAACTTTATATCATTGTTCCAACTTAGATATTATTTTTAATTTCATTAAATAATATCTGATTAATTTGCTAAAAATTAATATTAGGAGTATTGTTTTTTAAAAAAATCTTTAATAAGTTTTAGACAACAATAACAACTATCCTTCTTACCAAATACTACTACTACAACAACAACAACACAATATAATCTCACTAGTGGGATTTAGGGAGGGTAATGTATACGCAGACATTACCCCTGCCATGGGGTAGAGAGGTTGTTTCTGATAGACCCTCGGCTCCCTCCATCCAAGAACTCTCACCTTGCTCTTGGGGTGACTCAAACTCACAACCTCTTGGTTGAAAGTGGAGGGTGCGCAACCCACTCTTCGTACCAAATAAGTTGGGAAAAAATTAAAATACTTTTAGATTTGTATGTTTAATCCTTACGAAGAGGCCACGCTAATTTTCTTGATTCAATTTTTATCGGATGTTCACGAAGGAAAAATCTTTATTACTTATTCTTCAGAAAATATTTACTAAAGAATACTAATTTTTTCAAAAACTATTTTCGAAGAATATTTTCATCATGCCCAATATACACACGGAAAAAAACAAAACAAATTGAGTAACACAAAAAGGTTTGTTGAGTCATCCTCCATAATTGTCCCCTTAAAAATACCTTTTACTTGACCCCATAGAAGAACATTCCATACAGGTTGCTTAATTCCAAAACCGCAGTAAAGCACTTTCATCAGTCTAATTTCTTGGGTGGAGCCACAAAATTTCTTATTTAATACTCCATCCGTTTCAATTTATGTGAACCTGTTTGACTGAGCACGGAGTTTAAGAAAAAATAAATATTTTTGAAATTTATGCTCCTAAACAAGTTAAAAAGGGGCTCATAGTATTTGTGTGGTTATACAAGCTTCTCATTAATGGTAGAATTTTAAGTTTAAGCAAAATTATTTCCAAATTTAAAAAGGGGTCATTCTTTTTGGAACAGACCAAAAAAGAAATAGGTTCACATAAACTGGAACGGAAAGAGTATATCTATATTATAGAGGACAGTCACGGAGCCTGATCCAATTCAGTAACTTTAATTTAATTATTATATATGTTTTAAAAATATTATTAAATATATACATAAATTAAATTCAGAATCCGATTTGATATCGCTATCCTATATTAAAACTCATAAAATTCAAATCTCTAATTAAGTTTAAACTTTTCAAGTGCACACTACACGTTCAAAAACATTTTTGAACTGCAATTTTCCTTTGACTGAAGTTTAATTCTCTTCATAGACCCATTAAGTGTTACAATCAAGGAAGGTAAAAAGAAAACGGAATTGCAAAGTTTACGCTAACAATAATTCTTTTTCATTTGATATATTATAATATCTTACAGAAGTTGGCCTCAAAGATTGGATAATGGACAAAGTTCTTGTACTGAACATAAGTAGATGACATCAAGATAGTCACACTAAAAAGGAATTTTATCCGTCACTTCTTCCCCTTTATGAATTACTAGTGTTAAAACTTGCGCGATGCACGGATATTTTGATAGAGTATTAGTCTCATGAAATTATAATATGAGATATAATATTATTTTAATAAAATTTAGTTGCTATTTTATTTTGTAATGCAGTGTGTATAAATATAACAAAATCTATATAAATTTAAAGGATGCACATTATACGGTAATCCAATAAATTATTTGATCCTTATTTAATCCACAAAATAGATATATATTTTCTTACTCTAAAAATATTTTTACTTTTTTAAACTTATGTTATATTGTTTAAATCTTTAATTGTCTAAATTTGTCAATAAGTTTTTTGAGTACTATTTATGTACCTTTTGTTATATTTAATTGATTTAAAGTATAAATATTCTCATCTTATCTTTATTCCCTCTTTTCATACATTCTTTTCTACTATAATAGTTGATTAGTTTTTTATTAAATAATGTAATATTTGTTTACTAAATTATAATTTTTAATTCATCATAACTAAAAAGAGATAAGTCTTTTATCATTTTTGCAAAAAATCTACCAATATTTATAATAATTTTTATTTTATGTTATATATATAATATCCTTATCTTATGTATAAATATCCTAATAATGTTTTTATATTTTTGTATTATTCAATATGAAATTATTAATTCTATATATATATATATATATATATATATATATTACGATGTAGAAAAAAAATTCCTTATCAATAATACTTTTTGAGTATGTTTATTTATTATTTTTAAATTAATTCAAAGTATAAATTCTCTCACATTATCTCTAATTCCACTCTTTCTGTATTAGTTTCCCCTATTATAAATTTTATATAATTATTTTATTTAGTGTTTAATCCAATAATAGATAACATAAATAAAAGTGCATATGCCCATACTTTATACTTTACCAAAATCTCACAGTATTTTTCCATCTTTGGAGTTTTATTTTTCAATTCAAAAGCTTGGATAAGATTTGATTTATTTTATTTTTCAATTCAAAAGTTTGGATAAGTTTTGAATATGATTTGATTTAACAAAATAAATATATAGAAGATATATAGATTATTATTATTTTATTATTACCATATTACCATATAAGATACAAAACAAAATTAAATTAAAAAAAAATAATTTAGTAAATGGGATTGCAATACAATTCTTAACCGATTTTTCGTTATTTGACAATATCCCTAGCTACAAACTCTCCTTAATATTGCCAAGTAGCTTTTAATAGCTTGCCACTTGGCTTAACCATAATACTAATATATATGGTAATTGTATTTCTTTAATATATATATATATTTGTGATGACCCGATAGGTCATCTCATGTTTTGAAATCTAATTTTGTGATCCGAAGTCTTAAAAATCATGTTTTAGTCTTTCTCGATTTGCGTGCACAATTCGGGTGTCTTTACGGAAAGCTTTTATGTTAAAAACTAAGAAAATTAAGAATGTTTGCCTAAAAATTTTATTTGAGTTGACTTCGGTCAATATTTTTAGTAAACAGACCCGGATTCGTATTTTGATGGTCCCGGTGGGTCCGTACCGTGATTTGGGACTTGAGCGTATGCCTGAAATCGAATTCGGAAGCCCTTATCTCGAGATATCGAACTTTATCAAAATTTAAAAGTTAAAGACTTAATGAATTTGAAATGTTTGACCAAAGCTTGACTTTTTGGATAACGGGTCCGTATTTTGGTTTCGAAATCCGGTATAGGTCCAGTACCACATTTATGACTTGTCTGTGAAATTTGGTGAAACACGGAGTTGGTTTGACGTGATTCGAACGTCCGGTTGTGAAAATAGAAGTTTTAAAGCTTTCCTGAAATTTCCGTTGATTTGGTGTCTGATTCGTAGTTCTAGGTATTATTTTGGCGATTTGATCGCGCGAGCAAGTTCGTATAATATTTTTAGACTTGTGTGCATATTTGGTTTGGAGCCCCGAAGGCTCGAGTGAGTTTTGGATAGGCTACAGAGGTGAATTTGGACTTTGAACATTGCTGGTGTGTTTCAGTTTTTATTGCAGGTCTCAGATCTCGCAATTGCTAGATCAAGCATCGCATTTGCGACCACTGTGGAGTTCGCATTTGCGATCTACTCATCGCATTTGCGAAGAGTAGCTGGGGAGGCCAGAGTTTGCATTTGCGAACAATGTCTCGCATTCGCGATGGGAGCTGGGAGGGGGATTCTTCGCATTTGCGATCACTGGGTCGCATTTGCGATCACTGGGTCGCATTTGCGATCAAGCCTGAGTTCGCATTTGCGAACTATTATTCGCATTTACGAAGAATGTAGAGGTGTGATGTTTCTCGCATTTGCGATGAAATTTTCGCATTTGTGGGCTTCGCATTAGGTCTCAAATGCGACATCTGCAGCTGAACAAATATGACTTAGACGGGATTTTTGGTTCATTTCTCAAATTTTCAAAACCTAAAACCTTAGAGGCGATTTTTCTAAGACTTCTTCCCCAAATCGTTGGTAAGTGATTCTAACCTATTTCCTTTCAATCTTTCACTACTTTTCCTAAGATTTCAACCTAAAATCTATGGTTTTCAGGGTGGAATTGGGGGGTTTTTGGGTAGAAACTAGGGATTTGGTAAATTGGAGATTTAGACCTCAAATTGAGGTCGAATCCCAAAAAGAATTACATAACCGGGCTCGGAGGTGAATGGGTAATAGGGTTTTGGTCCGAATTTCGGGTTTGGACCAAGCGACAAGGGTGTTGACTTCCGTTGACTTTTTCAAAAATGGCCTAGATTGAATTCTTGCAATCGTGGGTAGTTCCTAAGGCTTAATTTGAATCGTTTGGTTGGTAATTTGCTAGATTCTATTGGTCTGGAGGCTTGTTTAAGAGGCAAGGCTGTGATTGAGCAGTGAGTGGTCTTTGGAGTGACGTAAGTGTTATGTCTAACTTTGACTTGAGGAAATTAGGAACCCTCAGACTATTTGCTATGTAAAATTTATGTGAGCGGCGTATATATGAGGTAACGAGTACTTATGCGCCGCCAATTTATCTGTTTTCCCTGTTTTTTTTTGCTTTTTTCATATTATCTCTTTCCCTGTCTTAATTGTTACATGCTCTAATTGTGTTCCCATGCCTAATTGCTACTTGTTAGACATTATTTCCTCCTGTTCGTGATATTGTTCTTTCCATAGTTTTATTATCTCCTATTATTTGCTTACGCTGGTTTATCGGCACCTTTTGTTATATATGCTGAATTGGTCTTGCTGTGTAGTATTACTTATGTGAACTTTCATGACGTACAAGTTTCCTACTTGTTTCGGTTTGGTGTTTAAGTATTGTGAAGGGTTTCCGTGATTTGAATTGTGAATTTACTGTGTATACTGAGTACTTGATGTTGATATGGTGGGATCGGGTTGCACGCCGCAACAGGTGGAATAAGGGTGATATATTGAGGTGGAATAAGGATGAATCAATACTGTACAATGGGATCGGGTTGTACGCTGCAACATGTGTAATAAGGGTGGATTGTTTGGTGGCACAAGGGTGAACTATGATTGTGTTATTGTGATATGGTGGGATCGGGTTGCACGCCACAACACTTTTATTTATATTCATTGTTATTTATGCTATTATGAGGAAATAAGGGAGGAATATGAGATGTACGGTGGGATTGGGTTACGAGCTGCAACAACCTATGTGTTTATGTTTCTCTAAGCTGTGTTAGCTTTACGGTATTCTCCATTGCGCTTAGGGATTGGTAATTTCTGAACGTTGTTGACTTATTTCCGAGAGTTGTAGTTATTTCTTGCAAATTACTGCTTTATTCTATCATGTCTTCCTTTTCTGCTTTTATCATATATACTGTGTACATGCTGTAGTGTGAGTGACCCGCCGTAGCTTTGTCACTACTTCGTCAAGGTTAGGCTCGACACTTACCAGTACATGGGGTCGGTTGTACTGATACTGCACTCTGCACTTCTTGTGCAGATTTTAGTGCTGGTCCGAGTTGATCGTGAGATTAGCTACTCGATTCATCCGACAAGAGACCCAAGGTAGATCTGCATGCGTCCGCAGACCCTGGAGTCCCCTTCTAGAAATTGCACTTTACTGTTTCTTTCCTTTCAAAAATAGTTGTGTTTCTTTCAGACATTTACTTGTAGTAAAATCTTAGAAGTTCGTGAATTGTGACTCTAAATCTGGGTAGTAGTATATATATTGAGGCTGTTATAAATTTTTACGCTCATTTTAACTCGTTATAGCTTAGTTGCTGTGATTTACTGAAATGTATAAGAATTGGCTTAATGATTCTCTAACGTGGCTTGCCTAGCAAGTGAAATGTTAGGCGCCATCACGGTCCCGACGGTGAAAATTTCGGGTCGTGACAAGCTTTTTGTATTTACTTTTATTTTTTTATTCTACTGCTCATATTAATATTTAAATTTACTAATAATAATATGCAGTATTATTTATTTATCATCTTTATTTTTTTCATTAATTTATGTCAAACTATATTCTCTCACACTATCTATACCCTACCTTCTTATATTATATTTCTTACTATAAAATTTTATATATTTTATTAAGTGTTTAATTCAATAATAGACAAAAAAGGAGCATCCGTTTATATTTTCTTATACTTCACCAAAAACTTGTGGTATTTTTTTTTGTCCTTGTAGTTTTCCTTTCCTATTCACAAAGCATGGATAATATTTGATTTTTTTGTTTTTCAATTCAAAAGCTTGGAAAAGAATTGAGTTGATTTGGTTTAAAAAAATAATATAAGATATATAGATTAATCTTATTATTATTATTATTATTATTATTATTATTATTATTATTATTATTATCAATAATAATAATATTTTGGCAATTTGTTAAGGAAGAGATAGCGATAAGAAGGTATAGAAAATATATGTACGATATTTGTTTAAGTTTTGGTGTTTCCTCATTTTAATTAAGTATTTTTTAATTTATTAATCCTAAAAAAAATACAATTAACTTTATGTAAAAAGCAAATTCTATAAAGAGCCGATAAAAATGGGATGATTGAATGTTTGTTTCCCGAAAAATCTGTGTAGTACAACATATAGTTTAATTTTAATTTAATAAGGTTTCCAAGTGGCTTCTTAATAAATTTTCACTTGTCTTGTTAATAACTTACCACTTGGCTTAATTAATATATATAGATGTTTATATTTACTATTCATTTTTACCATACACATTCTAGTACAATACAAATAAATATAAAAGTTATTCAATAGTAACTTTGACTCTATTACTTAATTACCAAAAAAAAAAACTTTGACTCTATTACTCATATTTCAAAGTGTATGTTATTATCATATTTTTTTTATAAAAAAATGTTATCTCAAATTTTTACAACAATAGTTCCACTATCGTTTTTTTACATGATGTTTCTAAAAAGAATTATGAAATGAAATAAATGAATTATGTTGTTAATAAATAATTACTAAAATAGAAATTCTTATTTTTGGAAAGTTTTGGAATCTATTTGCAACGAAAATAGGATTCAATCTTAATTGATTTATACCTTTAAATTAAATTTGATCAAATCTAATTTGCCTTAATTCTTATTAGATTTTGTCTCTAAATATTTTTAGATTTTGTCCTAAATGTACCAAGTGACTTTTTTTAGTACGCCACTTAACTTAATATTAAGCTTGACTACCCTCTTATTTTATGATTTTATCATAAAACTATTGATTTTGTTAATAACTATTACTTTTGTATTACGTGCCATAAGAAAATTGTTTTTTATATTTATATTCAAATATTTTTATCTTTAAATTGTCACTAACTATCACGTTTAAAACTAAATTATAATTTAAATTTTTTCAAAATATACATAGCTATGTTAATTTACTATAAAACTACTGATACCCTCTATTCAGTTAGTGCTACTAACTGAAAAGGTCCTTCCATGATTTCTAGTTCCTAAACTTACAGAAAATAAAACACAACTCAAAATCATCCATAGAATCACCTATCTTAGATTAGATGGTCACCTCCATTTATGTAATTTAGCTCAAATTCATTTGTGTAATTTTGATCTTTGTGTAATTTGAAAACGGTATAAATATAAAATGTAGTTTGGGGATAACTTTACACGACTCAAATATTTTTAGTTTTTTCTTCAAAAATATAAATCGATGCTAAGAGGTTTGGCTTTCAATTTGTATACATGTAAAATTCAATTAATTTGATTATACTAAAGCAATGCTATTAATTTGATTTTTAAGTACCTAATTTTAATTGGATGAAAATCCAATTAATAACTGTACTTGCAAACAAATTCCACAATATAAGCTCCTTTCTTTTTATGGTGCAAAGTTATCATTTGGAAATTTCATCGATTAGATTTAGATTATCAATTCGAATTGTTTGTATAGATTGTCATTAAGTTTTACCCAATTTTTTATCCTAAAATGCCAAGTGGCTTTTTCTCAGTATGCCACTTGGCTTAACCACAATACCAATTATATATGGTAACATTTTTCCTTATATATATATATTATTGCCGAGTGACTTTTTCTCGGTATGCCACTTGGCTTAACCATAATGTCAATTATATATGGTAACATTTTTCCTTATATATATATATTATTGCCGAGTGACTTTTTCTCGGTATGCCACTTGGCTTAACCATAATGTCAATTATATATGGTAACATTTTTCCTTATATATATATATATTATTGCCGAGTGACTTTTTCTCGGTATGCCACTTGGCTTAACCATAATGTCAATTATATATGGTAACATTTTT
>AWOL01S0001403.1:99568-109722 GCA_000715115.1 Nicotiana otophora
TATATATATATATATATATAGATTTTTAGTGATCTATTCTATCAAATTAAAAAAATCCCAAAAAAGTACTCTATTATCATGAAAGTAGGAATTAATTCCTTCTCCCGATTCGTCTAGATTCATACTGCATAGAATCTGTTAACAGGGAAGCGTTTCCTATAATGAGTTTTTCAGTCCTAAAAATTTGTTGAGTTAAGCTTAAAATTGATTTTGATGATTAACAAAACGATTGTCTAAGAACTAGGTCTCTTGAAGATATTTTCTGAACTAACATACAGGGTTGCAGATCTGACAAGCAGATATCGAAAAGAACCAAGTTCCTAAAGAAAACTAATTCCTTAAGAAGAGGTCGGACGACTTTACTCCTATAAAAAGCGCTCTATTGCTATTGTTGAAGACTACTGCTATTTCGTACATACACAAAAATTAATCTCGGCAAATAGCAATCATTGCAAGAAGGTGATAGTGAAGTTATTTAGTTCTTGAGTTGTTAATCTTTAATTGTAGGTAACCTATTTTTTAGAAGTATTTTTGTAGGTAAATAATTCTGGACTTTTTGTTTAGTTTTTGAGACTAGAGCTTATATAGTATTAAAAGAGATAACTACAATTGAGTTGATTGTAGGGCTTAGGAACTAGAGTTTATAGGTCCTAATGATGGATTAATAATAAGCAGCGGAAACAATCCCAGTATCAAAATCACATGTAATCTAGACAACTAGCATAAACGGGATTTCACGGGTTACCTCTTGAAACGTGAACAAGGTTTCTCTATCACGTGAGCCTCCAATTTCACAGCAACTCAATGAATTCTCCATCACCAGCATGATAAAGATTCGCGAATGTTCAACGTTTTTCTACCGTGTTACCCAAATAATATCCGAAAATAGTAATTTCGTGTGGGCGAAATTTTCTAGGAAAAAGGCTGAAAAATTCGGCCACCTTGTTCTACCTCCTCTAGGTGGAAAACCTTATGTATTTATAGCACAAGTTTTAAGGGTTAAAACCCTTTTCCAAAACCTATTGGGTTTTCTTTTCCACCAGAAAAAGCATTCATTTATTTCCTATTATTTAGTCACAACAAGGATCACAAAATTTAATTAACAAGGCTTCCAATTATGAAATTAATTTTAAATTTTCGAAATTAATATCCACCATAATGAATTACGAATTATTCCGCTAAAAATTCGTAATTGCACTTCTTATTCAATTTCAAAATTCATCCATTAAATTTTATTTAACTCCCCATGTTAAGATTCACATACTAATCGATTAAATTAAATTACTGACGATTTAATTCATTGATTATTTCCTTTAGATTTTCGCTTAACTTATTTCATGTGTCGGATAAAAAATCCATTGGCCGGGTTTACACATGAAAACTTATAAGCTTTCATAAAGGTGTATCATCAATCTCTAAACCGAGACATGGATTCCATAAACTAATTATTACTTCGCCAATGTACATTATTATTATCCAATTTACCAGGCATATTGACCCACAAAAGAATCTCACCTATTAATAAATTAAAATAATAATAATATACACAACTAATAATAATTATATCAATATTAAGAGTATAAGTACATTTAATGGCTAGAGAGTTTATTTTATTAAGTCAGTATATAATACTTATCTCTACTTGGTCCATTCAATACATACAAAATATATTAGCATAAGAAGTTGGAATTAAACCATTCTCATAATCAAGATAAATTATATTTAATCTTGTGCTACAATCATCCATGATGGTTTGTCCAATTCCATCATTAGGTTGTGAACTCAAACTTTATACTTATAAGAACCGATGATTTAATCTTCCGTGTATAAGCTAAACTCTATACACTAAATCATCTACTATATAAGCAAAGGACACATATTAATATATGATCTATTTAAAACTTTATTAAAACTGAATAAATAATTATTCCATAATAAATACTATATCTAAACCAAACCCATGGTTAATAGTATATATCCCAACAATCTCCCACTTAGACTTTTAACCATGACAATTGTTAGAATATACTATATCCAAACGCATGGTTAATAGTATATGCCCCAACAATCTTCCACTTAGACTCATAGCCATTCATCTACAACTTTCTCTGGCATTCGTTTACATGACTATTAAAAGTATTCACCAAATAAGGTTTTGTTAAAGAATCTTGCCAAGTTATTTCTGATGCAGTCTTTGTATAGTAGTTCTTTGTCGTCACTATCTAGTTTGGTATTAAACTCTTCAGGGATCCTGTTACCAAAACTATCCCAAGAGTGTACACCGAACTATGATTTTCCTTAGTATTCTCCCACTACGACGAAGTACTACTAATATTACCTTCATTACCTTACGGTATTGAAATATTAGCTATTTCTTACTATAGTGTTCACTGTTCAAATATCACTCCCACTCGATATAGGCATATTATGTCTATTAACGTTCTCCCACTACATAAATACAATGGAACGTCAATTCCGACGTGTGGGTTTTGATGTTCTTGAACATCTAGTTATTTCTTTGCCCAGTTCCTGTAAAAATAGTTTACTTCTAGGAACATGGTTTATTAAACAGTCCTTATCTAGAAAAATACAGTTGTTTTAATAATTGTCTTATTTTCTTTAGGACAATAACATAATATTCCATTCGTTTTCTTGGATACTCAACAAACATGCACCTATCCATTCTTAGTTCCAAATTACATATTTGCTTTCCCTTTCACCACATATGCAGGACAATTCTATATCTGAACATGCCACAAACTGAGCTTACATTCAATCCACAGTTCTATAGATGTCACAGGTACTAACTTAGAAGGAACTAAATTCAGAATGTAATTTGCAGTTTCTAGGAAATATTCCAAAAACAAATAAGGCAAATTTGAATAACACTTCATTAATCTATCCATATCTAAAAGAGACTTGTTTCTTCTTTCTACCACACCACTTTATTATGGAGTTTACAGTGTAGACAATTGAGATGTAATCCCTAATTCTGATAAGTAACAAAAGAACTCTTTAGAGAGGTGCTCGCCACTACAATCAAATTGTAGTAACTTAATATATTTCCTTGGTGCTTATCCGTTTCAAGTCTTAAAAACTTTGAATTACTTAAATCATTAAGACTTACGGTGCATCAAATAAATATATTAATATTTTGAGTAGTCATTTATGAACGTCACAAAATACTCAAAACTATCTCTTACCAGTATGTTCATTTAACCATACAAATCAGAAGGGATTCATTCTAGCTTATCATTAGCTTTATTTCCTTTGGAAGGGAAACAACTTTTAGTCAAATTTCCTTCCAAACAGGATCTACAGGTTGGTAGTGCCTCTACTTTCAATGAACCTTAAGGTCCATCCTTGACCAACTTAAAATCCTATCCAGATTAATATGACTAAGACAAAAGTGTACAGATAAGTTTTTCTCAATTTTTGAAGAACATATTCTCTTATGAGGTAGACTAATATTGTTCTGTTCAGGAGAGACGTTAATATATAATAACAAGGTCATGCATTCATGTACCACAAGTGATAAAATGTTTATCAAGCTCAATAACTCAAGAGTTATTCGAAAAAATAAATAAATATCCATCTCTTATTTTGCCCAGAAATCGGAATTAAATTTCTTCTAACAAAAGGTACATATATCGCATCCTTTAAATTAATGTCTTACCACTAAAAGAAAATTTTAACAAGTAATAAGACAAATTGCATGAAGTCATTGTGGAGTTGAGATAAAAATATTAAATAGATCATAATAAGTCAAAACACTGAATAGTAAAATTCAGACTACATTCAATATTTATATACATACATGCATCTCGGATAATAAATTTTGATGGGAAAGGAATCATTCATGCAAAGTATATTATATAATGCAAAAATTATACAATCCAAAACTAAATAGAACCAGCTCAGATGGAGAGTATACTATTATTTTCAGTCAATTGTATATAACCTTTTAATACGAAAATTTTAAACACACTACACATATATGTCATGCATCTTGAATAGCAATTTCGATGGGAAAAGAACTACTCATGCAACATACATGTATAATGCCAGATTATTCACTCCAATAATTAAAAAAGACCCAACTCAGATGGAGAGTATGCTGTTAATTTAAGTCAAGTGAACATCATAATTAATAGCTCTAGTTCCATTGATCCAATATGTATACTCAGATGGAGAGTAAATACACGATATCGATTACTAGTATTTCACCTAGTGAGCTTACAATAAATTTATCCGATATGGAGGAAGACCTAAAGTCAACGCATAAATTTATTGCTCACTTGAAATTAATAGTGAAAGACCATAGAAATATATTTCTATCACCACTTAATCATGATTGTATTTTAGTTGCAAAATTGAAACCCTTTAAACTCAGATAGAGAGTTAATACAGGTTATCAATAACTAGTAATTGTATCCAGTGAGTTTATAATAAATTTATCCGATATGGAGAAAGACCTAATATCAACGCGTAAATTTATTATCTCACTATAAATAAAAAAAATAGAGACCATAGGGGTTAATTCCTATCACCACTTTATCACAACCACGAACTTTTCTCTGAGGATTAAGTTCCATAATTAAATAAAATGCTCAATCTTTATTTCAACAGTCTTAAAATGCTAAATTTAGCGTTTTTCACTGCATAGCAGTGAGTATTGTTCACTAGGCTATTTCTGATAAACCTACCAAATTTCAGACCAATCGGAGATCGTTAAAATCACAATCTCCAAATATTGCGACCAAATTTGAAAAATTATCATTTTAAGTATTTTTTAAGAATTTAAAATATGACTTACATTCTTATCATGTACCAATTCATGTCAAATCAACATGTGTTATCATGTTCCAGATTAGACATAAATAAAATGATAAAAAGAATAACTTTTCGTATGTAAATCACACTTTAATCCGCCAAACCTCCAAAAAACTCATCTAAACGATCCCGAATCATCAAAATACAATATGGTTCACTGCATAGCAGTGAGTTCTTCTTAACTGATCATTTCCGATGATCCTACCGAATTTCAGGTCATTCGGAGATCGTGAAATTCACGATCGCCAAAAAACTAGACCAAATTCAAATAAATTATTTTTGGCGTATTTAGGATTAAATCCATGTGATTTGCATTCTTGCTATATATCATATCAAGTTAAATCATCATGTTTCAGATTTAACACAAATATACCCGATATATAAAGAATAATATTTTCATATTTATAACAAATTTAATTTAATAAACTGCTTGAAAACCAATCTAAACGACCTCAAAATGCCGAAAAACAGCATGATTAGCAGTGAGTTTTTCTCACTAGATCGTTTTCGATGAACCTACCAAGTTTCAAGTCAATCGGAGTTTGTCAAATTCAACCAAACTCAGAGAATAACTGTTTAAGCAGTTTCATGAATTAAAATAAATATGATATTGATTTCTATTCTCCTTATAATTATACTATGAGCTCAAGGCATATATTATGTTCTTCCTATTTTTAGGATATATAATATCTCCTTTTACAATAAATTATTCTTTTATTAAATACACAAAAATCTAAGATATTATATTTTCTCCATTCGGCGAAAAACCTAATATCTCTTCTCCTGGGTGGAGTTGGTCTCACTAGTACCCAAAGATAAAACTCCTTTTCTAGTTAAGAACCTCCACCACTAATGTAGATTTATCAAGGATAATTTTCACATGGTACATTAAGCAGATTTTAATGACTCAAATAAAAAGATCATTTTGTGGATCCTACTTATTAATCACAATGCTCAATCCATGAATAGACACAATTTCACATGTACAAATTTATTAAGAATTTTTCATGAGTTCAAACAAACAAATCACTTTAATGGTATTTATTTATTACTCACAAAATTCTCAATTTACGAGTGAAGATACATGCAGCTCATAAATTTTTTTTACGGCAGATTATGGACCACAACTTAAAAGCCATGCCAATAATATAAAACTCATACAAAATACCGTCATATTTCACTTAATTACAACCTCCAACCAGAGAACAAAATTTTTCATCGAAAATCCAAGACTAGTAATCACGTAGGGCATGAAAACATAAACTAAAATTAGAGATTTTTTTTTATGCACAAATATACCAAACGTTCCAATCATTAGTCATCTTGGATATCAAACAGAGGATTTCACTTTCTTACAAAATAATTATATCATCACACAATATCAATTATACCTTGTAAAACCTAGTCAATAAAATCTTACACTTCTATTATTAAATTTAATACAACAACACGTCTATTTACTAATAGCTAATGTGTAAACCTATTATATCACCAATATTTAATCATGGAGACCATGGGGAGTCACCCCCACCACCATTGAATTAAAATTGAATTAAAATTATTAAGAAATAATTTTGCAGAAAATGGAAAAACGTCCAAAACACAGTCCAAACAACCTCAAAACACCAAAACATACCATAATTCACTGCTAAAGCAATGAGTTTTTCTCAGCACGTCGTTTCCGATGGACCCACAAAGTTTCAGCTCAATCAAAGTCCGTCAAGTTCGCTGACCTCCGAAAATACCGGCAATTCAGTCAAAATCAGGTTTTGCATTTTTCTAGGGATTACCAAAAAAAAAATCCAGATCATCCCAATCAAATATCAATAAAAAACCAGATTCATGATTACAAGAATAATCCAATTTTGTTTGGACAGTTAATTCACAAAACAGCAGTGCAGCTTTTCAGAAAATCACATATACATGTAATTCAAAAACGCACATAAACACGATATTCTTGTTTCATGAAAAACTAGTGGGCTCTGATACCAATTGATGGATTAATAATAAGTAGCGGAAGCAATCCCAGTATTAAAATCACATGTAATCTAGACAACTAGCATAAACGGAATTTCACGGGTTATCTCTTGAAGCGTGAACAAAGCTCCTCGATCACGTGAGCCTCCAATTCCACAGAAACTCAATGAATTCTCCATCATCAGCATGATAAAGATTCGCGAACGTTCCACGATCTTCTACTGTATTACCCAAATAATATCCGGAAATAGTAATTTCGTGTGGGCAAAATTTTTTAGGAAAAAGGCTGAAAATTTCGGCCACCTTATTCTACATCCTCTAGGTGGAAAACCTTATGTATTTATAGTACAAGTTTTAAGGGTTAAAACCCTTTTCCAAAACCTATTGGGTTTTCTTTTCCACCAAAAAAAGGATTCCTTTATTTTCTATTATTTAGGCACAACATGGACCACAAAATTTAATTAACAAGGCTTTCAATTATGGAATTAATTTCTAATTTTTGAAATTAATATCCACCATAATTAATTACGAATTATTCCACTAAAAATTCGTAATTGCATTCCTTATTCAATTTCAAAATTCATCCATTAAATCTTATTTAATTTCCTACAAAATCCACCGGCCGAGTTTACACATGAAAACTTATAAGCTTTCGTAAAGGTGTATCATCAATCTCTAAACCGAGACATGGTTTCCATAAACTAACTATTACTTCGCCAATGTACATTATTATTATCCAATTTACCAGGCATATTAACCCACGAAAGAATCTTGTCTTTTAATAAATCAAAACAATAATAATATACAACAACAACAACAACAACAACAACCCAGTATAATCCCACTAGTGGGGTCTGGGGAGGGTAGTGTGTACGCAGACCTTACCCCTACCCTGGGGTAGAGAGGCTGTTTTCAAATGACCCTCGGCATCCTTCCCTCCAAGAACTCCCCACCTTGCTCTTGGGGTGACTCGAACTCACAACCTTTTGGTTGGAAGTGGAGGGTGCTTACCATCAGAGCAACCCACCTTGTCAAAACAATAATAATATACACAACTAATAATAATTATATCAAGATTAAGAGTATAAGTACATTTAATGGCTAGGGAGTTTATTTTATTAAGTCAGTATATAATACTTATCTCTACTTGGTCCATTCAATACATACAAAATGTACTAGCACAAGAAGTTGGAATTAAACCATTCTCATAATCAAGATAAATTATATTTAATCTTGTGCTACAATCATCCATGATGTTTTGTCCAATTCCATTATTAGATTGTGAACTCAAACTTTATACTTATAAGAACCGATGATTTAATCTTCCGTGTATAAGCTAAACTCTATACACTAAATCATCTACTATATAAGCAAAGGACACAGACTAATATATTATCTATTTAAAACTTTATTAAAACTAAATAAATAATTATTTCATAATAAATATTATATCTAAATCAAACCCATAATTAATAGTATATATTCCAACACCTAAGTTATTAAGTTATAACCCCGAAATAGCTATTTCAAATTACTGAAATTTTGAGACAAATCGTACGAGGGTAGGTCTTGGATTTTACTTTTTTGAGTAAAGAGTCTTTTCACGTAGAATCGTTATGTCGTTTATTTTCATTACTTTGCTTTACAATTTGTGTCTGTTTAGATAGGTTAACTCGCGAAAATCGGGTATAATATAATTCACCTCTCTCTCTTGTATTTTGGTGCATCCAAAAATAATAGAATCGAACCCGAGATCTTACGTCAATGATGAAAGGAGTGTGAACAGAAATATAAAACCGGAACCTGCTTCAATTATAGTCAAGGTTTTGTTGCTGCTTTCGAACACCTCATTTAATTAGTGATTAATTAAATTAAAAAAGGGCAACAGGAACCTGGCTAGCCATACATGCTTGAGCCATATTCTCAAATTGTTCTTTGCTCAAGTTTGGGAAGTATGACGATATTGAGATCTAGGATATTATCTAATCTTTATTCTTAAATAGTATAGTAATTAAAATAATGTTAAAGTAGTAAGCATGCAACATAAAGTGGAAAATTTTGGATGCAATTCTATCCTCAAAAGTGATTGTGTCTTTTGTGGAGACTGAGAAAAGTGGGGCCGGGAATACCAAGATTGAAAAATTAAAAATTTCTTCTACTTTATTATCTTCCTATTGATAAGTTGGTATTTTTCCCAACTTCTCTTATGTCTTTTGATAGAGTTATGTTCTGTTGATGTGGTTAGTGGACTAATTATATTTTAAATGATATAATTGAGGTCATGAAATTGGTGAGAATTAAGAGATTGAAAATCATCAAATACTTGCAAGAAAACCATCAAATTCAGGCCAAAACTTAAAAAGAAAGCTAAAGAAACAAAAGTCACGCAGGTCACCCACGCAGTTAGAAAACTAGGAGGTTGAAAGTTTATGTTCTGGAAGTGGTCATGCATCCTGAGTAGGCTACGCATCTTGGCCATGCACTGAGAGGTGAAGAAATAAAGTATTGGGCCATGCATCCCGCGTGGACCACGCAACTTGGCCACGCAAGACCCGAAGAGGATAACTTTGTCAGCTTTTTAGAAGAGTATAAATAGTACTTTTTAGGTCTTTTTTGACAACTTTAGACATAGAGGGATATTGTACGAGCGTTTGTGAGTTTTCCTAAGGATTAACAAGTGACATCGCAGTTTCTCAATCTTCTTCTTCTCTATTAGTATCAATGACATGATTAAAGGACAATTTGATTGTTTCTTCTATTGTCATGTCTAGCTAAACTCATTAGCTAGGGTTATGAATCTGGAGTAGTGTTATGACTATGGGTTATTAATATAAATTCGTCTTTGATTAAATATTGTATTATCTAATTGCTTCATGCTTTCTTGTATAATTTGGTGGTTGCAAATACTAGATTAGCGCCTATCACACTTAGTTCTAACTTGAAAAAGTGGAACCGAGTTTAGGTATAAAGCAATTAGCAAGGAATTGGGTAGATTAAGGAATTAATCTCATCTCAATTAATGGAATCAAACTAGGGATAGGGAGATTCTTACTTGGTCATGAACAATTGAATTACATAAAGCTCTAAATAGCTTGGAAAGGCATTTGCGAGTAAAAACCTCTTAGTGTTAAGGCAATACTAAGTTGGTATTATTTATATTGTTGTCATAATACATGTTTGATTGATTGGAATCGAATACATCTATACCTATAGCATACACGAAAGATGAGCAACCCTAGTGCTTTCCAGTAACTCCCCTACATTTAAGATTCTGTTTCTTTTTTCTCTCGTTCTTAATAATCACCCAAATCTCTCTTTTATTTTTATAACCCCCCCCCCCCCCC
>AWOL01S0001403.1:110568-204879 GCA_000715115.1 Nicotiana otophora
TTTTTATAACCCCCCCTCCCCCCCAACCACCACCACCACCAAATTTCCAATTCAATTTTTTTCCTTTTCCAAAGATTTTCAAATCCAATTCTCTCTTTCTTACTAATCACCCAAAATTCAAAATTCGAAATATTGCTCTAGAATCAAACTGTGGGTAAGTTTTGAATCTTTTTTTCTTTCTTTCTAACATATTTATTATATATGACTTGTATATGATACATCAATACCCAAAACAATACTTGATACAATACTAATACAATTATATTAGATTTTTAGTGTAGAGTTGTGATTGAAACTTGAAGAAGATTAAGATCATAGTTGTGATGATCCGAAAAGTTATCTTTAAATTTAATATTCATGTATATATTTTAAGACCTCGAATAACACCATTTAGTATTTCTCGACTTGCGTGCGCAGTCCGTATATTTTTTCGGAAAGCTTTTATGTAAAAAATTGATAAAATGAGAAATAATGCTTTACAACTCAACTGAGTTGACTTCGGTCAATATTTTTAGAAAATAGACCTGGATTGGTATTTTGACAGTCTCTGTAGGTCCGTATCGTAATTTAGGACTTGGGGGCGTATGCCCGAAATCCAATTCGGAAGTTCCTAGCTTGAATTATCGCCATTTGACGAAAACTAGAAGCTTAAAGGCTTAAAGATTTTAAAGTTTGACCACAAATTTACTTTTATTGATATCGGGGTCAGAATCCAGTTCTGAAAATTTTCATAGGTCCGTTATATCATTTATGACTTGTGTGCAAAATTTAAGGTCAATCGGACTTGATTTGTTAGGTTTCGGCATCGAATGTAGAAATTAAAAGTTCTTAAGTTCCTTAAGCTTGAATTGGGGAATGATTCGCGATTTTAGCGTTGTTTGATGTGATTTGAGGTTTCGAATAAGTTCATATGATATTTTAAGACTTGTTGGTATATTTGTTTGAGGTCCCGGAGGCATCGGGTGAATTTCGGATGGTTAACGGATCAAAAATTTGGACTTAAGGAAAATCTGAAATTTTGGCCTTCTGGTGTAATCGCACCTGCGGATTTTTGACTGCAGGTGCGAGCTCGTAGAAGCGTGAAATCCGCAGAAGCGGACAATGCCTCGCAGAAGCGCGACTGCAGAAGCAGCACACGCATCGAAAAAGCGGAAAAGGGGAAGGGGCAGCCGCATCGCAGAAGCGGACGCTTCATCACAGAAGTGAGTCGGCATAAGCGGACTCCTTGTCCGCAGAAGCGAGCCAGCCCGCAGAAGCGACCCCAATCTCCATAAAAGCGGAACCGCAGATGAGGTTAAGTGTTTGCAAGTGCGAAAGCACTAGACTGATTACAAAACAGAGGGTTTCGATAATTTTTGTCATTTTGGACGAGAATTCACGGAAAAACTTAAGGTAAGTCACTTGTGATCATTGTTAGTCAATAATATTGAATTATCACCTATTATTCCGACTAGATTACGTGTTTTTGAGGTGAAATTCGAGGATTTGGGCCTATGGATTTGAAAATACGATTTGGGGATTTGAAGGTCGAGTTGATGTCGGAATTTGGTAAAATTTGTATGGTTGGACTCATGGTTGAATGGACGTTCATATTTTATAACTTCTGTCGGATTCTGATATGTGAGACCTACTATCAATTTTTGAATTTAATTTCGGATTTTGATTGAAAAATTTAGTATTTTCATATAGAATTAGTTTCTATAATTCGTATTGAGTATATTGAATTGTTTGTGACTAGATTTGATGCATTCAGACAATAATTCGCGAGGCAAAAGTTTATTGGAATCTTGAGTTGATTGCAAAGCGAGGTAAGTATCGTGATTAACTTTGACTTGAGGGAGTAGGGCTTGTTTGTCTATTTTCTACTTGATTTAATGTGGGGGTACAATGTATATGTGAGGTGACGAGTATTTATGTGTTGTGGTTGAGTCAAATCATGTGGGTGGAATTTATTTATTGTGAATAACTGCCTATTTAATTAAGATATTTCTGCTTAAATTATTATTGTCTATTTGATTATTTTTCATGAAATTATTGCTAATTTAATTATTATTGAATATTTTGGAAGGCGAGGTCGGTATTCTAGTATTGAATTGATTGATAAGTATATATCCCCTCATTTTAATACTCTTCTAAATTTAAATTATTACTTTCATGGTAAGGAAGAGCGTAAAAGCACGAAGGGTGATGTCGTACCAATTTTACATTATTATTTATTGAATTATGAAGTGAGGAAGAGAGTTAAAGCACGAAGGGTGATGCCGTGTCATTTTTAAAGAGTGTAAAAGTACGAAGGGTGATGCCGTACCAGAAGAGAGTTAAAGTACGAAGGGTGATGCCGTGCCAGAAGAGAGTTAAAGCACGAAGGGAGATGCCGTGCCAATCTTATTATTTATTTATAGATTCATTGGAAGAATGAGAGTAAAAGCACGAAGGGTGGTGCCGTGCCATTTTCATATTATCAGCTGCTCATTTTATTGTTGATGAATTAATTGGCTGCTACGTGATACTTCTCCTGCTGAAATTATTATATTATTTTCCTTCGCATATTCTCTCCCAAATTTATAAATTATTATTTATTGTGTTATTGTTGCTTTGTATTTGTATATATACATGTACAGGTTGTTTACGTACGTGTCTTATCATAACCTCGTCACTACTTCGTCGAGGATAGGCGCGACACTTACAGAGTATATGGGATCGGTTGTACTCATACTACACTTTATACTTATTGTGCAGATTTTGGAGTTTGTCCCAGCGGCGTACCATAGATTTGCTCCGATTTAGCTATCCAGAGGAGACTTGAGGTATAACTGCACAACGTCCGCAATTATGAAGTCCCCTTCTACTTTATCTTAGTTGTGTATTATCTTTCAAACAACTTGAATTTTATTTTTGTAGTATTCTAGTAGCTCGTGTACTTGTGACACCAGATTCAGGGATGTATTTGGATGATTCGGTTGTTATGGTTTTTCGCACTTTATTTTACTAATTGACTTGTGTTTAATTTGATTTGATTATTTTAACATTGGCTTACCTAGCAAGTGAAATGTTAGGCGTCATCACGGTCCTGAAGGTGAGAATTTTGGGTCGCGACAATAATTGTATTACAATTTTTCAGAAATGTATTGCGGTTGTCTTATAATTATATATGTATCATAATTGTTGCAGGAATTGTATTTCAAATGTATGATAATTGTGTATTCATTATATATTGTTACGAGAAGTTCTAAGTTCGTGACGAATTTGACAGTTTGTATCACAAATATATGATAATTGTATATTAATTTATTAGTATTGTATCAGGTATTATTTTAGGTACTAATGTACCAGATACAAGTTAGATACAAGTATGATACAATTATGTTTTAAGCATTGATGTATCTGATACAATTCAAATACAATTATGATACAATTACCATACAATTATCATACAATTCCTGAATATTTTTTTATTTCTAGTGTTGTCCAGTCTCCCAGCAAAAGAACGATACAATTGACATTTTTTTAATAATATAAAGCTATCAGCAATAGTGGGAAGAGAGAAGATGGAGATTTTAGGCGTAGATTAAGGAATTTTGATGTAAAAAAAAAGGAGAGAGAAGAGGAGATGGAAAAAAAGAAAATTATATAATTGAATCCCTTAATTGAATGCACTTATAATGGGGTGAGAGCCTTTTAAGGAGCAATGTATACAATTTGTAAGAAAAACCTAGATACTTATTACAATAACAACAACACCAACCCAATAGAATCCCATTAATGGGGTCTGGGGAGGGTAGTGTGTACGCAGACCTTACCCCTACCCCGAAGGAGTAGAGAGGCTAACCTAGATACTTATTACAATAACAACAACACCAACCCAATAGAATCCCATTAATGGGGTCTGGGGAGGGTAGTGTGTACGCAGACCTTACCCCTACCCCGAAGGAGTAGAGAGGCTAACCTAGATACTTATTACAATAACAACAACACCAACCCAATAGAATCCCATTAATGGGGTCTGGGGAGGGTAGTGTGTACGCAGACCTTACCCCTACCCCGAAGGAGTAGAGAGGCTAACCTAGATACTTATTAAAAACTACAAAATATAGAGAATATAGGTAAATAAGTTTATAATATAATATAACTAGGTAAAAATTCCTTTATTATTGCAATTGATAGTACTATTTTCAATTTGAGAGTAGGATTGGACGTGACCATCTATTTATGTGATATTATAATAATTCGAGATCAAATATTTTTAATATAATTTTCAAATTATTTTATTGTAAAAATAGTAATATAATACTACTACCTTTTAAGTAGTTTATATGTGCGTGTATGTCAAAATAGTTTTAAAAAAAATAATATCAAAAAATAAAAATAGAAAAAATAGATAATTTAACTCTCTTAAAATCTCGTCAATTATTTCTTTTGGAAGGCTAGAAATCAAATGCATCCTAATTTCATGTCCTTTCAAGAAGACTAAGCTTTGAGTTTAATTAACATATGAAGTCCCTTATATACGAGTCAAAGCTAGCTCCTGGTTCATGAACTTATAAATTATACTCTTCATCCACCACGACCTTGCTCCTTTTCATGATCGTTGAGGGAAACTATTTGTTAGAGTTAATTTCTCATATGATCATCAAACTTACTATCATCTCTAAAAGTTACTTAACTAACTTTGCAAATATATATATAGTCAATAAACTTATGATTTAATACTCAAAAAATAAATTTGGCTGGAAAGTTCAATAAATCTGAAAAGTCCCATAGGCATGCCAAATCAGCAAAAATGCCAATGTGAATATCTATCAGGAACTATATATTTTTTTGTTTTGTTTTTGCAGCAACTATATTTTTTCTACCCAAAGAAAGAAAAACCCTACCATATGAGAAATTATCTTGTTGAAATTCACCCAGGGGCGGATGTAGCCTTTTGGCTACGGGTTCAATTGAACTCATAACTTTCAATACGGAGTATATATTTGTATGTAAAAATTCACAAAAATTCCAATAAGTATTAGATTTGAACCCATAATTTAACAGTACAATGAGTTTAACGCTTAAATTTTTAAAAGCTGAATCCATTAAATTTAAATCATGAATCCGTCGTGCACCTCACTCTAATACTTAAGTCAATATTAATTGGTTTTGAAAGAAAGTTGAAGCAACAGAAAGAACAAGAATCAAATCATATATAAATGATGCACTCGAAATAGTTGGAATTGCATTTAAATAGTTTACTTTGGCAATAAAAAAAATTATTTACCGAAGAAAAATATCATGAGGACCTTAATGATTCTAATGATTATTTTGATACATGTATCAAAAATCTTCCTTACTTTCTTAAATTTAATGCCTAGTTAGATACGTTAAGAAGTGTCTATTAATTTTAGATCCGTAATATTTCAATGAATTCTATCTGAATGATCTGTAGTGATGAAATAACAGCTAAAGAATAGCTGAAAGTAGTGCCGTCCAAATCCAAGAATTAAGTTAGGCAAAAAAGAAATTATGTCACTAATGTCATTTTTGGGAACCAGACTTTTCATAATAACAGTATATAGATTGGTTGGGCTGTCTTGCACTAATGAAATGATTCATGATCCGGAATATTTTTTTACTTTATTATTTATCCAGTTGAACTCAAAAGACCTTTGACCCTATCCCTAACTAAGTTTTACACAAATAGCCGATCTTATTTACTGTTTTATTTTTTATGGTCGGTATAAATAAAATATACACATATTATGCATAAGTTATATATATATATATATATATATATATATATATATATATATATATATATATTAACCAGTTATTTTTAATTTAAGAGATTAGGTGAGCGAGTATTTGAGTTGATTTTTTATGAAGAAAAAACGTTATTTTCTGGGAGGGTTTTTTTAATAAATAGCCTTGTGGTTATTCTTAATGGATAGAATATTAAAATGCTTCTTTTACTATATCCTTTTTGTTGTCCTTTTAGGTTTGCATTTGAGATATTATCGTATCTTTTGGTGACTTATTAGTGATTCTATGGGAGTACTACGAATTCTTGATTAGTTTGCTTGTCAAAAGTGAACTTTGACCTGGTCAACGACCTAGTCAACCATTCAAATTTCATCAAAAAAGTGCCCCCCCAAAGACTACCTAACCAATCGCTCACACATGGAAGAAAATAGAAACTCAACCAGATACAAATATACCCAATATTATTTCACACAGTGAAGTGTGGGAAACTCAACAAAATACGAGAAAGTAAAAAGAGGGAGTATACATATGCATATTAATCCTCGTATGGAAAATTTTTATACGCACTTGATATTTGCACCCAAAGAAAAATGAATTTGCATTTGAACTTTTATCACAATTAAGTGATAAGTATTTAGTATGTAACTCTTTAAGTTAATTTACTTGATTCCGTATTGTATACGGTCAAAATCGGTTTCGACCTTCGTATGATTAGTCAAGATTGGAACATAATGGACCGAAGGTCATCTTCGTAATATCGGGTATGAGATCTGAAGCCAGGTTACCGAGCTCAAATTTCTGGGACCGATCAAATACCGAGCTCGAAGTCATTCCCGAGCTCGAATCCAAATCGAACTATGATGCGAAGCGGCGTTATCGAGCTTGAGAGTCAGAGACCGACCAATACCAAGCCCAAGTTAATATCGGGCCCTGAGTCAATACCGGACTCTAAATCTGAAAACCAACCAATACCAAGTCCGATCAAGATCGAGCCAAGGGACAAGAGCCGTTACAACCGTAATAAGGAGAGAGAATCTCGGCGGGAATTAGGGAAAAGCTATTCTATCATAGGTTTCTCACGATATATTTTTAATTATATCCAAAGTAGGATCCCTCCACTATAATAGAGATGTCTATTATTTCTGTAAGGGCATCCAACATTAAGGCATTGATACACTCTCATATTATTAATATTCACAAAGAAAAATATACTAATATTCATATAGAGATTATCCCTTTTTAGGTTTTGTATATTGATTGGTCTTGCTTGTTCATAAACCATTTTCCACTCAGTTTGCTTTGTATTTCATTCTTTATACAGTCAATACTCAATATATTTCTACTTACTTTCCGACTTGTGTCAAGTTATACCGCGTATCATTAGAATTATGTATAAATTCAACTCTGTCCGTTTTTCGGGTAAACAGTTTGGCGCCCACAGTGGGGCTAAGGATAACAGTGATTATTTGGTACAAATCTCTGCAAAACACACCATTTTACGCTTGTTTTTAGAAGTGTCTTTGATTTCAGATTAGCAACGACGAACTCTCAATTAATGGCCTTACCTATCGACAACGAAGTTGGCCTTCAAGATGAGAACAACAACTTGATACCCGGGAGCGAAAGGCCGCTCATCAATGCCGTTGGAGCTCGGGTCGAAGTTCCAATAGATGTTAATTCGTATGTGGCCATTGATGCAAACCAACGTTCCGACCCTGAAAATAACATTCATGATGGAACTCGATCTGCAGCTCGAGATACCCAAAACGTTGAGGAAAACGGGATCAGCTTGCGTATGATTTTCGAAATATTGCAAGCTCAACAAGTAGCAGTAGCCCAGTTGTAGAGCCAAACACAGGCACAGACCAGACTCGAGCCCGGTCCACCCCAAAAAGTCACCTACAAAACGGGGCCAACTATAGTAAGGTCAAATGAGCAAGAATCGGGGACTAATCCCGAAATTGTTAAGATGTTCGAAGAACTGACAAAACGAATAGAGTCAGGAGAAAGGAGGATCGAGGCAAATGACAAAAAAGTGGAAACGTATAACTCCAGGGTTGATCAGATCCTGGGGGCACCACCGATATTGAAGGGGTTAGATTCCAAAAATTTCGTACAAAAGCCTTTCCCCTCGAGCGCGGATCCTAAACCGATCCCAAAGAAGTTTCGCATGCTCGAAATTCCTAAATATAATGGAATGACTGACCCCAATGAACATGTCACCTCATATACATGTGCCATTAAAGGGAACAATCTAGAGGACGATGAGATCGAATCTGTATTATTGAAAAAATTCGGTGAAACCCTGTCAAAAGGAGCAATGATATGGTATCATAATTTACCGTCTAACTCTATCGATTCTTTTGCTATGCTTGCAGATTCTTTCGTAAAAGCACATGCTGGGGCCATAAAGGTCGTGACCAGGAAGTCGGACCTGTTCAAGGTAAGACAAAAGGATAACGAGATGCTAAGAGAATTCGTATCTCGTTTCCAAATGGAATGAATGGATCTACCACCAGTCACAGACGATTGGGCTGTTCAAGTTTTCACTCAAGGTCTAAACGAACGGAGCTCGATGACTTCACGGCGGTTGAAGCATAACCTGATCGAGTACCCAGCTATTACTTGGGCAGATGTGCGCAATCGGTATCAATCCAAAATAAGAGTCGAAGATGACCAGTGGGGTTCTGGGCCCGTTGTTAAAAGGGACATAAATCGAGAACCAAGGCCGATCAGGGACCGATACCGACCATATAGTGGAGACCATAGGGGGAATGAACCAAGACATAACCCCGTACAAAGCTATAAAATAAGCGATCGAGGCCAAGGGTCTCGGGGGCTGATGAACATAAATGGGTTCGACAGGCATACCGGACCTAAGGAAGCACCTCAGTTATCGGAGTATAACTTCAGCATCAATGCATTCGCTATCGTGTCGGCTATCGGACGCATCAAAGATATAAATGGACTCGAACTATGCAGACCGATCCTGCCCAAAGGAATCCAAATAAAATGTGCGAATATCATGGCACTCATGGCCACAGAACGGAAGATTGCAGGCAACTAAGAGAGGAGGTAGCCCGATTATTCAATAAAGGGCTCATTCGAGAATTTTTAAGTGACATGGCCAAAAGCCATTTCAAAAACAGGGATTTCAGTAGACGAAATGAACAGGAAGAGCCACAACACATCATCCTTCGACCCTCCACCAGGTTCTAAAATTCCCAACACCGGAGGCAGTTAAAACAGTTTATAGAGAACAAATAACGGCAAGAGAAATATTTGCCGTCGAGGAAGCAATTCCTATATCTTCACTATCACAGACAAAAGGATCGGCTCGAAGGGGAAACGAGATACCAAATAGCAATCACAAATGTCAGCTTCGATCCAACTAAAGAATCAGAAGACTGACGAAGATGATGAACATGAGATCCCTCGATCTTTCATGGTTCCCGATGATTTTGACGCTACCCAATCAACAATCGAAAAACTGGAGTAAGTCATACTAATCGAATATCTGCCCGAACGAAAGGTATACCTGGGCACGGAGATAGATCCCGAGCTCAGGAGAAAGCTTATTCAATTTCTTATAGCTAACATAGACTGGTTCACTTGGTCCCATCTTGACATGACAGGGATCCCACCGGGAATCACCACTCATAAGCTAAGATTGGACCCAAAATTCCACCCGGTAAAACAAAAAAGAAGGCCCCTGTCTGAGGTCAAACATGCCTTCATCAAAGACGAGGTAACCAAACTTCTTAAAATAGGGTCCATTCGGGAAGTAAAGTACCCCAAATGGCTAGAAAATATGGTGGTAGTCCCTAAAAAGGGGAACAAGCTTAGAATGTGTATAGATTATAAAGACCTGAATAAAGCACGTCCTAAGGATTCTTTTCCTTTGCCTAATATCGATCGTATGATCGATGCCACAGACGGCTACGAGACTCTTAGTTTTCTCGATGCCTATTCCGGGTACAACCAAATACAGATGAACCTGGAGGATCAGGAAAAGACCTCATTTATCACTAAGTACGAGACTTACTGTTATAATGTAATGCCATTCAGCCTAAAAAATATTGGTGCAACTTATCAACGCCTAGTAAATAGAATGTTCGAAAAGAAAATAGGAAAAACAATGGAGGTTTATATTGATGACATGTTAGTTAAATCCCTGCGAGTAGAGGACCATTTAAAGCTTTTGTAGAAAACTTTCGACATACTAAGGGAGTACAATATGAAGCTCAATCCCAAAAAATGTGCTTTCGGGATTAGCTCAGGCAAGTTTCTCGGTTTCATGGTGTCCAATTGAGGAATCGAGATTAACCCCGAAAAAATTAAAGAAATCGAGGACATCACAATAGTAGATAATGTAAAGGTCGTGCAAAGGCTAACGGGACGGATAGCCGCCCTAGGACGATTCATTTCGAGATCCTCGGATAGGAGCCAAAGATTTTTCTCTCTGCTTAAAAAGAAAAGCAATTTTGCATGTACTCCGGAATGTCAGCAGGCTTTAGAAGATAGCGGTAAGTGAAGTCCTAATTTGAGAAGCACGAGGTACGCAATTCCCTATTTATTATGTCAGTCGAACTCTAAGCGAGGCCGAAACTAGATATCCACACTTAGAAAAATTATCGCTTGATTTAATAAGTGCCTCTAGGAAACTAAAACCATATTTCCAGTGCCGTCTGATACATGTTGTGACAACTTATCGTCTATGAAATATTTTACACAAACCCGAGTTTTCAGGTCGATTGGCCAAATGGGCCATAGAGATCGGTGGGTACGACATCGAGTATCGACCTCGAACCGCTATCAAATCTCAAATCTTAGCGGACTTCGTGGTTGACTTTACGCCGACTTTCGTACTCGAGATCGAAAAGGAATTACTGATAAAATTGGGTTCCTCTTCGGGAATCTGGACCCTCTTTACGGATGGTGCCTCGAATGCAAAGGGGACCCGGACTGGGCATCATACTAAAATCGCCCACAGGTAATGTAGTTAGACAGTCTATTAAAACTACAAAATTGACTAACAATGAGTCCGAGTATGAGGCCGTGATTGCATGTCTCGAATTATCTATAAGTTTGGGGGCCGAGGTCGTAAAGGCTAATTGTGATTCCCTCCTTGTGTTAAATAAAGGCAACGAGATTTTTGAAGTCCGAGAAGATAAAATGCAGAGATACGTGGATAAATTACAAGTGACTCTACACCGATTTAAGGAATGGACTTTGTGCTTCGAGAACAGAACAGTGAGGCTGACACTCTTGCAAACTTAGGTTCTTCGGTTGAGGATGACGAACTCAACTCGGGGACTATCGTACAACTCATAAAATCGGTAATCGAAGAAGGCCATGCCGAGATAAACTCCACAAGTCTAACCTGGGATTGGAGAAACAAATATATAGAGTACTTCAAGAACGGGAAACTTCCATCGGATCCAAAGGAATTGAGAACTCTATGCATAAAAGTTGCATGGTTCACCTTATCCAATGATGGAACGCTGTTTAGAAGGACATTCGATGGTCCACTGGCAATATATTTGGGACCGGAAGATACCGACTACATCCTACGTGAGATTCACAAGGGCACTTGTGGGAATCATTCCGGTGCCGATTCATTGGTCCACAAAATAATCAGAGAAGGATATTATTGGATCGATATGGATAAATATACAAGGAAGTTCGTTCGAAAATGCGACAAATGTCAAAGACATGTGCCCATGATTCATCAACCCGGGGAACTTCTCCACTCAGTCCTAGCTCCTTGGCCTTTCATGAAATGGGGAATGGACATCGCCGACCCCCTGCCCCAGGTAAGGCTCAGTTTATTTTGTTTATGACTGATTATATCTCTAAATGGGTTGAAGCACAGTCTTTCGAGAAAGTCAGAGAAAAGGAGGTGATAGACTTCATTTGGGATCACATCATATGTCGGTTCAGGATGCCATCCGATATTGTATGTGACAATGGAAAACAATTCATCGGAAGCAAAGTAACCAAATTTCTCGAAGACCGCAAAATCAAAAGGATCCTATAAACACCTTATTATCCCAGCGGGAACAGACAGGCCTAATCGACCAACAAAACCATCATTCAAAATCTTAAGAAAAGATTAACCAACGCTAAAGGAAAATGGAGAGAAATACTACCCGAAGTCCTATGGGCATACCGCATAACATCGAAATCGAGTACCGAAGCGACACCATTCTCGTTGGTTTATGACGCCGAAGTTCTTATCCCAGTTGAGGTCGGAGAACCTAGCACCAGGTTTCGATATGCAACAAATGAGTCGATTAACGAGACAATGAACACGAGCCTAGAATTATTGGACGAAAAACGAGAAGCAACTCTCGTCTGATTAGCCGCTCAAAAATAACAGATCAAAAGATATTATAATCGAAGAACCAATCTTCGATATTTTTAAATAGGGGACTTAGTGCTAAGGAAAGTCACCCTCAACACCCGAAATCCAAATGAAGAAAAATTGGGTCCTAACTGGGAAGGACCGTATCAGGTTCTCAAAATTGTCGGTAAAGGATCCTACAAGCTCGGTGTGATAAACGGCAAACAATTACCAAGCAATTGGAATGTGTCGCACCTAAAACGATACTACTGCTAAGGTACGACCCTCCCATGTTCATTTATATTTCGAAACTAACCCTTGTAGGAGTTCTACCAGTAACAAGGATGGATTATTCAACCCGAAGCCTTTAGGCCTGAAAGCACGCGTTGCACTCTTTTTCCCTTAGACCGGTTTTATCCCAAATGGGTTTTTCGGCAAGGTTTTAATGAGGCAACTATTGATCGTGCTAACTTAGAACAATTCAACAATATCCAAGGCCTCTTTACAATCAACCTCGAATACTGGGGGGCATTACCGTCGAATATATCAAGTTCGATGCAAGGAAGTTACTTCATGACAATAGGGTTTCGATAGGAAAAATTGTAAGAGCCAAATGGTCAAAACAAACCATGCTCGTGTAGTTTTCTCGATCCCTGGTACAAAACATGAACACATGTATAATGACATAAAGATAAATTTCTCCTTTACCGATATCTCATATCTCAGAATCCATCCTCTATTTCGTGATCTATTATGCAAACAGGCTTAAGGGCCGACCATTACCCCATAAATTGGGGACTGCCAACCGAAAAATCAACGAGATCGAGCCCCACATAAGCCTAAGGGATAATATTATTTCGAGCCGAGCAAACGCTCACTTGACTACTAAGCCTACATTCTACATTACCCCGAGTTCGAGCAAACACACTCGACTACTAAGCCTACGGGCTACATTATCCCGCGTTCGAGCAAACTCACTCGACCATAAAGCCTAAAGGTTACTCTTACTTCGAGTTTGAGCAATCACTCACTCGACTACTAAGCCTAAGGGCTAATCTTATTTAGAGTTTGAGCAATCACTCACTCGACCATGAAGCCTACGGGCTACATTACTTCGAGTCCGAGCAAATGCTCACTCGACTACTAAGACTAAGGGCTAATCTTATTTCGAGTTCGAGCAATCACTCACTCGACCATAAAGCCTAAAGGCTGCTCTTACTTCGAGTTCGAGCAATCACTCACTCTACTACTAAGCCTAAGGGCTAATCTTATTTCGAGTTCGAGCAATCACTCACTCGACCATAAATCCTACGAGCTACATTACTCCGAGTCCGAGCAAACACTCACCCGACTACTAAGTCTAAGGGCTACATTTCCCTGAGTTCGAGCAAACACACTCGACTACTAAGCCTATGGGCTACATTTACCCCGAGTTCGAGCAGAATCACTCGACCATAAATCCTAAAGGCTACTCTTACTTTGAGTTCGAGCAATCACTCACTCGACTACTAAACCTAAGGGCTAATCTTATTTGGAGTCCGAGCAAACACTCACTCGACTACTAAGCCTACGAGCTACATTACCCCGAGTTCGAGCAAACACACTCGACTACTAAGCCTACAGGCTACATTACCCCGAGTTCGAGCAAACTCACTCGACCATAAATCCTAAAGGCTACTCTTACTTTGAGTTCGAGCAATCACTTACTCGACTACTTAGCCTAAGGGCTAATCTTATTTCGAGTTCGAGCAATCACTCACTCGACCATAAAGCCTACGTGCTACATTACTTCGAGTCCGAGCAAACACTCACTCGACTACTAAGCCTAAGGGCTAATCTTATTTCGCGTTCGAGCAATCACTCACTCGACCAAAAAGCCTAAAGGCTTCTCTTACTTCTAGTTCGAGCAATCACTCACTCGACTATTAATCCTAAGGGCTAATATTATTTTGAGTTCGAGTAAATACTCACTCGACCATAAATCATATGAGCTACATTACTTCGAGTTCGAGCAAACACTCACTCGACTACTAAGCCTAAGGGATAATTTTATTTCGAGTTCGAGCAATCACTCACTTGACCATAAAGCCTAAAGGCTACTCTTACTTCGAGTTCGAGCAATCGGTCACTCGACTACTAAGCCTACGGGCTACATTACCCCGAGTTCGAGCAAACTCACTCGACCATAAATCCTAAAGGCTACTCTTACTTCGAGTTCGAGCAATCACTCACTTGACTACTAAGCCTAAGGGCTACATTACCCCGAGTTCGAGCAAACTCACTCGACCATAAAGCCTAAAGGCTACTCTTACTTCGAGTTCAAGCAATCACTCACTCGACTACTAAGCCTAAGGGCTAATATTATTTCGAGTTCGAGCAATCACTCACTCCACCATAAAGCCTAAAAGATACTCTTACTTCGAGTTCGAGCAATCACTTACTCGACTACTAAGCCTAAGGGATAATCGTATTTCGAGTTCGAGCAATCAATCACTCGATCATAAAGCCTACGAGCTACATTACTTCGAGTCCGAGCAAACGCTGACTCGACTACTAAGCCTACGGGCTACATTACTTCGAGTTCGAGCAAACACTCACTCGACTACTAAGCCTATGGGCTATATTACCCCGAGTTCGAGCAAACTCACTCAACCATAAAGCTTAAAGGCTACTCTTACTTTGAGTTCGAGTAATCACTCACTCGACTACTAAGCCTATGGGCTATATTACCCCGAGTTCGAGCAAACTCACTCAACCATAAAGCTTAAAGGCTACTCTTACTTTGAGTTCGAGTAATCACTCACTCGACTACTAAGCCTATGGGCTATATTACCCCGAGTTCGAGCAAACTCACTCAACCATAAAGCTTAAAGGCTACTCTTACTTTGAGTTCGAGTAATCACTCACTCGACTACTAAGCCTATGGGCTATATTACCCCGAGTTCGAGCAAACTCACTCAACCATAAAGCTTAAAGGCTACTCTTACTTTGAGTTCGAGTAATCACTCACTCGACTACTAAGCCTAAGGGCTAATCTTATTTCGAGTTCGAGCAATCACTCATTCGACTATAAAGCCTAAATTCTACTCTTACTTCGAGTTCGAGCAATCACTTACTCGACTACTAAGCCTAAGGGATAATCTTATTTCGAGTTGGAGCAATCACTCACTCGACCATAAAGCCTACGGGCTACATTACTCCGAGTCCGTGCAAACGCTCACTCGACTACTAAGCCTACAAGCTACATTACTTTGAGTTTGAGCAAGCACTCACTCGATTACTAAGCCTACGGGCTACATTACCCTGAGTTCGAACAAACACACTCGACTGTTAAGCCTAAGGGCTACTTTTAATTCAAGTTCGAGCAAACGCTCACTCGGTTATAAAGACTACAAGGTCCGACTTTGATCAAATTTCCTAAAGCCTCGAACTTATGAAAACTTTCATAAGGCATGAATGAAACAAAATTTTCACAAGGCAGAAAATGAAACAAAGACAAGTCGAGAAAGGAAAAGATATTTATATATATGAGTATTTACAAAGTCCGATCAGGACCCTACACAAGACATCAGAAATAAAAAACCCTAAGGTTCCTGATTATCTCCGGGAGAAGTCTCTTCTCCATCGAGCTCCTCCCCATTATCAGACCCACTCTTGCTCTCATCATCATAATCATCATCATCGGAAGCCAGGGCTCCAGCATCGGCTTCAAGCTCTCTAGCCTTTTTTATCTCTTCGGTAAGATCGAAACCTCGAGCATGGATTTCCTCGAGGGTTTCCCTCAGAGATTGTCATTTGGCGAGTTTAGCAACCCAATGTGCTCGAGTTTGAGCGGTCTCGGCAACCTCTCTCGTTTGTACTTGAGCGGCTTCAGCATCGGCTCGATAGACGACCACGAATGCATCCACCACAACCTTTTCTTTTTCGACTTCAGATTTGGCCTTGGCAAGTTCTGAAGCCAACCAAGCCTCGAACTCCTCTATTTTTCTTGCTTGAACCGATCTTTTCTCCTTCATGCCTTGAAGTTGACTTTAGGCCGATGATAATTGGGCTCGAGCAGCCTCTTTCTCTGCAGCAAGGCAGTTTGTACCTTCTTTCCACCCCAAGGTTTCCGCCTTTATTATATCGACCTCTTCACGGAGCTGCCCGAGCATCTCGAGCTTCTGCTGCAGCTGTGAGATCAAAATATTAGCCTCCGTTCCCGAATCGAGCCCATGAGTTTTTAAGATTTTCATTACCTTCTCGGACAGATCGGTCTGATCTTGGTGAGCTTTGGCCAACTCGGTTCAGAGATCTTTGGTCTCTTCTTCTCTTTTCTCACAAAGAAGTCTGAGGGTATTTCTCTCCTTTGAAAGTACTTGGAAGTCGGCCTCACGTCGTCTCAGCTCTGCTTGAGACTTGGAAAACTCCTCTTGATGAAGAGCTAAAGCCTATACGAAAAAAGGAAAAGTTAGGTAGAAAATGGAAAAATATGACATCAATAAAGGGAATCGAGACTTACCCGATTCAAGGCTCGTTGAACCTTGAAGAAAAGACCTGACGCGTCACTCGGACCGACAATATCCTCGATACCGGTAAACAAATCACGAAATGGGTCTTCTCCCTCATGGGCCCCGACTACCTCTAGGGTCCCCAAAGCTCGGGATTCTCGAATTGCCCCTTCGGAAAAAGCAGGGAGAGTAGGCGAGTCTCCGATTACTATTGCCCAAAGCGAGTCGCTTGGGGCGTTCTCCTCAGTTCGAAGAGCTTCAGGGCCGGCCCCTTCACATATAACCACAATTTGTTGACTTCGATGGGAGGCATCCTCGATCTCTAGCGACTCGGGGACTTTGTCCGAGTCCTTCTCCGATATCCCTTCAGTTCGAGATGGAGCCTAATCAACTGCCATCGACCCAGCTGCCTTTGGGGCATCAATGGTTTTCTTCACTCGGGCCACCAGTATGGACCCGTCGTTTTCTTCTTCTTCTTTATCTTCATCCCTTAGACGCCGAACTGACTCTTCGGTCAAAGGGATGATATTCTTCCTCGGCTTATGAGCCGTCCTTGTCTTAAGTTTTGGATCCTCGGAAGTAGAGGCCATTTTTCTCTTGTTGTCCTTCGCCGGTTTGGGTACCGGGGTAGAAGTATCTTCCTCGCCAACCGAGGGCCTTATAACCGCATCTTTGCCCAGGCCTACACAAGAAAATTGGTTAAGTATAAAAAAGATATTTTGTTCGAATCATCAAAGACATGGGAAAGAGTCTTACCATGAGTTTTAACCTCCCATCGGCCCTTTGATAAGTCGTGCCATGAGCGCTCGGCATATGTGGAGGTCGAAGCCAGGTCCTGTACCCAGCTCTCAAGGTTAGGAATAACACCGGGCATCCAAGGAACCGCTATATCACGGAAAAGGATATCGGTGAGAAAGAAACAAAGAAGCAAAACAATAGGAGCTAACAATAGAATTATACTTACGCTTCATGTTCCATTCCTCGGGAAATGGCATCTTCTCGGTCGGGATTAGGTCGAAAGTCTTCACTCGAATGAACTTGCCCATCCAGCCTCAGTCCTTGTCCTCGTCTATACTCGAGAATAGCACTTCGTTAGC
Source organism: Nicotiana otophora (assembly GCA_000715115.1). Taxonomy (NCBI): domain Eukaryota; kingdom Viridiplantae; phylum Streptophyta; class Magnoliopsida; order Solanales; family Solanaceae; genus Nicotiana; species Nicotiana otophora. The sequence continues at coordinate 128,241 of AWOL01S0001403.1, forward strand.
CCGCCGCTAGAGTTTTATTAACCCAAGGGGATGTACAACCTAATGAGGTGGTAGAGGGTGAATGACATCCCTTTGACTTTGTTCACGAAGAAGCGGATCAGAATAATGATCCGCCAAAAAGAAGGATGGATTTGGCCTAGGGTTATTTGGTATTAGCGGCAAAAATCGATGACAACTGGGTCGAGTGAGCCCAACATGAAAGGGTAAGTATAAACACTTAAAAACCCTTTCACATGAGTAGTAATATCTTCTTCGGGAGCCGGGATTATCACTTCTTTGTCCGCCCACTTGCATTTTTTCCTTAATTGTTTAAGATGGCCGTCGGTTATCGAGCACATATACCTCAATACTGGCTCGCATCGACCGGGAATCGACAAAGCATTGTCGATCTTAAAATCGGAGGTAAGAACACACCCCCGGGAACACACTCCTCAGGTCGTGGCTCTACCGGTATTTTATCGTCGGCGGACCGCGAAGAAGAAGCTTTTTCTTTTTGAGGAGCGGTTTTTGACGTTTTCACCTTTGGGATTTGAAGATTGAAGATAGAGGAAGATGACAAGATTTGGTATTGTAAAGAGGGATTTTGTAGTGAAAATCACAAATTCACAGATGAAGAACTCAGAAGATGCGAAAGGGAACTTAGAAGATTTGGAGATGTAAAAGTAAGAAGTGGTAAAAAGAGGGGTTATTTATAGGGTTGGCAATGACAGTTCAGTGTCAACAATGGCCGACCATCATCTGACACGCATTTAATGCCTTGGTAAACTGAACCGACGGAACATCTATCACGTACGTCATGGTCGGGCTTGATGCAAATGTCAGTTAGTATCTAGTCATACCGCTTGAAAATTATGTCGTTTCTCGCCACATTCTTCCCGAGAAATGAGAGGACTATCTGTATACGGTCAAAATCGATTTCGACCTTCGTATGATTAGTCAAGATTGGAACATAATGGACCGAAGGTCGTCTTCATAATATCGGATATAAGATCTGAAGCCAGATTACCGACCTCAAATTTCTGGGACCGATCAAATACCGAGCTCGAAGTCATTACCGAGCTCGAATCCAAATCGAACTATGATGCGAAGCGGCGTTATCGAGCTTGAGAGCCAGAGACCGACCAATACCGAGCCCAAGTCAATACCGGACCCCGAGTCAATATCGAGCTCTAAATCTGAAAACCAACCAATACCAAGTCCGATCAAGATCGGGCTAAGGGACAAGAATCGTTACAGCCGCACTAAAGAGAAAGAATCTCGGCGGGAATTAGGGAAAATCTATTCTATCATAGGTTCCCCACTGTGTATTTTTAATTATATCTAAATTAGGACTTCTCCACTATAAGAGGGATGACTATTATTTCTGTAATGGCATCCAACATTAAGGCATTGATACACTCTCATATTATTGATATTCATAGAGAAAAACATACTGATATTCATATAGAGATTATCCTTTTTTGGGTTTTGTATATTAATTCGTCTTGCTTGTTCATAAACCATTTTCCACCCAGTTTGGTTTGTATTTCATTCTTTATACAGTCAATACTCAATATATTTCTACTTACTTTCCGATTTGTGCCAAGTTATACTACATATCCTTAGAACTACGTATAAATTCAACTCTGTCCGTTTTTCGGGTAAACACATATAAACATCATATGAAAAAACAAAATTCGTAATTGTAGTGCTCGCCAGCACCTTAGGTTTTAAGACTCAAAATCGACTTTATACATGCTTAAGAAGCATAGGTTATGGCATATAATTGTACTAAACAGAGTCATTTATGTCCACGAGCTACTTCTCATTTCTTTCAAATTGGATTTGCGACTTTTTTTATGTTTTCATTTGGTGTGCAATATCCGCATTAACACCCAACTAAATTATTAACATCCAACTAAATTCGAATTCGCTGCAATCCCACATTCGAGCCTTCTGCCTTCGGAATGAAAAAAATCTAGATAAAGGGTGCTTCCCTCCTTAAATGGGCTCTACGCAGCTCGAATTTGAATTAATTGGACTAGTGAATCCCAAATATCCGTTCTTTTAATTCTTCTGACCATGAGAGAAAGGAATTTAAGCCAAGCCGCATATTAAAGCAAATATATATTCCTAAGAGAGGTATCCAAAAAACCAAATTAAGTAAAAGACAAGGAAAATGAATGAGAAGAATATAATGTTCTTATTTAGCATGACAAAATTCCAATAAGTTCCAAATTTGATGTTTGATGTTTCTTTTTCTAGGCCATACTCTTCTTAACCATGATAGTAGATCACACGAACAATTATAAGTCATCGATGGTTTTCAAGATACTCATCATAATGGCTAAAGTCAAAATTATCTTCCAAATAGCTAAAAATAAAGTTAGAACTAATTCTTTTTCACTTTTGTATTAATGGCCTTTAAAGTATTTTGATGTTTACGGCAAAGTGGAGATATTTAAGTGAAGCACAAAGTAGCTTGTGGAAGAACAAGTAATAGCATATGTCTTTTTTAACTATTGTCAAAAATAACACTTACCAGAAATAATTTGCTAAAATATCTCATTTCTAAAAAATGTTGACCTAGATGTGGTATAATCAATTACTCATTTCTCAATAGGGTAGGCCTGGTCGTTGAAAGCGAAATCTCTTTCTTCTTTCATTTCAATCCCTTTCCCTTCAATTTTGAATTCATGGGGGAAAAAAGAAAAGGATAAAAGTAAAAGAACAGTTTTCTAATCTATCTTACCTTTGTTAGTTTTTTATTTTTTACAGTATACCTATGTTGGTCCACGTATAACACAAAAGAAAAAGGAAAAGAAATTGTAGTTCTTTACTTACTCTTGGTAGATTTGTTTGCAGTTTATCTCTGTGCAAGTTGCTATGGACATTACCGCTATAGAAAGAATTTTGTTTTTTTTGAATATATGGACTTGTGACATCACCGTCATAGAAAAAGAAATAAGGAATTATATTACAGGCTAGTCACTTTTTGGACCGGTAATTGAAAAATAGCCAACATTTGTAAATTCATTGAAAAATAGTCACTATTTTGCTGTAACACGGAAAGTTCCAGCATAATATATTGGAGATTGATGTACTTGTGTATGAACTTCCATCATATTATGCTAGAACTTCAACACAAAAATTTCAGCATAATATAATAGATATTGATGCACTTGTATATGAACTTCCAACATATTATACAGTAACTCCAAAACACAAAAAGTTCCAGCATAATATACTGGAGATTGGAGCACCTGTGTATGAACTTCCAGCATATTATGCTGGACCAGTATATTATGCTGAAAGTCCAATATATTATGCTGGAATATTTTTCGAATTTTGAACAGTGTTTTCGTTCAGATTTATCTTTACATGAAAAGTGGCTAAATTTCGATTACTTTTGAAACTGTGGCTATTTTTCAATTATCATTTGTAAATTTGGTAATATTTGAATTTCACCCATTAAATTCGAAGTTAAGGGTCCGAATCCATCAAATAATTTTACCTAGATATAAAGTCGTAATGTGCGACTCTGGTTAGCTAGTGAATCTGTTATATCTCATTAATTTAATTTAATTACCCAAAAGTTGCAACTCTAATGCCAGTCTTCACCACTAATAAAATTAATTAATGCAATATAATGGATGAAGGGATATATCAGAAAATGAAAAGTTTTATCTGGACCAATTGTATAGAAAAGCCCAAATTTGTGAAATCAGAAGTCCTCAAGGAGTTCATTAAGTCCAGCTAGACTTTTAGGCCCAAAACCATCAAGCTACATCAAAATTTCACGGGCGCTCTATTTGGTCGCCCCCATTTAACCTGTATAATTTTTTAATTTTTTTTAACTAGTACCTAAAGTTTAGACAACTTCAAGCCTTTTTCCCCTTCTCATCCTTCTTCTTCTTTTTCTTCGATGTGAAAACAAAGGTGGCGCTTTATGTTTTACTACTGTTTAGGATTTCTTCTTATTTTTAATTGCAAAATGGGTTTGTTAGATTTATTATCATTTTGACAAAATAGATGATTGGGGCTTGTTCTTGATGATATTTGGAGGTTATGTTTCAAATTTGAATTCATTTGGAGTAGATTTATGTGTTAAATCCAATATTGGATTATTGAAATTCGAAGAACAAATTTCTATTTCTCGGCAATTTGTATTTCAGACCCATTTCGCATTAAGTGCATGAAAATATTAGTTGTACTTCAGACATATTTTGCTTTAAGTGCATCTGAATAGTAATTTTTTCGCTTCAGATCTATTTGACTTAAATGCATGAAAATATTTATTGCACTTCAGACCTATTTGGTCTTAAATAAATCTTAAGTGTAATTTTTGCACTTTAGACTTAATTGGCCTTAAGTGCATTGTATTCAGACTAATTTTCTATTTTTAACTTCAAATCTGATAAGGCTGAAGTTGATCCTAAAATGGATAAGCTCGTAAATTTTTATGAAAACGGATATAACTTCAATTGTGACCCCAAAACTAGCCATGCATGTCTTATTACTTCTCTAAGTAAGTATATTCATAGAGATTAGAGATCTATATTCACGCTCAATATTTATATTACATTAAATTAGGCAACTTAAAGTTACAACCAAATAGGAAAAATACATATTACGTTTTCAAATTTAAGTGACAAAATATTTATCTATCTATATCTATATATTATATTAAAAGCACGAAGGCTCTTAGCGAAGTGTCGTTCGCATTTTTTGCCCTTTATAAATAGAGTTCACATTGAATAAAATGGTCATTTGACTATTTTTCGAATATTTAAAAATATTTATTTGGTTAATTTCCTAATATTTAGGAATAGTCAATTTTATTTTCCTAATAATTAGAGCTTTGATATTTGAATTTTCTTCCATTCTAGGAGTTCAATGTCTAGGAATAGTCAAAAATAATATGCATACTATTTTTTCGGTCATAATTTTAAAATTCTAGGAAAACTTAAATCTTAGATAATTAATTTAATTTTTCAATTCCTTTATTAGTAAAGTTTAGTTCTTTTCAATTTCTTCATTAGTAAAGTTTAGTTCTTTTCAGTTCCTTCACTAACAAAGTTTGTTTGATTCCCCTCAGTTGGGAAGCTTCGTTCTTTTTCAATCCCTTAAAAATATTTAATATATTAGATAAAATAGTAATTTAGTTATTTCCTAATTTTAAGGACTTTAAAATTAGCTAATATTTTAATTTTCAAATCTTTCCTTATTTAAAATGTATATCTTTTTGTATAATGATTTTTATAAATAAACTACTTATATATAGGTGTGTGAGATCATTAATGAATGTCACGACCCCAAATCCCCTCCGAAAAATGTCGTGATGACACCTACTCTCTAAGACTAGGTAAGCCTATCAATGCGGAATAATAATAGAAATCTGAAATAAATAAACCTGCAATTCACCTAATTACAACTCCCAAAACCCGGTAGGAATAAGTCACAAGTTTCTAAGAATTTATCTTTAATGCCTTTATACATCAAGGTCTAAAGAAAATAAGGAAACAACATAATAATGATAGAAGGGGACTCTGAGATCTGCGGACGCTGACAGATATACCTTGAAGTTTCCGCGTTCAGCTAGCTCACTAATACCTGCTCTTATAGGAAGTACCTGGATCTGCACAAAAAGATGTGTAGATGCGTAGTATGAGTACACCACAGCAGTACTCAGTAAGTGCCAAGCCTAACCTCGGTAGAGTAGTGACGAGGTCAGGTCAGGCCCTACTGGAATAATAAAAGACATGGTGACATATTTAACAATATAATAACAATGGAAGTGAATCAAGTAATATGTCACCGTTTAATTACACAAAATAAGGGCAAACAATACCTCGCAGAAATAAAACAGAATATTTTTCAACTTTAAAGAAATCGCAATAATAATCAAAGGAAACTGCGGCCATAAGTAAATATCAACAAGGGCACTCCCGAGGTACCGCCTCGTAGTCCCAAATCATAAATAAATTCACAATATCTCATTTTCTTATATCACCGTGGGAGCCTTCACATTAAATTTTAAAGAAAAATATTTTTTCCGAAATAGCATCCCGTATTTTAGCCACCCTTATCACACCGCATGACTTCTAGTAGTTCCCCTACTAGCCATGCGTATCAAGCCACCCTTATCTCACCGCATGCGTTTCAACACTCAGATCTTATATCACCGCATACGTATTAATATCACAATATATCACAATTCGCACCTCAAGTGCCCAAATATTTCTACTTGCCAAAATAAATCAATAACAGTATTTTTCACAATAAAGAGCTCCCGGCTCATGCCAAAATAAATCAACAATAATATTTTTCATAATAAAGAGCTCACAGCTCCATCACAATGAGTACGAAAATCTCATAAAATATCCAGCAAAAATAATATTTCACAAATTTAATACCTTGTCTAAATATCAAAATTTTAAATGTAAAATACTTCATTTTTAATAATATTTAAATTAAGAAATCCATCCTTCAAGTAATGCACAGAACAAAAGAAAACAGAGTTTCAACTAAACAGGTAAAACACTTAGCCGGAACAGGTCAGGCAAATATAAAATACGAAAATATATTAATGATGATGAATATAACAGAATAAAATAAATTAATTAATATGCAATAGTGCTCTACATAATTTAAAGACATAATCTTCCACATTTAGCCAGTGTACACACTCGTCACCTCGTGTACACGACTTTTAACACATTACAATTATCATATCAATACCAATCCCAAGGGAAATTCCCCCCGCACAAGGTTAGACAAGTCACTTATCTCGACTTGCTCCAATTTAATCCACTAGTAGGACTTTTCCTTGATTATCCAACTCTGAATGGCTCGAATCTAGCCAACATTATTCGATATAGTCAACAAAAATTATAGGAATCAATTTCATAAGAAAATACTATATTTTTCAATAAAAATCCGAAATTAACTCAAAAATCGTCCGTGGGGCACACGTCTCGGAATCCGACGAAAGTTACGAAATATAAACGCTCATTCAATCACGAGTTCAACCATACAAATTTTACTAAAATCCGACATCAACTCAACCATCAAATCTTCAATTTAAACCAAGAGGGTTTTCTAAATCTTCCAACTTAATTCACCAATTAAATGTTAAAAACAACCATGGATTCGGGCAATTTGACAAATATTGAGTTGAGAATACTTACCCTGTTGTTTTCCTTGAAAATCTCTCGAATATCGCCTCTTCCAGAGCTCCAATTCATCAAAAATAAAAAATGGAACGAAATCCCATTTTCAGAACTTAAACTTTCTGCCTAGGCTTTTTCTTCTATGCGATCGCGGCCAAAGGCACGCGATCGCGAAGAACAAAATAAGGTTGCCCAGAATTAAGCTTCTGCGATCGCGGATGAAGTAACGCGATCGCGAAGAACAAAATAAGGTTGCCCAGAATTAAGCTTCTGCGATCGCGGATGAAGTAACGCGATCGCGAAGAACAAAATAAGGTTGCCCAGAATTAAGCTTCTGCGATCGCGGATGAAGTAACGCGATCGCGAAGAACAAAATAAGGTTGCCCAGAATTAAGCTTCTGCGATCGCGGATGAAGTAACGCGATCGCGAAGAACAAAATAAGGTTGCCCAGAATTAAGCTTCTGCGATCGCGGATGAAGTAACGCGATCGCGAAGAACAAAATAAGGTTGCCCAGAATTAAGCTTCTGCGATCGCGGATGAAGTAACGCGATCGCGAAGAACAAATCCCCACTGCCCAGAATTAACATTGTGCAATCGCAGATAACTCCACGCGACCGCGAAACACAATATTCCCAGACCTACGCGAGCGCGTACTCATTCACGCGATCGCGAAAGGTTAAGTGCGTGGACCAACTTCTGCCTTGTTTCCTCTTCGCGAACGCGGTCTTAGTCGCGCGTTCGCATAGCACAGCTTGCCAAACCTACGCGATCGCGGACTTGCCCATGCGATCGCATAGCACAAATTTTCCAGCTGCCCAATTAAGTTTACGCGATCGCGGACCTTCTCACACGTTCGTATAGAAGGAAACTAGACACCAAATTTCAGCAACTCTAAGTCCAAAATTTGATCTGTTAGCCATCTAAAACTCACCCGAGGCCCCCGAGACCTCAACCAAATACACCAACAAGTCCTAAAAGATCATACGAACTTAGTTGAAACCTCAAATCACATCAAACAATGCTAAAATCATAAATCACACCCCAATTCAAGCTAAATGAAACTTAAGAATTTCCAACTTCTATATTCGATGCCAAACATATCAAATCAATTCCGATTAATCTCAAATTTTGCAAACAAGTCACAAATGACATAACGGAGCTATGAAAATTTTTGGAACTCGATTTCGACCCCTATATCAAAAAGTCAACTCCCCTAGTCAAACTTCCAAACTTAAATTCTTATTTTAGCTATTTCAAGCATAATTTAACTACGGACTTCCAAATAAAATTTCAATCACGCTCCTAAGTCCAAAATCACCATACTTAGATGTTGCAATTATCAAAATTATATTTCGGAGTCATTTACACATAGGTCGACATCCAGCCAACCTTTTCAACTTAAGTTATAAACTTTGGAATTAAGTGTTCCAATTCATTCTAAAAACCTCATCGGACCCGAACCAATTACCCCGTCAAGTCATATAATAATTATAAAGTACAGAATGAGCAGTAAATAGGAAAATGGGGCTACAACTTTTAAAACGACTGGCCGGGTCGTTACATCCTTCCCCTCTTCAAACAATCGTTCGTCCTCGAACGAGTATAGAGACATACCTGAAGTGGTGAAAATATGAGGATAACGGCTGCGCATATCCTTCTCGGTCTCCCAAGTCGCCTCCTCGACTGGATGACTCCTCCACTGAACCTTCATGGAAGCAATGTTCTTTGACCTCATCTTTCGAACCTGCCTGTCCAAAATAGCCACTGGTTCCTCAACATAAGATAGATCCTTGTCCAACTGAACCGAATTGAAGTCTAACACATGAGACGGATCACCGTGATATTCTAGAGCATGGAAACATGGAACACTGGATGAACTGCATAGAGACTAGGTGGTACTGAAAGTCTATAAGCCACCTCTCCAACTCTCTCAAGAATCTCAAATGGCCAAATATACATAAGGCTCAACTTGCCCTTCTTCCAGAACCTCATCACAACCTTCATAGGCGAAACAGGGCTCAACTTGCCTTTCTTCCCTAACCTCATCACACCCTTCATAGGCGAAACCCGGAGCAAGACCCGCTCACCAACCATGAATGCAATATCATGAACCTTTCGATCCGTATAACTCTTCTGTCTAGATTGGGCTATACGAAGTCGATCCTGAATCAATTTAACCCTTTCCAAGGCATCCCGAACCAAGTCTGTACCCAATAGTCTAGCCTCGCCCGTTTCGAACCAACCCATTGGAGACAGGCACCGCCTACCATACAAGGCCTCATACGGAGCCATATGAATGCTCGACTGGTAGCTTTTATTGTAAGCAAACTCCACAAGTGGCAAGAACTGATTCCAAGCACCCCCAAATTCTATCACACATGCACAAAGCATATCCTCCAGTATCTGGATAGTTTGCTCGGACTGTCCGTCCGTCTGAGGGTGAAATGTTGTGCTCAACTCAACCCAAGTACCTAACTCCTGCTGTATATCCCTCTAAAACCGTGATGTAAATTGCGTATCCCGGTCAGAGATGATGGATACTGGTATGCCATGAAGCCTGATGATCTCGCGGATATAAATTCGAGCCAACTGCTCGGAAGAATAGGTAGTCATCACATGAATGAAATATGCTGACTTGGTCAGCCTATCCACAATCACCCAGACTGCATCAAACCTCCGCTGAGTCCGTGGGAGTCCAACAACGAAATTCATAGTGATCCGCTCCCTTTTCCACTCCGGAATCTCTAACTTCTGAAGCAACCCACCTGGACGTTGATGCTCATACTTCACCTGCTGGCAATTTAGACACCGAGCTACATATTCCACTATGTCTTTCTTCATCCTCCTCCACCACTAATGTTTCCTCAAGTACTAATACATCTTCGCGGCACCTGGATGAATGGAGTACCGCGAACTGTGAGCCTCCTGGAGAATCAACTTCCTTGGCATCACCGTGCTGAACTGTATCCTTAAGTACAAGCAGATGAGGGTCATCATACTGAAGCTCCTGGATACGATCATAAAGAGAAGACCGAGAAACCATAGAAGCCAAAACTCGGCTCGGCTCGGAAACATCCAATCTAACAACCTGGTTGGCCAAGGCCTGAACATCCAAGGCTAAAGGCCTTTCTGCTACCGGTAAGTATGCTAAGCTGCCCAAACTCTACGCCTTACTACTCAAAGCATCGGCCACCACATTGGCCTTCCCGAGATGATAGAGAATGGTGATATCATAATCCTTAAGAAAATCCAACCATCTCCGCTGCCGTAAATTAAGATCCTTCTGTTTAAACAAATGTTATAGACTTCGGTGATCGGTGTAAACCTCACAATAGATATCGTACAAATACTGCTGCCAAATCTTCAAGGCATGAACAATAACTGCTAACTCAAGGTCGTGGACCGGATAATTCTTCTCATGTACCTTTAGCCGTCTGGACACGTAGGCAATCATCCTACCGTCTTGCATCAACACTGCGACGAGACCAATACGTGACGCATCATAATACAAAGTATAAGACCCTGAACCTGTAGGTAATACCAATACTGGGGCTGTAGTCAAAGCTGTCTTGAGCTTTTGGAAGCTATACTCACATTCCTTGGTCCACCTGAACGAAGCACCCTTCTGGGTCAATTTGGTCATAGGTGCAGCAATAGAAGAGGAACCCTCTACAAATAGGTGATAATACCCTACTAAACCAAGGAAACTCCGGATCTCCGTAGCTGAGGACGGTCTGGACCAACTCTACACAGCCTCAATCTTCTTCGGATCTACCCTAATCCCCTCGCACGAAACTATATGAACCAAAAATCCCACTGAATCAAGCCAGAAATCACACTTTGAAAATTTTGCATATAACTTATTTTCTCTCAAAGTATGAAGCATAGTCTTCAGGTGCTGCTCATGATCTTCTCGACTCCGGGAATACACCAGAATGTCGTCAATAAACACAATGACGAATGAGTCAAGATATGGCTGAAATACACTGTTCATCAAATGCATAAATACTGCTGGGGCGTTGGTCAGGCCAAAAGACATCAGAAGGAACTCGTAATGATCGTACCGAGTCCTGAAAGCAGTCTTCGGGATATCTGGTTCCCGAATCTTCAACTGATGTTAGCCTGAACGCAAGTCGATCTTAGAGAACACTCTGGCATCCTGAAGCTGATCAAATAGGTCATCAATATATGGCAATGGATACATGTTCTTCACTATAACCTTGTTTAACTGGTGATAATCAATATACATCAGCATAAAACCATTCTTCTTCTTCACAAATAAGACAGGAGCACCCCAAGGCAATACACTGGGCCGTACTAAGCCCTTATCAAGCAGTTCCTGTAAACTGCTCTTTCTATTCTTTCAATTCTGCTGGGGCCATACGATATGGTGGAATAGAATGGGCTGAGTACCTAGTAACAAATCAATGCCAAAGTTAATATCCCTGTCGGATGGCATACTCGGAAGATCCGCTGGAAATACATCAAGAAAATCCCTTACTCCATGAACTGACTCCACGGTAGGAGTGTAAACACTAATATCCCTCACATAGGCCAGGTACACATCACACCCCTTCTCAACCATTCGTTGAGCTTTAAGAAATGAAACGACCCTACTAGGAACATGATCCAAGGTACATCTCCACTCTAGCCGCGGTAGACCTGGCATAGACAACGTCACCGTCTTGGCGTAACAATCAAGAATAGCGTGATAGGGCGACAACTAGTCCATGCCCAAACTAATATCGAAATCCACCATACTGAGCAATAATAAATCAGCTCTGGTATCAAAACCACTGATAACAATCAAACACGACCGATACACGCGATCAACAATGATAGATTCACCCACGGGTGTAGATACATAAACAGAAGAACTCAATGAATCACGAGATACGCCCAAATACGGGGCAAAATAAGATGACACATAAGAATAAGTGGAGTCTGCATCAAATAAGACTGATGCATCTCTATGACAGACCGAAATAATACCTACGATAACAGAATCAGATGCAACTGCCTCTGTCCTAGCAGGAAGGGCATAATAGCTGGCCTGGCCTCCCCCTTTTGGGTGACCTCTACCTGTCCGACCTCCACCTCTAGCTGGCTGTGCAGGTGGAGTGGCAACTGGTGCAGTAATCATGGCCTGAGAAACCTGAGGGCCCTGTAGAATAGGTGGGGTCTGAGAAATATGTGGAGGTGCACCCCTCCTAAATCTGGGGAAATCCTTCATGATATAACGAGTATCAGCACACTCAAAATAAGCCCTTGGAGGACGTGGCTGTTGGGACTGACTCGGGCCTGATCGACTAGACTGCCGGCTGAAGGCACCCCGTACAGGAGGTACAGAAGACACTGGCGGTGCATAATAGGGAACGTGAGGTCTGGGAGTAGCCGGAATACCACTGGAAGATGGAAGTGCGAAATGAATATGACGACTCACATAACCTCTACCATGACAGGCTGTAGCTGGGGCACGTGAATTATTATATGTGCCAGAATCTCGGGGTCTCTTAGTTTACCTCTCTTCTCTCTCCCGAGTCCGCATACCCTCCAATCTCCTAGCAATTGACACCACCTGTTGGTATGTGATGTCCATCTCCAGTTCTCGAGCCATACTAAATCTGATACTAGGGTAGAGCCCCTCAATAAATCGGTGAACCCGATCTCGAACAGTAGCAACCAAGGCTGGTGCATGCCTAGCCAAATCACTGAATCAGACCGTATATTCTAACACGGTCATAGAACCCTGGCGTAGCTGCTCATACTCTGAGCATCATGCATCTCTAAGACTCTGAGGAATATATTCCCTCAAGAACATATCAGAAAATTGAGTCCAATTAAGTGAAGCTGCTTCAGCCAGACTATCCAACTCGTATGCCCGCCACCACTGGTAGGCCGCTCCTCTAAGCTAAAATTCTGTGAAAAAAACTCCGCTGGAAGGTGATAACTTTTTGTACCTCTCGATCCTGAGCTGTACCCCCCTAAAACTGCTGTCCTAACCTCAGGCCGAACTGGGACAACTGGCTGCACTGGTATAACCTCTGGGGCATGGTCAACCTGGGCCCGTGGCTCTGGGGTACGGGCGGCGGGAATCTGTGCTCCTCCCCCGGCCTGAGATGTGGCAGGAGCAAGTGGAATTATCCCTTCCTGAGCTAGAGTGCCAAATATGCTCAAAAATTGGGCAAGAGTCTCCTGAAGTGCAGGAGTAGTAATAGGCGTCTCAGGTGCCTGCTCTCCAACTGGAGCTACTGGTGGCTCTGCTGCAGCAGCTCGTGCAGGTGCTCTGACTGCACCACGTGGTCTTCCTCGGCCTCTAGCTTGGCCTATGCCCCGACTCCGGCCTCTTGCGGCTCCAACAGGGGGCACGAGTGTCTGATCATCGGTTCCAGTTGTGTGTATCCTCACTATCTGTGAGAGAATAGAAAGACAATAGTTTAAAATTTTGAAGTCAACAAATGCGCACGATAAGGAATCAAAGAAGTGAATATTTTCCTAACAGTTCCATAGTATCCCGAAGATAAGTACAGACATCTCCGTACCGATCCACGAGACTCTACTAAACTTGCTTGTGACTCATAATACCTATGAATCTAGAGCTCTGATACCAACTTATCACGACCCCAAATTCCCTCCGAAGGATGTCGTGATGGCACCTAGTCTCTAAGACTAGGTAAGCCTATCAATACGAAATAATAATAGAAATCTGAAAAACATAAACCTGCAATTCACCTAATTACAACTCCCAAAATTCGGTAGGAATAAGTTACAAGTTTCTAAGAATTTATCTCCAATGCCTTTATACATCAAGGTCTAAAGAAAATAAGAAACCAACATAATAAGGATAGAAGGGGACTCCGAGGTCTGCGGACGCTGGCAGATATACCTTGAAGTCTCTTCCTTCAGCAAGCTCACTGATACTTGGTCTGATAAGGAGTACCTGAATCTGCACAAAAAGATGTGCAGAAGCGTAGTATGAGTACACCACAACGGTACCCAGTAAGTGCCAAGCCTAACCTCGGTAGAGTAGTGACGAGGTCAGGTCAGGTCCTACTGGAATAATAAAAGACATGGTGACATGTTTAACAATATAATAACAATAAATGACAATGAAAGTGAATCAAGTAATATGTCACCATTTAATTACACAAAATAAGGGCAAATAATATCTCGCGGAAATAAAACAGAATTTTTTTCAACTTTAAGAAAATCGCAATAATAATCAAAGGCAACTGCGGCCATAAGTAAATATCAACAAGGGCACTCCCAAGGTACCGCCTCCTAGTCCCAAATCATAAATAAATTCACAATATCTCATTTCCTTACATCACCGCGGGAGCCTTCACATTAAATTTTAAAGAAAAATATTTTTTCTGAAATAGCATCCCGCGTTTTAGCCACCCTTATCACACCGCATGACTTCTAGTAATTCTCCTACTAGCCACGCGTATCAAGCCACCTTTATATCGCATGCGTTTCAATACCCAGACCTTATACCACCGCATACGTATCAATATCACAATATATCACAGTTTGCACCTCAAGTGCCCAAATATTTTTACTTACCAAAATAAATCAATAATAATATTTTTTCACAATAAAGAGCTCACGGCTCATGCCAAAATAAATCAACAACAATATTTTCCATAATAAAGAGCTCACGGCTCCATCACAATGAGTACGAAAATCTCATAAAATATTCAGCAAAAATAATATTTCACAAATTTAACACCTTGTCTAAATATCAAATTTTTAAATGTAAAATACTTCATTTTTAATAGTATTTAAATTAAAAAATCCATCATTCAAGTAATGCACAGAACAAAAGAAAACAGAGTTTCAACTAAATAGGTAAAACACTTAGCTGGAACAGGTCAGGCAAATTTAAAATACAAAAATATATATTAATGATGATAAATATAACAGAATAAATTAATTTAATTAATATGCAACAATGCTCTACACAATTTAAAGATATAATCTTCCACATTTAGCTAGTGTACACACTCGTCACCTCGTGTACACGACTTTCAATACATTACAATTATCACATCAATACCAATCCTAGGGCGAACCCTCCCCCACAAGGTTAAACAAGTCACTTACCTTGACTTGCTCCAATTTAATTCACTAGTAGGCCTTTTCCTTGATTATCGAACTCTGACTGACTCGAATCTAGCCAAAATAATTCGATTTAGTCGAAAAAATTATAGGAATCAATTTCAAAAGAAAATACTACGTTTTTCAGTAAAAATCCGAAATTAACTCAAAAGATTGCCCGTGCGACCCACGTCTCGGAATCCGACGAAAGTTATGAAATATAAACACCCATTCAATCACGAGTTCAACCATACAAATTTTACTAAAATCCGACATCAATTCAACCCTCAGATCTTCAATTTAAACCAAGAGGGTTTTCTAAATTTTCCAACTTAATTCACCAATTAAATGTTAAAAACAACCATGGATTCGGATAATTTGACCAATATTGAGTTAAGAACACTTACCCTATTGTTTTCCTTGAATATTTCTCGAAAATCGCCGCTTCCACAGCTCCAATTCGTCAAAAATAAAAAATGAGACGAAATTCCATTTTCAGAGCTTAAACTTTCTGCCTAGGCTTTTTCTTCTATGCGATCGCGGCCAAAGGCACGCGATCGCGAAGAACAAAATAAGGTTGCCCAGAATTAAGCTTCTTTGATCGCGGATGAAGTAACGTAATCGCGAAGAACAAATCCCTACTGCCCAAAATTGACACTGTGCAATCGCGGATAACTCCACGCTATCGCGAAACACAATATTCCCAGACCTACGCGATCGCGAAGAGTTAAGCGCGTGGACCAGCTTCTGCCTCGTTTCCTCTTCGCGAACACGGTCTTAGTCACGCGTTCGCATAGCACAGCTTGCCAAACCTACGCGATTGCGGACTTCCCACACGATCACATAGCACAAATTTTCCAGCACAAATATTTCAGCTGCCCAATTAAGTCTACACGATCGGCGGACCTTCTTACGCGATCGCATAGAAAGAAACCAGACACCAGATTTCAGCAACTCTAAGTCTAAATTTGATCCGGTAGCCGTCCGAAACTCACCCGAGGCCCCTCGGACCTCAACCAAATACACCAACAAGCCCTAAAATATCATACGAATTTAGTCGAAACCTCAAATCCCATCAAACAATGCTAAAATCACAAATCACACCCCAATTCAAGCTTAATGAAACTTAAGAATTTCCAACTTCAACATTTGATGCCGAAACCTATCAAATCAAGTTCGATTGACCTCAAATTTTGCACATAAGTCATAAATGACATAACAGCGCTATGAAAAGTTTTGGAACTGGATTCCGACCCCGATATCAAAAAGTCAACTTCCCAGTCAAACTTTCAAACTTAAATTCCTATTTTAGCCATTTCAAACCTAATTTAACTACGGACTTCCAAATAAAATTTCGATCACGCTCCTAAGTCCAAAATCACATACGGAGCTGTTGAAATCATCAAAATTTTATTCCAGGGTCGTTTACACATAGGTCGACATCCAACCAACCTTTTCAACTTAAGTTATAAACTTTGGAACTAAGTGTTCCAATTCATTCTAAAAACCTCATCGGACCCGAACCAATTACCCCGGCAAGTCATATAACAGTTATAAAATACAGAATGAGCAGTAAATAGGAGAATGAGGCTACAACTTTTCAAACGACTGGCCGGATCGTTACAATGAATTTGTCACTTTTATTATCAAAGTTCAACGTTAAAGTCTTTATGAATGAAAACAAGTTCAAAGCCTACGGACACCAAAGTATTGCTTCTAAAAATCATACCAAATCTGGCGGCTTTGTGTTCCCCTACATATAAAATTCACCAAGGTAAAACTTTTTCTTTTTCCATTGATTCCACCAAATGACTAAATGTAATTTTTTTATATATTAAGTTATTTGTATTAATGTATAAGTTTTCGAGAAATTGTGATAAAAGCATATGAAGTAACAAAATATCCATAATTTTAGATTTAATATTAGGTCAAACAAATAATAACATTTTTCAAAGATATAGTTAAAGGATATTCTTTTCAAATTCACGCAAAACCGATAGATCAAATCCTTATGTAAAATTAAACGACCTTTTAACCTTAAAACAAGCACTCATTCTATAATATTTATGTACAAAAAAATAAATACATATTATACAAGGTGGTTTGCTCTGATGGTAAGCACCCTCCACTTCCAACCAAGAGGTTGTGAGTTCGAGTCACCCCAAGAGCAAGGTGGGGAGTTCTTGGAGGGAAGGATGCCGAGGGTCATTTGGAAACAGTCTCTCTACCCCAGGGTAGGGGTAAGGTCTGCGTACACACTACCCTCCCCAAACCCCACTAGTGGGATTATACTGGGTTGTTGTTGTTGTTGTATTATACTCTTTCATTCAATATCTAATTCTAGAAAAACTTAATTAATAAAAGAACACTTAACAATTGCACGTCAAGTTCAAATGATACATTTAATTTTAGAGGAGACAAAGATGTTATTATTATTACATATTTATCATTTAATTTATGTATATCAAGTATAATCTTTTAATTAGTTCCAAAATAAAGAAGAATCGGATAACCTCAATACCGTAATCGGAGGCACCAAATCCGAAAGTCCAAAACCGTCACCATTTAATTTTGAAATTTATTAAAATAATAAATGGAACTATAAATAGCGCGTCAATCAGTAATTGTATACTCATAATCACTATTTAACTTTTCCCTTATATTTCGAAGTGTTTAATCAATTGAATTTTATGCATTAAATCCTTCACTATTTGAATTGTATATAAATTTTTAATATTACATATATTATACGAATTATTTTCTTATTTTCTTATTTAAATTATATAATTTTTTATTTTTAAACTTAGATTTAATTATAATATAGTATTTATATAATTATTTTAAATATATTTATACACGCGCAAAGCGCGTATCCTAAGACTAGTACTATATTAAAAGCACGAAACCCTTAATGAAATGTCGTTCTCCTTTTTACCATTTAAAGTTAAACTTCACATTAGACAAAATATAATTTAGTTACTTTCATAATATTTAATACTTTGAAATTAACTAATTTGGTTATAAATCTTTTCTATTTGAATTATGTAGGAAGTCCTAATATTTAGGACTTTAACATAAATAATGTTTGGGAGAAATAACAATATTATATTATTTTTTGCTTATATTTGCTCATGCCAATTTATATATGAAATATGTTTGAACTTATAATTCTAAGGGGAGGATACTATATATTCTTATTATTAAATTGAGACGTATGTACTTTATTAGCTATGTTTTCTAATAATTAAATGTAATTTTTAAATATTATGCAAAAACATCGATGAAGAGAAAAAGATGTTACTCGAGTAATAAGGAGTTAAAAGAATATACATATTTTTTATATCATTGTAAAGGCGCAAATCACGAAAGAAAAAATAAATAAATTATTTTATAATTTTTTGTTCAATAACTCAAATATATTTTTAAATAATATTTACGTAATGTTTTAAAATTATATACTCATTGAAGTCCCTGAGCAAAATATAATGTTAATTTAGAAAATAAATTGAGCTTCAACCATACTATATAAAATTATAACTATAATTATTATTTTAATTTCTTGATAAACTAATATATTTTGAACTTTAAATAACTATAAAATTCTTAATTTTTCTATTAATATTGAAAACTTATCCGCATCATAGAAATTTCAAAGTAGTCATTGGTAGAGTTCTGTCACGACCCAATTTCGCCTATAGGTCGTGATGGTGCCCAACACTACAGCTAGGCAAGACAACCAGTAATTTAAACATACATCAATTATTTTTAGAATAATTTTTTAAGTAATTTTTATTATTTTACTAGCAATATTAAAGAAAATATAAAAGATACAGATTAATTTAAATCCAAAATAAATAATCAACCCCCAATTCTACCAATGTGTGTGGCAAGACCTGGTGTCACAAGTGTATGAACATCTAGTAGATTATACAAAACTCCAAATACTGTCTGAAATAAAATAGACAGAATGCAAATACAAGAAGAGACACGGGTAACTGCAGAACGGCTCAGAAAGGCAGCTCACCACTAGGCCTCAGGATAACGCGGGTGTGCGATGATAGGGCCTCCACTAGTGCCTGCCTCAGATCTTGCACAAAAAGTGCAGCAAGTGTAGCATGAGTACGCAAACAACGTGTACCCAGTAAGTATCAAGCCTAATCTCGAAGTGGTAGAGACGAGATGATCGACTTTGACACTCAGTAAGGATCAACAATAATAAATGGAATAAATTATAACTATTCAAATCAGCATGATTCACAGAGTTAATAATAATTTTATTCAATTAGCAGAAATAATAAAAATCCTTCAAATGCAATAATTTTCAATCTATTAATTAAATCCTTCAATTTCAATAAAATTTTCAATTTATCAAATAGCTTTACAAGCTACAATAAACTGTCCAAGTATAGTATAATTATTATTATTAAGCACGATTTCAGCCGAGGTCGTACGGCCCGATCCAGAGTATCGTGTACACTGCCGAGGGATGTGTGGCACGATCCATAGATGCATCTATCCTGCCGAGGCGTTCGGCTTGCTCCACAAGAAAGGAGGGCATTTTCTTATGTACCTCCGGAAGGAGAGTATATTTATTATAAGATAAATTCGGGAGAAAGAATGATTTCTCTTAACAATTAATTAATTTAAACAGAAAATCAAGTATATGAGATTTCCAACTTTTAATATTTTTATCTAACAGTTCACAATATATATATTTATATCAAATAGTATTAATTAAACAAAGAATACAATTTATACAAATAATTCATGCTTTGAGTATGTAGCCCCCATAATTAGCAACAATTATTACTTTAATTACCTATGGAAAACTTTTTGTCTCACAAGATTAGACAAGAGACTTACCTCGTCTTGCTCCGATTTAATCCACTAGTATGCCTTTTTCTCGATTATCCAACTTTGATTGGCTCGAATCTAACCAAAAATAATTCGATACAATCACTAAAATATATAGGAATCAATTCTATAAAAAAATACTACATTTTCAATAAAATCCTGAAATTAATTAAAAATTCGTCTGTGGGGCCCACATCTCGGAATCCGGCGAAAGTTACGAAATCCGATAACCCATTTAATTACGAGTTCAACCATACAAGTTTCACTCAAATCCGACTCTGAATCGATACCGAAATCTCAAAAATTCGTTTATATGAGATTTCTAAAAAGTTCTCAAATTTTAATCTCAAAACACTAATTAAATGGTGAAAATAATGATATATTTGTGTATATAGATCAAATTCGAGTTAGAATCACTTACCCCAATTTATTGTTTTGAAAATCTGTCAAAATTCGCCTCTGCTCAAGCTCAAGTTTGTCAAAAATGGCAAATAGGACGAATGCCCTCTATTATAAATCTGCCCAGGCAGCCTTCGGAACTGGGCCTCGATCGTGGCTTCGATCGTGGCTCTCGAGCCTAGGCCCCGATCGTGGATTCTATCATGGCCCTCGAGCCTGGACCTCGGTCATGGCCTCGATCATGGCATCGAGCCTGGGCCTCGGTCATGGCCTCGATCATGGCCCTCGAGCCAGGGCCTTCGATCATGGCTTATGGCCTCGATCATGGCATCGAACCTGGGCCTTCGATCGTGGCCCTAGAGCTGGGTTCGATATCTGGGCTTGATTTTGAGCCTCGTCCCTGGCTTCGACCCTGGGCTCGATATCTGGGCTCGATCTCAGTCCAGAATATCCAGCAGGAGAGAAAACAAATTGCAGCAACTATTTAAGTCCAACTTTTGATCTGTTAACCATCCGAAACTCACCGGAGGACCTCGGGACCTCAACCAAATATACCAACAAGTCCTAAAATATCATACGAACTTATTTGAAACCTCAAATCGCATAAAACGACTCTAAAACCACGAATTATGCTCCAATTCAAGCTTAATGAAACTTAAAATTTTCAACTTCTACATTCGATGTCGAAACCTATCAAATCAAGTCCGATTAACCTCAAATTTTGCACACAAGTCATACATGACATAACGGAGCTATGAAAATTTTCGGAACTGGATTCCGGCCCCGATATCAAAAAGTCAACTCCCTGGTCAAACTTCCAAACTTAAATTCTTATTTTAGCCATTTCAAGTCTAATTTAACTACGGACTTCCAAATATAATTTCGAACACACTCGTAAGTCCAAAATCACCATACAGAGCTGTTGGAATCGTCAAAATTCTATTCCGGGGTCGTTTTCTTAAAATGTTGACCGAAGTTAAACTTGGCCTTTTAAAGCCAACTTAAGGAACCAAGTGTTCCGATTTCAATCCAAACACTTCCAAATCCCGAACCAACCATCCCAGCAAGTCATAAATCATTAAAAGCACATACGGAAAGTTTTATTTTAGGGAACGGGGTTCTAAAGGTCAAAATGACTGGTTGGGTCATTACATTATCCACCTCTTAAACAAACGTTCATCCTCGAACGAGTTTAGAATTATACTTAGAGTGCCGAATAAGTGTGGATATCTGCTTCGCACGTTTTCCTCGGCCTCCCAAGTCGCTTCCTCGACTGGTTGGCCCCTCCACTGGACTTTTACTGCAGAAATCCTCTTGGACCTCAACTGGCGAACCTGTTTATCAACAATGGCAACTGGCTCCTCTTCATAACCCAGCTATTATCTAGCTGAACTGTGCTGAAGTGTAACACATGTAATAGGTCGGCATGATACTTCCGGAGCATAGACACATGGAAAACCGGATGAACTCCCGATAGGCTGGGAGGCAATGCAAGCTCATAAGCAACCTCCCAAACTCGTCTCAACACCTCAAATGAGCATATAAACCTTGGGCTCAATTTCCTCCATTTCCCAAATCTCATGATTCCTTTTATCGGCGAAACCTTTAAAAGAACTTTTTCACCCACCATAAATGATAAATCACGCGCTTTCTGATCCGCATAACTTTCCTGTCTAGACTGCACTGTACGGAGTCGCTCCTGAATCAACTTTACTTTTTTCAAGGCATCCTTCACCAAATCAGTACCATATAACTTAGCCTCACCAGGCTCAAACCACCCGATGGGCGAACGACATCACCGACCCTATAAAGCCTCAAATGGATCCATCTCGATGCTGGATTGGTAACTGTTATTATAAGCAAACTCGGCCAAAGGCAAGAAATGATCCCACTGACCTCCAAAGTCAATCACACATGCCCTGAGCATATCCTCCAAAATCTGAATTGTCTGCTCTGACTACCCGTCGGTCTGCGGATGAAAGGTTGTGCTGAGCTCTATAAGGGTCCCCAATTCACTCTGTACTGCTCTCCAGAAATGTGAAGTAAACTGAGGGCCTCTATCTGATATTATAGAAATTGGCACACCGTGCAACCGAACTATCTCCTGAGTATATATCTGGGCCAACCTCTCTGAAGTATACGTAGTCACAACAGGAATAAAATGTGCCGACTTGGTCAACCTGTCAACAATGACCCAAACTGCATCAAACTTCCGCAAGGTCCACGGCAACCCAACTACAATGTCCATAGTGATGCGTTCCCATTTCCACTCTAGTATAGTCATCTGCTGAAGTAGGCCACCTGGCCTCTGANTCCACCTCTTAAACAAACGTTCATCCTCGAACGAGTTTAGAATTATACTTAGAGTGCCGAATAAGTGTGGATATCTGCTTCGCACGTTTTCCTCGGCCTCCCAAGTCGCTTCCTCGACTGGTTGGCCCCTCCACTGGACTTTTACTGCAGAAATCCTCTTGGACCTCAACTGGCGAACCTGTTTATCAACAATGGCAACTGGCTCCTCTTCATAACCCAGCTATTATCTAGCTGAACTGTGCTGAAGTGTAACACATGTAATAGGTCGGCATGATACTTCCGGAGCATAGACACATGGAAAACCGGATGAACTCCCGATAGGCTGGGAGGCAATGCAAGCTCATAAGCAACCTCCCAAACTCGTCTCAACACCTCAAATGAGCATATAAACCTTGGGCTCAATTTCCTCCATTTCCCAAATCTCATGATTCCTTTTATCGGCGAAACCTTTAAAAGAACTTTTTCACCCACCATAAATGATAAATCACGCGCTTTCTGATCCGCATAACTTTCCTGTCTAGACTGCACTGTACGGAGTCGCTCCTGAATCAACTTTACTTTTTTCAAGGCATCCTTCACCAAATCAGTACCATATAACTTAGCCTCACCAGGCTCAAACCACCCGATGGGCGAACGACATCACCGACCCTATAAAGCCTCAAATGGATCCATCTCGATGCTGGATTGGTAACTGTTATTATAAGCAAACTCGGCCAAAGGCAAGAAATGATCCCACTGACCTCCAAAGTCAATCACACATGCCCTGAGCATATCCTCCAAAATCTGAATTGTCTGCTCTGACTACCCGTCGGTCTGCGGATGAAAGGTTGTGCTGAGCTCTATAAGGGTCCCCAATTCACTCTGTACTGCTCTCCAGAAATGTGAAGTAAACTGAGGGCCTCTATCTGATATTATAGAAATTGGCACACCGTGCAACCGAACTATCTCCTGAGTATATATCTGGGCCAACCTCTCTGAAGTATACGTAGTCACAACAGGAATAAAATGTGCCGACTTGGTCAACCTGTCAACAATGACCCAAACTGCATCAAACTTCCGCAAGGTCCACGGCAACCCAACTACAATGTCCATAGTGATGCGTTCCCATTTCCACTCTAGTATAGTCATCTGCTGAAGTAGGCCACCTGGCCTCTGGTACTCATATTTAACTTGCTGACAATTTAGACACCTAGCCACATACTCAACTATGTCCTTTTTCATCCATCTCCACCAATAATGCTGCCTCAAATCACGATACAGCTTCGTAGCACCTGGATGAATAGAATACCGAGAACTGTGTTCTTCCTCTAGGATCGTTTTCCTCAGTCCATCCACATTAGGAACACATAGACGATCCTGGAGTCGCAGAACACCATCCGCTCCAATAGTAACTTTCTTGGCACCATCCCGTAGTACCGTTTCTCGAAGAACCATTAAGTGTGGATCATCATACTGGTGAGCCTTAATCTGCTCAAATAGTAAAGACTGAGCTACAACACATGCAAGAACTCGACTAGGATCTGAAATATCCAGTCGCACAAGTCTGTTGGCCAAGTACTGAATATCTGAAGCCAATGGCCTCTCATCTGCTGAAATGAAAGCTACACTACCCATACTCTCCGCCTTTCTACTCAAGGCGTTTGCAACCACATTTGCTTTGCCCGAATGATACATGATAGTAATATCATAATCTTTTAGTAACTCAAGCCATCTGCGCTGTCTTAGATTTAGGTCCCTATGTTTGAACAAATACTACAAACTGCGATGATCAGTGTAAACTTCATAAGACACCCCATAAAGATAATGCCTCAAAATCTTAAGAGCGTGAAAAATCGCAGCTAACTCCAAATCATGTACTGGATAATTCTTCTCGTGGGACTTCAGCTGGCATGAAGCATATGCAATAACTTGCCCTTTCTGCATCAGTACACAACCCAAGCCAACGCGTGAAGCATCACAATACACTGTATATATCCCCGAACCAGAAGGAAACACTGACACTGGTGCTGTAGTCAATGCTGTCTTGAGCTTCTGAAAGCTCACCTCACAATCATCAGACCATCGGAACGGAACACCCTTCTGGGTTAATTTGGTCAAAGGTGCTGCAATAGATGAAAAACCTTCCACGAACCGACGATAATAACCTGCTAAACCCAAAAAACTCCTGATCTCATTCGCCGAAGTGGGACGATGCCAATTCTAAACTGCCTCAATCATTTTGGGATCAACCTTAATGCCCTCACCCGATACAATATGCCCCAAAACTGCTACAGACTCTAGCTAAAGCGCACATTTAGAGAACTTAGCATATAGCTTTTGTTTCCGCAACGTCTGAAGCACTACTCTCATATACTGCTCATGCTCGTCATTACTGCGCGAGTAGATCAAGATGTCATCAATGAAGACAATAACAAACGAATTAATATATGGCCTGAATACCCTGTTCATCAAATCTATAAACGCTGCTGGGGCGTTAGTTAAACCGAAGGACATTACCAAAAACCCATAATGACCATATCTAGTCCGGAAAGTAGTCTTCGGAACATCCGAATCCCGAATCTTCAACTGATGTTACCCCGACCTCAAGTCGATCTTAGAGAACATCCTAGCACCATGCAATTGGTCAAATAGATCATCAATACGCAACAATGGATACTTGTTCTTAATAGTGACTTTGTTCAATTGGCGGTAATTAATGCACATCTATATTGTTCCATCCTTCTTCTTCACAAATAATATCGGTGCACCCCAAGGCGATACACTCAGTCTGACGAACCCTTTGGCTAGTAACTCCTTAAGCTGTTCTTTCAATTCTTTCGGAGCCATGCGATACGGTGGGATAGATATAGGTTGGGTATCTGAAGCCAAGTCAATACATAAATCAATATCACGATCAGGTGGCATACCTGGAAGATCTGAAGAAAATACATCGGAGAACTCTCGAACTACATGAACTGAATCAATAGCCGGAGTCTCTGCATTAGTATCCCTAACATAGGCTAGATAAGCCAAGCAACCCTTCTCAACCATGTGTTGAGCCTTTATAAAAGAAATAACTCGATTAAATGAACTAACAGACGAACCCTTCCACTCCAGCTTAGGCAATGCTAGAATAGCCAAGGTAACAGTCTTGGCATGACAATCTAGAATAGCATGATATGGAGATAACCAGTCCATGCCCAGAATAATTTCAAAATCGGTCATCTCAAACAATAGGAGATTTGGTCTAGTTTCATAACCACAGAATGCAATAATACAGGACCGATAGATATGGTTCACAATAACAGAATCGCCCACAGGAGTGGACACATAAACATGAGTACTCAAGGACTCACGAGAAACACCCAGGAATGGAGCAAATAGAGATGACACATATGAATACGTAGATCCTGGATCAAATAATACTGAGGCATCTTTGCCGCAAACATAAAAAATACCTGTAATCACGGCGTTTGAGGCCTCTGCATCTGGTCTGGCCGGAAAAACATGAAATCGAGCTGGAGCGCCAACTGGATGGCCTCCGCCTGGCTGACCTCCACCTCTAGGACGACCCCTACCCACCTGTCCTCCACCTCTTGGTGGTCGGACTACTGGTGGAGCAACTGGTCCGGTAAGCATAGGTTGCTGACCCTGCTGCACTGGTCTACCCCCGCAGCCTGGGGAAGATTCTCCGCATGTGACTGGGGTCCCTGCACTCGTAACAACTCTTCGGTGCGATGGGCTGTTGACTAAAAGTCTGGCCCTGGGAAACTAAATACCTACTAGGAGGACCCTGAATAGCTGGTGGACGATAAGAACTCTTTGGTATAGCACTGAGATAGGGTCGCACTGGAGCACCTCGAGGAGGCAGTGATGCTGGATATGGGGGCTTGCTGGACTGCCCTCTCATGAACTGACCTCTGCCTCAAGACGGAGCACCTATGAACTCTCCAGAATACCTAAACCGCTTATCTCTCGTAATTTGCTCTCGGCTCTGCTGATGTACACCTTCAATTTTGTGGGCTATCTCTACGACCAGCTCATAAGAAGTGCCCATCTCAACCTCTCGAGCCATAGTGTCCTGAATGCCAATATGTAAACCCGCAACAAACCTCCGCACTCTCTCCGCCTCAGTAGGGAGTATCATAAGTGTATGGTGAGATAACTCAGAAAACCTCGCCTCATAATCGGTCACTAACATCTGACCCTGCTGGAGCTACTCAAACTGAAACCTCAACTCTTCCCTCTGAGAGGGTGAAATATACTTGTCCAGGAAAATACGGGTGAATCTGTCCCAAGTCATGGGAGGAGAATCTGCTGGTCTGCCAAGAACATAAGACTGCCACCATCTACAGGCTCTACCCTCTAGAAAGTAGCAAAGTCTACCCCATGAGACTCCAATATCCTCATGTGGTACAGTCTATCCTTGCACCGATCAATAAAATCCTGGGGATCCTCATGTCGCTCACCCCCAAAGATAGGAGGATGTAGTCTAGTCCATATGTCCAATAGTTTCTGCGGATCAACGACTGCAGCTGGTCTGGGCTCAGGTGTAAGTGCTTCCACTGGCTGGGCTCCACCCATGGGTAGTGCACCCTGGGTCTGATATACAGCAGTTGCCTGCCCATGAGCCTGCGCGGTAGGGGTCTGTGCTCCCCCGCCCGCCTGAGATGTGGCTGGGTCTGCAGGAAATAAACTGGCCTGAGTCATATTGTCCATGAATCGCAGTATAGGACCCATGACATCCTGAAATCCCGGTGCAAATGTGAAATCTACCGGAACTGGCTCTGCCACAGGAACCTCACCCTATTCCTCAACAATGGGATTCTCTGTTGGACCCACTGGTGGCATAACTGGAACAGTCCTGGGACGTCCTCGCCCTCTACCACGGGCTGGATCCCTCCCTCGTCCTCTGCCTCGACCTATAGCAACTAGGGGAGTAGCTCTTCCCTGGTCTGGAACCTCATTAGAGCGCGTTCTCACCATCTATGAGAGAATAAAAGAAGGATATTTAGAACTATATCAATTGTACAATGGAATATGAAGAAAGGTAGTTTCCTAACACCCTATAGCCTCTCGAAGATAAGTACAGACGTTTTCGTACCGATCCACAAGACTCTATTAGGTCTGCTCATAACTTGTGAGACCTACGTGAACCTAGGACTCTGATACCATATTGTCACGACCCAATTTCACCTATAGGTCATGATGGCGCCCAACACTACAACTAGACAAGCCAACTAGTAATTTAAACATACATCAATTATTTTCAGAATAATTTTCTAAGTAGTTTTTATTATTTTACTAGCAATATTAAAGAAAATATAAAAGATACCGATTAATTTAAATCCAAGATAAATAATCAACCCCCAATTCTACCAATGCGTGTGCCAAGTCCTGGTGTCACAAGTGTATGAGCATCTAGTAGATTATACAAAACTCCAAATACTGTCTGAAATAAAATAGACAGAATGCAAATACAAGAAGAGGCACTGGTAGCTGCAGAACGGCTCAGAAAGGCAACTCACCACTAGGCCTCAGGATAACGCGGGTGTGCGATGATAGGACCTCCACTAGTGCCTGCCTCAGATCCTGCACAAAAAGTGCATCAAGTGTAGCATGAGTACGTAAACAACGTGTACCCAGTAAGTATCAAGCCTGATATCGAAGTGGTAGAGACGAGATGGCCGACTTTGACACTCACTAAGGGTCAATAATAATAAATAGAATAAATTATAATTATTCAAATCAGCATGATTCACAGAGTTAACAATAATTTAATTCAATTAGCAAAAATAATAAAAATCCTTCAAATGCAAGAGTTTCCAATATATTAATTAAATCCTTCAATTTCAATAAAATTTTTAATTTATCAAATAGCTTTACAAGCTACAATAAACTGTCCAAGTATCGTGTAATTATTATTATTAAGCACGATTTTTGCCGAGGTCGTACAACCCGATCCAGAGTGTCGTGTACACTGCCGAGGAACGTGCAGCACGATCCATAGATGCATCTATCTTGCCGAGGTATTTGGGCCGCTCCACAAGAAAGGAGGACATTTTCTTATGTACCTCCGGAAGGAGAGTATATTTATTATAAGATAAATTTGATAGAAAGAACGATTTCTCTTAACAATTAATTAAGTTAAACAGAAAATCAAGTATATGAGATTTTCATCCTTTAATATTTTTATCTAACAGTTAACAATATATATATATATATATATATATATATATATATATATCAAATAATTAATTAAACAAAGAATACAATTTACACAAGTAATTCATGCTTTGAGTCCTAAACTATCCGGACTTTAACATTAATAATAGCTACGCACGGACTTTCGTCACCTCGTACGTACATAGCCCCCACAATTAGCAACAATTATTACATTAGTTACCTATGGGAAAATTTCTCCCTCACAAGATTAGATAAGAGACTTACCTCGTCTT
Organism: Nicotiana otophora; assembly: GCA_000715115.1. Lineage (NCBI taxonomy): Eukaryota > Viridiplantae > Streptophyta > Magnoliopsida > Solanales > Solanaceae > Nicotiana > Nicotiana otophora. The sequence goes on from AWOL01S0001403.1 coordinate 157,497, forward strand.
GCTCCGATTTAATCCACTAGTAGGTTTTTTCCTCGATTATCCAATTTCGATTGGCTCGAATCTAACCAAAAATAATTCGATACAATCACTAAAATTTATAGGAATCAATTCTATAAGAAAATACTACATTTTCAAAAAAATCCCGAAATTAATTAAAAATTCATCCATGGGGCCCACATCTCGGAATCCGACAAATGTTATGAAATTCGATAACACATTCAATTACGAGTCTAACCATACCGGTTTCACTCAAATCCGACTCCGAATCAATACCGAAATCTCAAAAATTGGTTTTTATGAGATTTCTAAACATTTCCCAAATTGCAATCTCAAAACACTAATTAAATGGTGAAAACAATGATATATTTGTGTATATAGACCAAATCTGAGTTAGAATCACTTACCCCAACTTATTTCCTTGAAAATCTGTCAAAAGTCGCCTCTACTCAAGCTCAAGTTCGTCAAAAATGGCAAATGTGACGAATGCCCTCTTTTATAAATCTGCCTAGGTAGCCTTCGGAACTAGGCCTCGATCGTGGCTTCAATCGTGGCCCTCGAGCCTAGGCCCGATCGTGGCTTCAGTCATGGCCCTCGAGCCTGGACCTCGGTCATGGCATCGTGCCTGGGCCTCGGTCATGGCCTCGATCATGGCCCTCGAGCTTGGGCCTTCGATCATGGCTCATGGCCTCGACCATGGCATCAAACCTGGGCCTTCGATCGTGGCGCTCGAGCTCGGCTCGATATCTGGGATCGATTCTGAGCCTAGTCCCTGGCTTCAACCCTGGCCTCGTTCTTTGGCTCGATCTCAGTCTAGAATATCCAGCAGGAGAGAAAAACAAATTACAGCAACTTTTTAAGTCTAACTTTTGATCTGTTAACCATCCGAAAATCACTCGAGGCCCTCGGGACATCAACCAAATATACCAACAAGTCCTAAAACATCATAAGAACTTATTTGAAACCTCAAATCGCATAAAATGACGCTAAAACCATGAATTATGCTCCAATTCAAGCTTAATGAAACTTAAAATTTTTAACTTCTACATTCGATGTCGAAACCTATCAAATCAAGTCCGATTAACCTCAAATTTTGCACACAAGTCATAAATGACATAATGGAGCTATGAAAATTTTCGGAACTGGATTCCGACCCCGATATCAAAAAGTCAACTTCCCGGTCAAACTTCCAAACATAAATTCTTATTTTAGCCATTTCAAGCCTAATTTAACTACAGACTTCCAAATAAAATTTCGAACATGCTCCTAAGTCCAAAATCACCATACGGAGCTGTTGGAATCGTCAAAATTCTATTCCGGGGTCGTTTTCTCAAAATGTTGACCGAAATCAAACTTGACCTTTTAAAACCAACTTAAGGAACCAAATGTTCCGATTTCAACCCAAACACTTCCAAATCCCGAACCAATCATCCCCGCAAGTCATAAATCATTAAAAGCACATACGAGAAGTTTTATTTTAGGAAACAGAGTTCTAAAGGTCAAAATGACCGGTTAAGTCATTACAAGTTCATTGAAAATAAGTTTAGGGTAGTATTAAGAATACAGATGATTATTTTCACAAGAAGAGGTCCACTTAACTTACCTATAATTTTGGTGAACTTTGAATTAAATAAAGAATCTATGTAATTAGGTTACAGAGAACAAATTCCATTACCAATATGCTAAAAACAGACATAAATATCGAAGAAAAAGTGTTAATACACGAGAAAAGAACAAAAAAATAAAATAAAAATACACAGTACGTTTTTAAACTTTTATCTCTTTTGCTATAAAAATAGCTTAACTTCATTTTTTGCACAGGTAATATTTATTTTAGAATCTCGATATATTAAAATTAAAATTTATTTTTTATTCTCCAGAAAAATAAAAAAGTGATTGATTCCTTATACTATAATTCGCATAAAGTTTTATACTCTACTTTAGATCAACTGAAAGAGTGAGCACTCTTTTTTATTTAATAAAGAATTGATTTTATTGTATAATAATATTATGAATATAGTATTTTAAAAGAGATGTTAGGTGAAATACAACAACATAATATATTTGTGTTTATATAACAAAATATCTATTAACCACAAATATTATACAACTAATTCACTTCATTATCTTTACATGTTCAAAAGATACTAAATTCAATTATTGTGTCAATGCAATAATACTCACTTTCATCATTTAAACAAATATTGAGTTTAGATTAGTATCAAGTGTTTTCATTCCAATAATTTGTTCTTCTTGTATACCTTTATACTGATTAGCGTGATTGACACGTGCAACACACGTACACTAAAACTAGTACTATATTAAAGGCACGAATGCCCTTAACGAAATGTCATTCGTTTTTTTTATCCTTTAAAAATAAATTTTACCCTAGATAAAATAGTCATTTAATTATTTTTCTAATAATTAGGACTCGAAAATCCGTTGGAATTTGGTTATTAAATCTTTCCTAATTTGAATTATATACCTAAAAATTAGGACTTTAAATTAATTAAATTTTACTTTAAATAAATAGTAAAAAAGTCAACTCTTCTGGAGCGTTAATTTTTAGCTATCCCATCCTTAATTGATTCCTCTTTCGTTGTCTTTGTTTTGCAAATATCTAATTACTACTTACTATTATCAAAGCAAGAAGACGTTATGCCAAATAATGATCAATAAATTTATCCTTTGAAGATAAATTAACGTTGGAGAAATTATTATTTTAATACTTTAAAATTAACTCTAAGTTTTGACTATTAAATTTATTCTTATTTGAACAATGTACGAACTCAAACATTAAGGTACTTAAAGTATATCACAAAAAATATCTAATTAAATTTAACTTTAGATAAATTAATATTAATTGAAACTTCAAAGGGTATTAGAATTTTTCATGTTATAAATGTTTGGATAAAATTAATGTTACACTTAAATATTTAAAGCTTGGATGATCTAATATGAATTTGAATCAACACAAATTATTCCCTTAACGATTACAACAACAACAACAACAACAACCCAGTATAATCCCACTAGTGGGGTCTGAGGAGGGTAGTGTGTACGCAGACCTTACCCCTACCCTAGGGTAGAGAGGCTGTTTCCAAATGACCCTCGGCATCCTTCCCTCCAAGAACTCCCCACCTTGCTCTTGGGGTGACTCGAACTCACAACCTCTTGGTTGGAAGTGGAGGGTGCTTACCATCAGAGCAACCCACCTTGTCATAAATTAGTAATTAAAAGTATCCAATTCAATTTCTTTTTAAATTTATTATATAAGTAAATTTATTTTTCAAGTTGAGAAAACTCTTAGGCTAGATTACACTACTAAACAAACGGGGAAAATCGATCGCCAAAACCGACCAATGTTGGTCGGTAATTGGCAAAAATCGACCGAAAACCGACTGATTCGTGGCGGTCAGTAGAGCTAACCGACCGACTTTTGATTGGTCAATTAAATTCCAAAAATGATACAATTGCCGAAAAAATCGACCGAAGTCGGTTAATATTTTCCGACCGAAGTCGGTCGGTGCTTTAATTATGTAATTAAAAAATACACCATCTAAGAATCAAACAGGGGTCTGTACTATGGCAGGATACTATTCTACCACTAGACCATCGGTGCATTTTGTTTTAAGACTGTCTTTTGTTTCAATTATACTCTTTAATTCCATTTTTACACGAAACTAACCAACCGATATCGGTCGATTATATTAAAAAATAAAATCATCGACCGAATTTGATCGGTTTTTTAAAATGACCGGCTGAATTAACAAACCGATTTCGTTCGATGTTTTAAATATTAATTTTAATTTATGTTAAATAAAAAACTGACCAAAGTTAGTCGGTTTCTTGAAAAATAAATTCTGCGGGATGCAAAAATAGTTTCCCGCATATTTGCGCCAAAAAAACCCGACCAAAGCTGGCCGATTTCATAAAAAAAATATAAAATATTTTAAAAAACCGACTGACCTCGGTCCGTTTTCGGCCAATTGTTTGACCGAACAAAATCGATCGGTCGACCGTGGTCGTTTTTTGCCGAATTTCTAGTAGTATAAATTTTCTTTTATAAAAAGAGCGCTGATAATGGATGATACAAAAAATAAAGCAAAACAATTACTCTATAGTATTAAGAGTAAAATTGGTAAAAATACAAACATGAATCAATAATGATTAAATAACACTAGAAATTCGGGACGAAAAGTAAGAATTTAGATTTCCTCTCTAGCTTAGGGCTCTCGACGCACGTTAAGATAACATACGCCGACGGTGATAGCCATGGCCAGAGGGCGAGGTCGACCGAAAAAACAACCAATTGTTACAGTAGGGATCTCGGTAAGTGCTAGGGTAATAGTTGAAACTCTAGAAAATGGAGGAAAACAAAGAATTACAACACCAGTAGCGACTCATTTTCCGGCTCTTTCACCATTGGCGTCGGTAGTGAAATCGAACTCTGGGGTTAAGAAATTGCATCTCAGCGGAGAACCAAAGACGCAATTGACTGGAAATGAAAGACCACATAGAAGTACAAGCACTAATGATCCAAAGCTCAAAGATTCAATAAAGGAGAATGCTGAAGCAACAAGCTCCAGAGCCTACTTGGACTGGACTATTCAACCGTAATCGTGCTGCAACTAATGGTAAGTCTCTTGATTACATTCCTCCGGAATTGGTTGAGGGATCTGTAATTGTTAAGCTTGATAAAGAAGAAACAGAAAAGGAGATTGATAAATGGAAGTCAGCATTAATAGTATATGTAGTAGGAGATACACCTGGATATAATTACATGAAGAAATATGTGCAACAAAACTGGAATACTGTATCGGAACCTGGAATCTATTATCATGAGGAGGGATACTATGTTGTTAAATTTTAAACTAGCAGACATAAATAAAATTCTGCATGCAGGACCTTATAGTATTAACAACAGACCTATGATTTTAAAGTAATGGACTTCAGATTTTGACTTCAATGCAGAGTTCCTCACAGAATTGCCTTTATGGGTTAAGTTCCCAAATCTGTCCATGAGTTGTTGGAGCAGGGATTCATTGAGTAGGATAGCCAGTGCCATTGGTGTTCCTAAATATGCGGATGAATACACATCAAAGCAGACTAGAATATCATTTGCTCGAATGCTCATATAAGTTAATGTCACTAAGGCTTTACCATCTGAAATAACAGTGATAGTTCCTTCAGGCAAAACATTCCAGCGGGGAGTGATGTTTGAATGGAAACCTGAATATTGTGAACGATGCTTAATGATAGGGCATAACTGTGCTATACAAAGAATGGATAAATAGAAGAAAGAGGAACCAAAACAAACTAGGACAATAGAGATGAGGAAGAGACCTCAAAAACTGGTTCGAACTTGGGTACCGAAGGTAGACACTCGTATACCATCTACCTCTATTGGTGATCACCAGGGTACTAGCTATTCAGGGACAACTAAACAAACACAACAATCAGCAGAAATAATGGCAAATGAAGAGATAGATCCACAAGCCAAAGAGAAGCAGTTATTGAAAGGAAAGGCAGCTAAAGAAATAAATGGCAGACCTATGAATCAAATAGTGAAAGTTGCTATACCTGTGAGAAATGAGTTTGAAATATTGCAACAAGATGATGTTGTGGTAGTAACCTTACTCCCTTCTGATGTAGGAGAGGGGATTTATATGCCATCAATAATGTCTCTGCTAGCATGGAATGTGAGAGGGCTAAATAAAAGGTATAAATAAAAAGAATTGCTACATGCCTTAAAGAGAATAAAGTAAAGTTAGTTGGATTAGTGGAAACAAGAGTCAAGGAGTGTAATGCAGGCAAAATTAGTAGAAAGATAGCTCCTGGATGGAAGTTTGAGGCTAATTATGCAAGTGCAGTTAATGGAAGAATCTGGATACTCTGGGATAGTGATGTATATCAAATCAAGAGTATACAACAAGAAGCACAATTATTACACTGTAATGTGGTTAGAAGGAACCAAGTCATTGATTGTGATATGACAGCGGTGTATGGATATAACACACTAGAAAAGAGAAATGAGCCATGGCAACAGCTTGCAGGAATCTCACAGAAAGTATCTAAACCCTGGATTATCTAGGGTGATTTCAATTCCATATTGTGCCCACATGATAGACTATATGGTACTGCAGTAACTAGTATGGAGAAGGACTCTGCCGAATGTGTTCAAAACCTGATGCGGAACGAGCTACCATGGAAGGGAGATTACTACACCTGGGCAAATAAATAGCAAGTCAGAGACATAATTTGGAGTAGAATTGGCAGAGCATTGGAAATGTAGATTGGATGATGCAGTTTGGACATCTCACTAGTGAGTACAGACTACCTCACATCTTATATCATAGCCCTATGATGATAAATACTAACCTGAGGGAGCCAAAGATCAAGCCACCATTCAAATTCTTTAATGTTTGGTCAACACATGAGAACTTTCCCAAGATAGTGGAGGATTGCTGGATACAGAACCTGCATGTATATACAATGAGAAACATTTGGCTAAATTAGAAAGACCAACGAGGAAAACTGAAGATTCTAAATGAAACTGAGTTCAAGGGTATTTCTATGAAGATTAAAAAAGATAGGGAAGACCTGAAAGAGATTCAGACCAAGATAAGTGCATATTACACAGACACACGTTCATCAAAAGAGAAGAATATAATATGTCAACTTGAAAAGTGGCCCTTGATTGAAGAAAGAATTATACAATAGAAGGCGAGGTCAATGTGGATAAAACTTGGAGACTCTAACACTAGCTACTTCTCAACAGTCATGAAGGATAGGAAACAGAGGAAATAAATCACAGAGATTGATTTTCGAGATGGAAGGAGACTGACTGACTCAGTTGATATAAAGGAAGAGATTACTCAGTTTAACAAGTTACTCATGGGCACAATAATTCCCACTGTGGCAGCAGTAAATAAGAAGACCATGAGAAGATGCAAAAAGCTGAATCATGCTGAGCAACTTTAGCTATGTGAAACAGTAACAGAACAAGAAATCTATGATGGACTATGCTTTATAGGAGATGACAAAGCACCGGGGGTAGATGGATACAATGCAGTATTCTATAAAAAAGCATGGCCAATTATCAAGAATGAAGTTATAAAAGCAGTAAAGGACTTCTTTATTACAGGTACTATGTTCATAGGCATAAATTGTACTGCAGTAAATTTGATTCCAAAAGTAGCTAATCCTGCTACAATCAAAGAATATAGGCCAATTGCCTGATGTACTCTTCTCTATAAAATCATTGCTAAAGTACTGGTAGGAAGAATACAAAAGGTTATTGCTAGCATCATCACAAAAACACAAGCTGGATTCATTCCTGGGAGAAAGGATGCAGACAATGTGATCTTGGCACATGAATTGGTAAAGGCATATACAAGAAAATACATCTCACCAAGATGCATGTTCAAGGTAGATATTCAAAAAGCCTATGATACAGTAGATTGGAGGTTCCTAAAGCAGATGCTGGAAGAGATGCACTTTCCTCCAAAGTTTGTTAGATTGGTGATGGAATGTGTGTCAACTTTTAATTACTTCATAGTAATCAATGGAGAACCAACCAAACCATTTGATGCTGCAAGAGGGCTCAGGCAAGGGGACCTAATGTTACCCTTCTTATTTGCCATAGTCATGGAGTACTTAAGCAGAAATCTTAGTGAATTGAGGGATGAGAAGCAATTAAAATATCATCCTAAGTGTTCAAAAATAAATATCACTCATTTGAGGTTTTCGGATGACCTACTAATATTTGCCAAAGGGGATCTAACTTCTGTAGGTCTACTACACAGAAAGTTTAGAAACTTCACAGATGCTTCAGGTTTACAAGCTAACATGTCAAAGAGTGCTATCTATTTTGGGGGAGTGCCAGATCCTCTCAGATATGATATTCAACAACTACTGGGATATGGTCAAGGGGAATTACCTTTTAGGTATTTAGGGATCCCACTTGCTACAAGAAAGCTGAAGATGGTAGAATGGCAACCATTAATATCCAAGATCACTGCAAGAGTGGCTTCATGGGTAGAAAAGAAGTTGTCATATGCTGGTTGAGTCCAGTTGGTGAAATCAGTTCTGTTTGGAGTTCAGTCTTACTGGGATCAGCTGTTCATAATACTTGCCAAAGTGATGAAGTCCATAGAAGCTTACTGCAAAATCTATATTTGGTCAGGAGCAAATGAAATAACTAGAAAAGCATTGGTTTCTTGGAGTAATATGTGTGTGCCAAAGTCAGTTGGAGGTCTTAACCTCACAAATTTGAAGATCTGGAACAAAGCAGCTATAGCTAAAACATGCTGGGAATTACAAAGTAAGAAAAATACTCTTTGGATCAAATGGATATATTAGTATTGCCGCGCCCCGTTTTCTCGCGAAAGCGAGTTTCGACGTGTGACAACTCTTTTAAATGGGTATTAAAAGAGAAGAGTCGCCACCTATCAATTTTTAGGTGCGTTAAGGCACCTATTTGCACATAACTCTGTTTGACTAGTCCGTATCACCAAAGATCGGGTAAGGGCTCAAATTTCGTTAAAGAGAATGTGTTAGGTACTCTTTGAGTTTCACAATTGTGGATCCCGTCTAAACTTTGAATTATGTGAATTATGTAATTAGGCTAAGTGATCAAATAAATAAAGGGCAATTTAGAAGTCGAAGAGTCTTATTAGGACATATGAGAATCGACACAAATCTTAATGACTACAAGGATACAACTACATTCATCTATATTAAATGACTAAGTGTAAATAATAAATACATGAATAAAAGGAGGGGGGTCCTAAGTTTTTAGCCTGAAGGATCACCCTGTGCAACATAAATAATACTTCACAACTCCTTTAAGGTAGGGGTTGCTCATATTATTCAACGGGCACAGACTATTACTCCTGCTACCCGATTACTATGTTAAAGTTATTTACCAAAAGGCGCTCTAATTCAATTCTAGGTCGTACCCTATGCGTGAACTACCCGTACCATACCTACGGTCCAGGAGGCTTTGAACCTCTATTTGGGTGGTTCTAGACTTCACTTAGGATGCTTAAAAATGAGAAAACTAGCGCACATTCAAAACATATAGGACTACACATAAATGCAGGAAAGGGCTAAAGTTAACCTCCACGCATAAACAATAAATTGCACGCGCTTAAAGTCCCACAGGCATAGTTCCTAGGTGATTCTGGATTTCCAGTAGCATTGCCACTTTAGGCTAACAGATTTGCAGATTAAAGGCATTACAAACCTATAGGCATGATCTTTAATTATATGCGTAATGAGGCAGCGAAATGACCCCAGAACCCTGAATTACCAACGCTGATTTTATAGACAACTCTCTTAGGTAGGTGACAGCGTCCTATAGGTAGGATTTCTAGTAGTTAACAATTGAAATTGATTTTATATACGCTATCCCTATAGGCATATCGTTTAAGTGTAGTAATGCGACGAAGTAACAAAGTAATTTATAAGTTGATTCAGATCATATATTCATGATATCTAAAGGAGCAGCGTACTAAGAGCAATAAAAATAGTTGATTGATCGATTGATTGAAACCCTATAGACATTGTATCTAGGTGAACATTAGCAAAACATGTGTTATTGTATCATATAGGCATGTTATCTATAGCGTTTAGTAGTACACATGGAAACAAGTGTAGCAATTACTTGAGCCAACATATTTTGACAAGTTAAGTGAAGTGTGTGCGTGATTCCTATAGGCATGATTTCTATTAGTGTGCAACGCACTAAACGAAATCATATAAGGCATGCTGAACGAAATAACAAATAGAACACATAGACTCTATAAGCATGTTTTCTACCCTTTTATGCAAGCATTAGAATATACCCGTCTCCCCAACTTTATTAGCACCCCAATTGTTTATTTACAAATTATTACAGGCCCATATAATAAATATAAGTATAAATATTACACAAGGAACAACAACAGGCCTAACTGTAGGCCCAAAAGGAGATAAACCAGTACTGCCTAGGCCTTCAACAAACTCATTCTTCGCACCAGCAGCAAACCCAGACCCAAACTCGACTCAAGTATTAGAGTATGACAATTACAAGCTCCAAACTCATATATAGACCCATACCAGGCAGAAGTGGAGGATTCACTCACCCAGTAGTGGCAGATGAACAACTTAGCCAAACAACTACTCACCGAATTTGTTAAGAAAACTCTAACTCCGCACACTCAGTTCTTAAGACTATAACTATCACCAGCTATAAGCCAAAGGCACATAGACAAGATAACATTAAATTGGAATGCGCATGAGACATATATGAGGCAGGTGCATGTTTGTATTTCCAAAAAAAATGTTTGAAGTGACAATATTGAGCAACATGAGATAACAAGCTACTCCACAAAGAGTTTCAAAGTAAAGCATGATTCAGGACCAACCTAAAGAACTTCAAATGACAATATAGCATAATCATAGGCAGGAAGCAAGTAGAGTACAAATTTCACATGAAGGTTTTAACATGATGGTCTAATGAGAATATGGTTACAAACAATATAACAACAGACTAGTGGCACAGTTTGGCCAACATATCATTTGGTTGAACATGAAACTTAACATGATGAGTATTGATCATAGCACAAAGATTCCAAGAAACTTATGGTACGCAAAATAACAGATCAGTTATACATTAACAGGATAAGTAGACATCAGGACTCCTGTCAGTTGATCACACATAAGAGAAGAGGTGGGACATTTATCCTAGAAGTCTTAGGCAATGCAAAAGACTACATGATTGACAAGTCAAGGAACACAATCATCAGAGTTACAGATAGCATAGAAACATATTTAGGCTAGGTATTAAGACAGTGTTGTAACATGAGATGGTCAGGGATCAATTTGCAAGGTAACAGTAAATTACACATAAACGGTTCAGTAGAAAGAGACTTATTTAGGCAAATTCTAGGCAGGCATTAATTCCATAGGAGTTTCAGTACAAATGTTCAAAGTGAGGTATGAGAAAGGGTTCGATACTAAACGGTCAATGTAGGAATTTAAGCATACATAAACACGACAACATTAAACAAGCATAACAACCCAGAATTCTCCCAAATTTACTAAACATGAATGAACATTTATACAAGTTCTGATGAAGGATTGCAGAAGAAATTCAAATCAAGGTTGCCCAGTATCATATTGGCATAGAAAGGTCCACATAACACAGATGTTCAGAAGCATGAACCCAAATAGGGAAGAAATATAGTTGCGAGGATTTGAACACTTACAAGTTTGCAGATTTAACAACAAATAAAGGAGAATCACCAAGTTCTAGTGTCAAAGTAAGAACAATAGCAAAAACTCCAAACCCTAGTATGTCAGAGTTCACAGGAGCTTCGAACGAGCCCCGAGCAGTGCTCTCACTAGGGAGGTAGATAGAGAGGATTCTGGTGGCCTTGGCTTTCAGCCAGCCGAGCGCTCAAGTTTCAAAATAATATAGAACAAGTGAGAGTGAGAGAATAACAGTGATTGAGGTTTTTTAAAGGGGATTAGGGGAGGGTTTATATAGTGGTAGAAACTGGAAGAACAAACATGAAAAACAATCAATTAAGCACAAATAAGGAAAACAAATATCATATGTAAGTCAAAATCAATAAAGGAGATGGAGAGTCTCAAACCCTAATTAGGGTTCAATCATCTGAAAATCGAATCAAGAGTGCAGATCGCTCTTTGTTGAGCGTATATAGACGAAATATCGTCTAAATCCTTGAAGATCGAAGTCATCCAAGCTTAATTTTGAGAGGTAGCTCTTGCCAAAAATAGGGAAAGAACTAAGTAACACCACATGCATATGTACAATAGTGAAGTACCACAAAATAGGTAAGTGAATTAATGATTGATTCCATTTTAGGGCCAGATTTGGAGGGGTTCAGAGATACATCGGCTAGGTTTTCTCAAAGAAGAAGCGAGTAGAGAGGATTTAGGAGCGGCTAGAGTGTGAGAATGAGATTAGGGTTTGGGGTTAGGGGATATAAGGAAAGGGTAGGAATTTATTATGGGTCGTTGATCATTTGATATCAACGTCCAAGCTCGAAAAGGGTGTGGGGCGGGTCGTTTAAATGGGTACCGATCGGGTTGAGATTAAAGGGGTCATTTGGTTTGGGCTGGGAAGATTGGACTTAGAGGTTTTAGACGTTTGGGCCATTAAATTGGTCCAGAATTGGCTCCAAATTAGGCTACAAATTAAATACTCGAACAATATTATAAAAATATTTATAAAACATAATTAACAAATAGTAAAAGTATTATTTATGTAGTAAGATATTTTGAAATAACATTTTAACATTTAAAAATATAAAAATACTATTTTGAGCACAAATAATGTAATAAAAATGTGATTATGCACAATATATAGGCTATTACTGCAAAATATGTAAAATAGCTTAAAAATACAAATATAATTATATAAAATAAAGGAAAATATTTTGAAACATATATCTAGATGCAAATAATAAATTTTGATTATTAAGTCATCAAAAACTAATTTAAGGGGTAATTAATGCACATTCAAGTAATTTAAATGCAAGTTAAAATAATTTTAAAGCTTTAAAATTTATAAATATTATAGAAAATACTTGTATAACTCTTGTAAATTGAGTAATGATGCAAAAATGATATCTGAAAAGTATATATACTATTTGAAAAATATGAGGGCAAAATTGGATCTCAACAACTGCCCATCTTTACCCGGAAATGATGAAACAGTTGTCGGGTAAAGAAAATGATGACCAATTTTGTCTGAATTGAGTGAGGAATGATGTATTTTGAAAAAGTGGGGGCTGAACCCTGGTTCTTGAGTTGCTTACATATCCCCGATATTACGGAAATCAGGCCGTGTGTAGTTCTGGATCCAACGACGAACGAAACTGATGGAGTTATTATAAGAGTGGTCATATGCTTAGAAAAAGGATCTTTTGGGTAGGGTAGTGTCGTAGGTAACTAATCATTTAGGTGGAGCCATGAATGCGAATTTGAACGTTACGGACGTGTAAGGCAAATATTTGAACGATTATAGAACAAAGGGTAATCAATTACTGATCATCAGTTACGTTTGAGATAGTCAAAGGATGTAAACGTTGTGAATGGAAACCGGAGCGATAATTCTCCTGTTTGTAGAACAGTTGCCTTCCGAGTTACCTGCAAAACGTAAAACACGGTGCATGCGAATATATATGGGTTATTGCGAAAACCTAAACATGATGCAAATTCCCTTCGGACCATGAGAGTTGTCCTTGGACTTTGAGGATGATGTCCTTAGACTATGATATCCTGGGCCATGAAGTATATGATAAGGGATTTGCCGACCATGGAATGGTGTCTTGGGGCCATGAGGATGGTACCTCCGGACTATGACGCCTTTGAATAATGATATGCAATTTCTAGAGATCCCGAGGCCATGGCATTATGTCTTCGGGCTATGAGGATGATGCCCTCAGACTATGACGCATTCGGACAATATGGCAATGTTTCAGCCGTGAGATGCAAGGATGCGACAATATCGATCGTTTTATAGAGGAAACAGATAATGCTTAGTCATATGTGAGAACGAGACGAGACAAGGTTTAGTATTGTATGAGATGGGGGCAGTGCTTAGCCCGATGCAAAGAGCGGAGACGATGTTTAGTCTCATGCAAGGAAATGCAATTCCTAGACTTATGTAACAATGGAGGCCATGCTTAGCCACGTGCAAGGAATAGAGACAGTGCTTAGTCTCATGCAAGAAAAGGCAGTGCTTAGCCTTATGAAATGATGGAGGCAATGCTTAGCCTCGTGCAAGGAATGGAGACAATGCTTAGCCCGTGCAAGGAATGGAGACAATGCTTAGCCTCGTGCAAGGAAATGAGACAGTGCTTAGTCTCTGGAAAGGAAAGGAAATGCTTATCCTTATGTAATAATGGAGGCAATGCTTAGCCTCATGCAAAAAATGGAGACATTGTTTAGTCTCATGTAAGGAAAGGCAATGCCTAGCCTTATGCAATACTAGAGGTAATGCTTAGCCTCATACAAAAAATGGAGACAATGTTTAGTCTCATGCAAAGAAAGGCAGTACTTAGCCTTATGCAACGTGGAGACGGTGCTTAGTCTCATGCAAATAATGGAGACAGTGCTTAGTCTCATACAAGGAAATCCAGCATTTATCCCTATGCAAGGAGTAGAGACAATGTTTAGTATCATGCAAAATAAGGCAATGCTTAGCCTTATGTAATGATGAGGGAAGTGCTTAGACCTACGCAAGAAAAGCAAATCATTTCTTAGCTTGATGTGTCTGTGTTTGGCAACCTTTATCGTTCTGAAGATAGTGATCTTGTTGAGTGTATGTATTCGCAGACGTTCCTGTTATGTTCATTGTGCCTGCGTCCAAAGAAAAATCGTGAGTTTTGCGGGGGAAAGGTTGGTTCGTGCTCTCGATTTCTTGCTTCGCCTTTGCTTTTGTCTGAAGTACCTGTTTGAGTTACCCGAGTAATGTCTGGCTGTTATAGAAACAAAATTTTTGAAAAACATGCGTTTGATAAATTATTTATGAAAATGTAGTTGTTTGAAATATGTGATAATGAACAGGAGCAAATAATTTGTTGAATTGATGACTGTGACACACTTTTGAGATGTCGCAACCTCCTTGACTCGAAATTTTGAGGATCCTCCTCAAAATTCTGCCCCAATTTAAGTGCATACTTCCTGCGATACATTCCATGGCGATTTCAAACATGATGGGGTCGGGTAAACTCGAGATCCTTCCCCAGTTTCTAACTATAGGGGACATGAAGATTTTATTATGATGTGACCGAACCCACAGGGCTGCCTATGTATCCCCTTTTAAATAGGAATCGAGTCAAGCGTAGTTCAGTTACATCAAAGAGAAAGTGCGAACATAATCTTAAACATAGTATATCTTGACTGCGTCCTAATTGATAGGTTTTGGCCAAATATCTCCATCCATTTCTGCAAGTATAAATGCTCCTCCTGTTAATACTCGGTTAACCATGTAAGGGCCTTGCCTGTTGGGTGAGTATTTCCCCTTTGTTTCATCTTGATGTGGGAATATCCGTTTCAACACCAATTGCATTGGTGTGAATTACCTTGACCTGACATTTTTATTGAAAGCCCTTGCCACTCTGTTCTGATAGAGTTGACCGTGACATACTGCGTTCATTCTTTTTCCATAAATGAGAGCTAGTTGTTCATACCGGCTTAGTATCCATTCTGTGTTGCTGAGCTCGGCTTCCTGTATGATTCTTAAGGAAGGGATTTCTACTTCGGCGGGGATAACAACTTCAGTACCGTAAACCAGTAGATAGGGGGTTGCCCCAGTGGATGAACGAATTGTGGTGCGATACCTGAGAAAAGTAAATGGTAGCTTCTCGTGCCATTATTTGTAATTTTCCACCATTTTCCTCAATATCTTCTTGATGTTCTTGTTGGCGGCTTATACGACTCCATTCATTTGTGGTATGTATGCTATAGAGTTCCTATGCTTGATCTTGAATGTTTCACACATGGCTTTCATCAAGTCACTATTGAGATTGGAGGCATTGTCAGTAATGATTGACTCAGGTACTCCAAATTTACAAACGATGCAGTCCCGAACAAAATCTGCTACGACCTTCTTAGTTATAGCCTTATAGGATGCGGCTTCAACACATTTTGTGAAGTAGTCTATAGCTACCAGAATGAACCTATGTCCATTTGAAGCAGCAGGTTCGATTTGTCTGATGACATCCATACCCCAAGCAGAGAAGGGCCAGGACGAACTTGTTGCATTGAGTTCGTTGGGCGACACTCATATCATATCAGCATGTATCTGGCATTGGTGACACTTTTGAACATATTGATGCAGTTTGTTTCCATAGTCATCCAGAAATATCCTGCTCTTAGTATCTTCTTAGCTATAACGAAACCATTCATGTGGGGTTCGCAAGTTCTGGCATGTATTTACTCAAGCAATATAGACGCCTCCTTGACATCGATGCATCGCAACAATCCCAAATCAGGAGTCCTCTTATACAGAATTCCTCCACTTCAGAAGAAATGGTTGGCCAATCTTCTAAGCGTGCTCTTCTGAGTATGTGTATCACGCTCCGGATATTCTCCCTTTTCTAAGTATTCCATGATGTCGTTGAACCACGAATTTCCGTCAATATTTTCCTCAACATGAGCACAATAAGTTGGATGCTTATGAATTCCTATTGGGATATGATCGATGAAATTCTTGTTTGGGTATTGTATCATGGAGGATAAACTAGCTAATGCATCTGCAAACGCATTCTGAATCCTTGGAACTTGCTTGAACTCTATCTTTGTGAATCTTTTGATCAGCTCTTATACACAGTGTGGTGAGCGCAAAAAACTTAAATTGTGCTCGCTAGTCAAAGATAGTATAGTAAAATATCGTGTCCGCGGGAATTGGATTTAAACAGTATTATCATAGTCTGTGGCTATATTTCTATTCAGGAGGATCAACAATTGAGGTTTATATAATTAATAATCTAAAATCTACAGCTATTGACTAATGACAATCGCAACAAAGGTAAGCAACGGAGTTATCAATGGGAGAAAATATGGGTTGATAGGATAGGTGCAAGATAATTGTTTGGGATCTAACTCTAGATAATTCACTTATAATGTTCAAGTGAGTCTCTCGAATTTACTTAATTATCAGTAAAAATGTTTAGTAGAAACTCCTCTCTCGATTAAGTCTCAACCTCACAATATGAACCAATTTAAGCTCGGTGAAGATATGTAAGAATTCGTAATGGATTGGTCTTTAGGATAACCTCTTTCGATTATCCTCCTAACTAGGTTTAATCAAGGATTCAACTAGCCTCTTTCAATTACTTAGAACAATCTATGAACTCAACCAATAATATAGTGTAAATATATCATAAGTTATGCCTCTTTCGATTACAAGAACAAGTGAACATATATGCAACAATTAAATCTTCCAAAAATGATTCAAATACATAAAAATAGAGTTATAATCCACAAACAACCATCAATACACCAAATCCATCAAAACCTAAAAGGTTCTACTCCATAGACATGGAGAAGTTCTTCACAAATGAAATAAAAGTAGAGAAAAACATAAATACAATCCAAGCTTGGATCTTGAGGGAGGAAGGAATGATGAATTGCTTGTGGTTGTGTTCTTCAAACTCCTCCTTAGCCTCCCAAGGTCGAAATCTATCCAAAAGTCCTTCTAAAATGGTATTTTGGGGTATTTAATCCGCCCCGAAACAAAAACGAATAGAACTACCCTTTTCTTAGTGAAATAGGACTCTTCCCGAATAAGACATACGCGTTCGCACCTGGGGACTTACTTGCGCACTTGGTCGCGAATTTTGCACACCGTTCTGCCCCAAGTGCGCGCCCAGTGCGCGATTGCGAATTTGGTCGCGCACCTGGGTGGTAATCAATTAGGAATTTGGGAAAGTGTAAAACATGAAAGTTGTAGCACTTTCAAATATCTTTCCAACGATATATAGAGTCCAAGAAGATTTCTGAGCTAAAGGCTATGTGTATTTTACTGGACAATGCACAGTATGTCTGCTCGATTCTTCGTTGTGTTCTTAAAGTGCAATATCATCCGTTGATCCCCGATCACGATCCCAACTTAATCCTTGGGATTTTACTCAGACTTCAAAGCTTCAAAATAGCATGTATTCATTCCACGATATCTAGATAGATCGGAATCACTCCTACAATGTATAAAACACACAATTAGTGCAAAACACTAGCGATTAAAGCTCCAACTCAATTAAAGTGCAGTAAATTAAAGTGCAATAAGCGACTAAAACACAAGATTATAACCTACCATCAACACCCCACACTTAAACCATTGCTCGTCCTCGAGCAATCAAACCACACTTTATATAGACACGGCCTTTGTAAACAACTCCCCTAACTCATTACACCAAGAATATTTAAAATAAACTAAGCACAATAGTGTAACATTTTTACCTCAAGAATTGAGTCACAAGTACCACGCATTATTTACAACTTACTCACTTACTCTAACATAGAGGTCCACAACATTACATTTCATTCATGAATCAAATGCCCTCACACAACAATTGAGAGTAGTTCCATACACAATAGACATCAAGAATAACTAGGAATGCAAGATAGAAAGAATTCACTCACTCTCGAAAAATATTCATATGACACAAAAGATGAAACATAGGCTTGCCCATAGTGTATTACTCGACTAATCGAGCTCATTCAGTCAAGGATCAAGTAGGACTTTAATTGATTGTAATGTAGGTTGCGGGATGGGTAGGATACATTTAGATATTAGAGTAACAACACCTCCCTAAGCACTTTTAATACATATACTTAACCTTTAAACCCCACACTTATGTCAAACCATAACTCCACCTTCACATCCGTATATGCCGACTCCCAAATTCTTTAAGCACAAATACATCAAGAGTTACTACCATCAACGTATATAAACTATTTTTTTTCTTCATTTTCTTCTTTGATTGAAGTGGCTCATACTTTTTCATAACAATGCACCTTTCTCCTTATTTTAATAGTTTCACTCAAAAGCCAAAGCAATCACCCCACACTTCAACTTTTACAAAGTTCATATCAATTTCAAGTGCCCACGAGAGGTAAATGGTTCAAATAGATGGTTAATTAAAACAAAAGGGTAGGGCTTGTAAGGTGGTTACCAACGAAATGGGATTACAGGATCAACGGGGTTAACTACGATACATAATAATTTGGTGGGTAAAATATATAGCTGGCTCAACAAAGAAATGCCTATATCACTTTCAAGACTGAACAAATCTACTATTTCTCTTTGCAAACACACGGGGCAAGTTCTAGACATCAATTGCAATGCACATAATACACAAACCTCACACATACACACATGACACATAAATCACTCAGGATCGAACTCATCGAGACACTCTAATCAAAGTAGTTAAGAAAAGTTAAGATCATACAATTTAAGGTGCTTATACAAGAGTAAAAATTTGGAGCCTAAGTGTCACAACTAATACACTTATTATTCTCAAGGAATAATTAAGTCAAGAGATATTGCTTTCATTTAAAATCACAAAACAAGGTTTCTTACTCCAAAAAAATAAAAACTAACTACATCCGGTTCAAACAAAACCCTTGAAAAAGAACCACAGCATAAAGAAAAATATAGGGGGAATTATTTCAATCAAAAGAAACGAAAACACACACAAGAAACGGAAACAAATAGTTATTTACATATTTACATCCCCCACCCCACACTTTAAATTGTAGCATGTCCCCATGACACACAAATAAAAAGTAAGAGGGAAAGAAAACTCCCCTGGACTTTTTTCGTTTCCGAGAACTTGTAAACTCCACCCCTAATTCTAAATGCATTTTTTGGTTTTGCTCCTCGGGATTCTTTATGGACCTCATTAGGCCAAAGTCCTTGAAGAATATTTATAAGACCCGCTCATTCTCACAGGGAATCTCCTCCATATATTCACTATTACAATGCAATGACCTTTCTGAAAGTGTACTTATTAGTTGATTCGCTTGCATTATTAGGTTGTTAGTGGCTTCATCATCGTGTGTAAATCTCTCTTCCGCCTTATTAATAAACTTATACATAAGCTATTCTAAACTAACATTCTACGCTTGAGGTGGTTGTCTCACTTCGCTTTCAATCCAGTCATAATAAGGGTATTCATCCCAACCAGAGTCAGAATTGTACCCATATGAATCCTCATACCTGTACGGACTAGAGACAAAGTAAGAGTGTTCAACAGATGAACCATAGGAAGAATACCTACCTTCTTGACAATCAACCCATAGATGATTTCCACCGCATTTAAACCACATAGCAGACCGCTGCCAATGTTCAGTTGCTAACTCTTCAACTATTTTCTTAGGCTGGTTGTACTCCATCTTCACATCATTTAGAGTTCAATAACAAGAATATGCTCTTCAAGATTTCTTCAACAAAAAAACATATCTTGAAGAGAAGTTAACCAAACAAACTATAAATAAAAATAAAAAGAATTAAAAGCTAATTCTTGAATTAGTACTACAAACTACTTCAAACACCATTGATTTCCATTCCCCGGCAATAGTGCCAAAATTTGACGAGCGCAAAACACACACTTAAATTGTACTCTCTAGTCAAATATAGTATAGTAAAATATCGTGTCCACATGGATTAGATTTAAATAGTATTATCGTAGTATGTAGCTAGATTTCTATTCAGGAGGATCAACAGTTGAGGTTTATATAATTAATAATCTAAAATCTACAGTTATTGACTAATGACAATCGCAACAAAGGTAAGCAAGAGAGTTATCAATGCGAGAAAATATGGGTTGATAGGATAGGTGCAAGATAATTGTTCGGGATCTAACTCTAGATAATTCACATATAATGTTCAAGTGAGTCTCTCGAATTTACTTAATTATCAGTACAAATGTTTAGTAGAAACTCCTCTCTCGATTAAGTCTCAACCTAACAATATGAACCAATTTAAGCTCAGTGAAGATATGTAAGAATTCGTAATGGATTGATCTTTAGGAAAACATCTTTCGATTATACTCCTAACTAGGTTTAATCAAGGATTCAACTAGGCTCTTTCGATTACTTAGAAGGATCTATGAACTCAACCAACAATATAGTGCAAATATATCACAAGTTATGCCTCTTTCGATTATAAGAATAAGTGAATATAGATAAAACAATTAAATCTTCCAAAAATGATTCAAATACATAAAAATAGAGTTATAATCCACAAACAACCATCAATAGACCAAATCCATCTAAACCCAAAAGGTTCTACTCTATAGACATGGAGAAGTTCTTCACAAATGAAATAAAAGTAAAGGAAAACATAAATACAATCCAAACCCGGATCTTGAGTGAGGAAGGAATGATGAATTGCTTGTGCTTGTATTCTTCAAACTCCTTAGCCTCCTTTGCCTCCCTAGGTCGAAATCTATCCAAAAGTCCTTCTAAAATGGTGTTTTGGGGTATTTAATCCGCCCCCAAAACAAAAACAGATGAAACTACCCTTTTCTTAGCGAAAAGGGATTCTTACCGGATAAGACATGCGTGGTTGCGCACCTAGGGACTTGCTCGCACACGTGGTCTCGCATTTTGCACACTGTTCTGCCCTAAGTGCGCGCCTAGTGTGCGATCGCGCACTTGGTTGCGCACCTGGGTGGTATCAATTAGGAATTTGGGAAAGTGTAAAATATGAAAGTTTTATCCCTTTTAATTAGCTTTCCAATAATATATTGTGGAGCCCAAACGAATTTCTGAGATAAAAGTTATATGCATTTTACTGGACATTGCGCAGTATGCCTGCTCGATTCTTCGTTGTGTTCTTAAAGTGCATTATCATCTGTTGATACTCGAACACGATCCCAATATAGTCCTTGTGCTTTTATTCAGGCGTTAAAGCTCCAACATAGCATGAATTCATTTCACAATATCTACATAGATCAAAATCACTCCTACAAGGCATAAAACACACAATTAGTGGAAAATACTAGCGATTAAAGCTCCAACTCAATTAAAGTGCGGTAAATTAGAGTGAAATAAGCGACTAAAATACAAGATTATAGCCTACGATCACAGTGCAAGTATGGCAATATTTTGGTGTTCTTTGTAGCCCATTCTCCTAGAACCTGGTACACCAATAGATCTGAATCTCCGATTACCAGCAACTCTTGAACGTTCATATCAATGGCCAACCTGAGTCTCAGGATGCAGGCCTCATATTCTGCCATAATGTTGGTGCACGAAAACCTGAGCTTTGCGGATACCGGATAGTGCTGACCGGTTTCTGATACTAAGACGTCTCCGATACCCACTCCTTTGAAGTTTGCTGCTCCGTCGAATAATATCCTCCAACCATCGTATGCCTCGGTAATATCTTCTCCTACAAACGATACCTCCTCGTCAGGAAAATATGTTTTTAATGGATCGTATTCTGTGTCTACAGGATTCTCTGCCAAGTGATCCGCCAATGCTTGCCCTTTGACTGCCTTCTGAGTTACATAGACAATGGCAAACTCACTCAATAATATATGCCACTTTGTAACTTACCCATAGGCATGGATTTCTAAAAGATGTATTTTAGCGGATCCATCCTTAATATGAGATATGTAGTGTATGCACAAAAATAATATCTCAACTTCTATGCGCGCTCTAATAAAGAATATTGAGCTTCATAAGGTGTGAACTTTTTGCTTAGATAATATATCTCCTGCTCCTTCCTTCCAGTTTCATCATGTTGTCCTAGAACACAACTGAAGGCCCCATCCATCATAGATAGATAAAGCAGCAGGGGTCTTTCTGGTTACTGTGGGACCAATAAGGGCGGTTTGGATAAATACTCTTTGATTTTGTCAAAGCTTTCAGGCATTCTTCAGTCCAGCTTGTTGCAGCATCTTTCCTCAGCATTCTGAAGATTGGCTCACATATCACCGTTGAATGTGCTATAAAAATGTTGATATAATTGAGTCTCCCTAGAAAACTCATCATATCTTTCTTTTTCTTTGGCGGTGGCAAGTCCTGGATAGCTTTAATTTTTGACGGGTCTAAATCGATACCTCGGTGACTGACGATGAAGCCTAACAACTTTTCAGCAGGGACTCCGAAGGCACATTTTACAGGGTTCAACTTCAAGTTGTATTTTCGAAGCCGATCGAAAAATTTCTTTAGGTCTGCTATATGATCCGAACTCCTTTTAGATTTGATGATAACATCATCCATGTACACCTCTATTTCCTTGTGTATCATGTCGTGGAAGATAGTTGTCATGGCTCTTAAGCAGGTGGCCCTAGTATTCTTCAAACCAAACGGCATCATTTTATAGCAATATATTCCCCATGGTGTGATAAAGGCGGTCTTTTCGGCATCCTCTTCATCCATCCAAATCTGGTGGTATCCTGCGAAGCAATCCACAAAGTATTGGAGTTCATGCTTGGCGCAGTTGTCAATTAGTATGTGTATGTTGGGCAGCGGGAAATCATTCTTAGGACTTGCTCTGTTCAGATCTCGGTAATCGACACATACTCTAACCTTCTCATCTTTCTTTAGAACTGGCACAATGTTAGGTATTCGACCACTCAGAGAACCTTGGCTTTGATTTGCTTGGTGACCTTCTCTTTTATCTTCAAACTCATATTTGGCTTGAACTTTCTGAGCTTCCGCTTTACCAATGGACATATGGGATTGGTGGGTAGCTTGTGAGCTATTATGGATGTGCTCAAACCAGTCATATCGTCGTAGGACCATGCAAAGATATACTCATATTCCTTTAGGAACCTGATATACCCTTCCTTTTCTGACGGTGATAGATGAATGCTTATACGAGTTTCCTTGACAATTTCAGAATCCCCTAAATTAACGGTCGCAGTTTCTTCCAGATTA
Source organism: Nicotiana otophora (assembly GCA_000715115.1). Lineage (NCBI taxonomy): Eukaryota > Viridiplantae > Streptophyta > Magnoliopsida > Solanales > Solanaceae > Nicotiana > Nicotiana otophora. The sequence goes on from AWOL01S0001403.1 coordinate 180,915, forward strand.
GACTTCGGTTTGTTTTCAAAATTCTCTACTTCTTTGACGATTTCCTCAGGTATTATATCATCTTCCAGATCTTCTGAATCACTGTCCTTATGTTGTGTTGTCTCGTTATATGTCACAGCTGTAGGATCATCGGGATATGTAATAATTATGCTGAAAAGAATGTAGAAAGATAATAATAAATATGAAAAGCAGCAATGCATTAAAACTTTAAATGTCAACAAATACGAGTCAATGGCTCGAGTAATTATTTCAAAACCAAATACTGAAAATGTCTTAAATGCTCAAAACTATTTAAAAATAATTCATGCTAATTTGCCACGCTACCTAGGAACTCGGCGAGCTAGGGACGGTGCAGTGGTCCGGTTGTTTAGAACAACTCCCTCTTCCATTGTCTGAATGGTAAGGTCTCCCTCCTCCTCCTCCTTAACAATTACATTGTAGTCCATGTCTTTTTCATCTAGAAACAGCTTCCTCATGCCGGCCAAAACCTCATCTTCCTCAGATTCCCACATCATGTCAGCCTGGTGGAATGTCTGGTACTACGGTGGTACGGGCTGTTCCAGTGGATAATAAGGGACACACCATGGAGGTGTCCAATCCTGATATTCTTTCCATGTATATTCATATCCGAGTCCAAAGGTCGTGCCATGATACTGTGGTTGTACGGGTTTGGTGATCCCCTGAAGCTCTTTTCCAAGACCTTTGCCTGGTTCATATCCCATCCACAGCAATATACTTTCTATCTTCTTGCTCCAGCATTGATCCTTTTCAATTGTGTTCACCGGCTCAATGTGGTGATATGTTTCCCCACCCAAATTCCTCTTTTTTTTGATGACTGGAACAGTCTAATTGGTGTAGATAGGGTTGCTTCCATCTACATGAATGCTCACCTCCTGATGATTCCACTCAAACTTCATGCCTGGTGCAAAGTTGAAGCCACTGCCCCGGCTGCATATATCCATGGCCGTCCCAACAATAGATTGTAAGTAGCAGATACTTCTAGCACTTGGAACTCAACATCAAACCAAGTTGGACCTATCTGTAGATCGAGGTTGATCTCTCCGATAGTGGCTCTGTAAGATCCATCGAATGCCTTCACATTCATGCTTCCCATTCGTATCTCGTGCAGGCCTTTACCCAATCTCTTTAGAGTGGTCAGTGGGCATATTTTCAGACTCGAACCTCCATCTATCAAGACCCTAGCGATGAACTTATCCTTGAATTGCATTGTGATGTGCAATGCCCTGTTGTGACTCAGTCCTTCAGGTGGTAACTCATATTCGTGGAAAGTGATTTTGTGGCTCTCCAGTACCTATCCGACCATGTTAGCCATCTCTCTGATAGTGATGTCGGCGGGTACATAAGCTTTACTTAACACCTTCATCAAAGCATTCTTGTGTGCATCTGAGTTTTACAACAGTGATAAGATGGATATCTTAGCAGGAGTCTTGTTTAGGTGGTCAACAACAGAGTACTCCCTTGCTTGTATCTTCCTCCAGAGATCGTCGGTGCCAGTCTCAACAACAGGCAGCTTAGGTGCAGCTTCCTTGCTTGTTCCTCCCAAATTCTCAGGTGTGTAAACTATGTCAGTCCTAGTCATACCTTGCGCGACACCTATTTTTTCCATCTTGGCTTTTCCCTTTCTCCTTGCTTCCGGAACATAATCCCACGGGATGGCATCATACTCGTAAGATAGTGCGGGAGCTACCATTACAGTGAAGGGCATAGCTATCTCAACTTCAAATGGCGCTTGGGTTTGTACAACAACTGACGTGAGGGTGGCTGGAGATGTTTTAGGAGCGTCTCCCTCTAGAATGCGTCTAATGGACCCTTCCTGATCCCACTCCTCATCAGTTTCTATTACGTTCAATCCCTCGCCTTTGTGATCCGGGAGAGGGTTGTTGCGAACATTTGGTGCAACATCCTTTGCTTGTATAACCTTAGTGTCGATCAACGTCTGAGTCTTGTCTTTCAACATGCGGCACTCCTCAATGGTATGACCCTTCATGCCTGAATGATAAGCACATATTTTGTTGGGGTTGATCTATTAGGATGGATTTTCCACAACAATAGCAGGAATAGGGGTGACGTAACCAGCGACCTTTAGTCTTTCATACAGTTGGGCTATGGGTTCAACAATTGGGGTATATTGTCTAGGTGGTCTACGGTCGAAATTTGGACGTGGCTTTGGGTAGTTTTGGTGGGCGGGTGGAGGTGAATGGTAATATGCAGGTTGAGTGTTGTATGTATGGTAGGTGGTGGTAGGGTATTGATATTTTGGTAGTGAGGGTTGATATGTAGGTGGAGGGGTTGGCATTGGAGGTGGGTTATGGTTCTTGGGAGGTGCAGGGTTATGATACTGGTGTTGTGCGGGAGGGTTTGGAACTATGGGTGGTGGATTTTGATTTTGTGCGTTTTGTGGTGGTGTGTGATTCTGGGTAATCTGTTTCTGCTGGTTGATGTGGGGAATATTGAGGGTAAAGGAGAGGTTTGCCAAATGTCGGACCTGCTCAAGCTCGCCCTGTAATTCCAAGATTTTCTACTCCAAATGTAAGACCAACTCATTCTTCCCCGAAGTACTTCTGCCATATGAAGTTTCAACCTTTTCTGCCATAGCAACATTGTCTTTCCTGATACCGCTTAAATCATCCTTTTTCTCTTTGCCCTTTCTTTTACTTTTCAGGTCGTTAGGTGGAGGAGGAGGTGGAGGACCTCTGGATCTAGTGTGGTATGCTGATGATGCCATTATGTACGAACCAACCTTTGGGAACGGGAGTAATCAAAAAAGAAATAAAAAGCAAAAGATAACCAAGTCAGTAAGGTGAAATAAAAGAGTATTCGCAATATTTAAACATGTCTCACAAAATCATGCAATAATTTGGGGACCTCATTGTGCTTGAGGTAGGCCTAAGCGGCACATAGACTTGGAGAAAATTGGTGACAATATTTATTTCATTTCATTAATGCGAAAATGAGCTAAAACAAACTTTTACTAAATCGACAATAATATAATAAAGTTACTAATGGCATATAGCCTTATTACATCAAAATCTAATCTAAGCTAGAAAGCAGTAAAAGAAACATCATCTCTTAATCTACTGGGTCCCTGAAGGACCTTCTCCATGCTTGTCTCTTTTGACCCCATCAACCAGATTTCCTAGATCGTGCATATCCAACAGTAAGTAAGCTTTCGCCAGATTTCCTCCTTCATCGTCGTCCATGCCTTGAAAATCCGAGAGTCTCTTTCTTATCTTCCCTACTAGCTCCATCAGTCCTTATTCCAGGTATTCCAATATTTCTGTTGACTTAGTAGCAATCTCTTTCCATTCCCTTATTTCTTCCATGTTTACTTTGTGTTTCTCCAGATGTTTAGCTTCGGACTCGAACACCCTTTTGCGTAGCCTCTTGTACTTAACCTGTGCCTCAGCCACTTCATCTATGATCCTATCCTTCAGATTGACTCCCGACTTGATGTCCCCTGCTACGTCATCTTCTATTCATGACAGATAGTAGTACATATGACCAGCGTGATACCTGTCTGGCTCAATAGTTTCCCCTTCCATAATGATCTTTTGATTCCACATGTGTTGCGCTTCGAACTTGAATGGAATGATATCTCCCTTGAAATTTGCCTTGTACTAGACCATATTGGAAACCCGAGGTATGACTTGTTTTCCTTTGGCTTGTCTCATTACCCTTATAGGAGCGTAGGGGTGGATACCTCGCAATCCGATCAACACTAAGTGAGTAGTCCCCTTAGATTTGATGATGAATCTCACTACTAGGAAACCATTCGAACATCCAATGCACCTTCTCGTCTGTCAGATTGCTGAAGAAACGCACCCAACTTACAGAATTTCTAGGCTTTGCAAACCTGTCTGGAACAAACGTCATTTCTTTGGGTGATGGTTGGTTATGTAGTCATTTAGTGGCCTTCGCAGAAGCTGTTGACGATACTCACCCCTCTGAAAGTGTTCCAGCATCCAGACTTATAGCAATAGATTACAACCCTCAAAGTGTTTGAACCCCTGCTTGCACCGATCTAGAGCGTGGTACATTTAAGCTAAGATCATTGGGATGATAGTATAAGTTTGTCCTTCGATACCATTCGTTAAGGTCCTGGCGACCATGGCTAAGCGAGAATGAATCCTTCCTCCTTTCATTGGAAATATCAACAGCCCCAAGAAGCAGACAATGAAAACATAAATCGACGATGTACCCATCCCAAAGAAGTAATGGCTAGTTCATCATGATGAAGATGATATGACTTTCCATGCCCATAACGCTCGTAAAGAAACTCAAAGGGACGTATGATTTCTTTAGGTAGAGCAGTTCGTCATTCTTCTTAAAAGAGAAGAGTCGCCACCTAACGAGTTTTAGGTGTGTTAGGGCACCTATTTGCAAATAACTCTTTTTGACTAGTTCGTGTCACTAAATATCAGGTAAGAGCTCAAATTTCCTCAAAGAGAAGGTGTTAGGTACTCTTCAAGGTCCACAACTGTGGGTCCTGGCCGAACTTTAAATTATGTGGATTAGGTAATTAGGTTAAGTGATCAAATAAATAAAGGAAACTTTAGAAGTCGAAGAGTCTTATTAGGACATATGAGAATCGGCACAAATCTTAATGACTACAAGGGTACAACTACATTGATCTATGTTAAATGACTAAGTGTAAATAACAAATACATGAAGAAAAGGGGGGGAGGGGGTACTAAGTTTTTTAGCCTAAAGGATCACCCCGTGCAATATAAATAATACTTCGCAACTCCCTTGAGGTAGGGGTTTCTCATATTATTCAGCGGTCACGGACTATGATCTCCTGCTACCCCATTACTATGTGAAAGTTGTTTACCTAAAGACGCTCTAATTCAATTCTAGGTTGTACCTTATGCGTGCACTACTCGTCCTATATGTATGGTCTAGGAGGCTTTGGACCTCTATTTGGGTGGTTCTAGACTTCAATTAGGATGCTTAAAAATTAGAAAACTAGCACGCATTCAAAACATATAGGACTACACATAAATGCAAGAAAGGGTTCAAGTTAACCTCCACACATAAACAGCAAATTGCACGCGGGCAGATTCAACAATATACAGTTTTCAGGATCAAGACTTAAAGTCCTATAGGCATAGTTCCTAGGTGATTCTGGATTTCTAGCAGCGTTGCCACTTTAGGCTAACAGATTTGCATATTAAAGGCATTACAAACCTATAGGCATGATCTCTAATTATCTGCGTAATGAGGCAGTGAAACAACCCCAGAACCCTGAACTACCAGCGTTGATTTTATAGACAAGTTTCTTAGGCAGGTGACAACATCATATAGGTTGGATTTCTAGTAGTTAACAATTGAAATTGATTTTATACTTTATCCCTATAGGCATGTCATCTAAGCGTGGCAATGCGACGAAGTAACAAAGTAATTTATAAGTTGATTAAGATCCTATAGTCATGATATTTAAAGGAGCGGCGTACTAAGAGCAATTGAAACAGTTGATTGATTGATTAATTGAAACCCTATAGACATGGTATCTAGGTGAATATTAGCGAAACATATGTTATTGTATCCTATAGGCATGTTATCTAAAGCATTTAATAGTAGACATTGAAACAAGTGTAGCAATTACTTGAGCCAACATGTTTTGACAAGTTAAGTGAAGTGTGTGCATGATTCCTATATGCATGATTTCTATTAGTGTGCAATGTACTAAATGAAATCGTATAAGGCATGCTGAACAAAATAACAAATACAACACATAGACCCTATAGGCATGTCTTCTACCCTTTTATGCAAACATTACAATATACTCGTCTCCCCAACTTCATTAGCACCCCAATTGTTTATTTACAAATTATTACAGGCCCAGATAATGAATTTAAGTATAAATATTACACAAGGAACAATAGAAGGCCTAATAGTAGGCCCAAAAGGAGATAAACCAATACTGCCTGGGCCTTCAACAAACTCATTCTTCGCACCAACAGCAAACCCGGACCCAAACTCGACTCAAGTATTAGAGTATGCCAATTACAAGCTTCAAACTCATATATAGACCCATACTTGGCAGAAGTGGAAGATTCACTCACCCAGTAGTGGCAGATGAACAACTTAGCCAAACAACTACTCACCAAATTAGTTAAGAAAACTCTAAGTCCACACACTCAGTTCTTAAGATTATAACTAAAGACCCATAGACAAGATAACATTAAATTGGAAGGCGCATGAGACATATATGAGGCAGGTTCATGTTTGTATTTCCAAACAAAATGTTTGAAGTGACAATATTGATCAACATGAGCTAGCAAGCCGCTCCACATAGAGTTTCAAAGTAAAGCATGATTCAAGACCAACATAAAGAACTTCAAATGATAATATTGCATTATCATAGGCAGGAAACAAGTAGAGTACAAATTTCACATGAAGGATTTAACATGATGGTCTAATGAGAATATGGTTACAAACAGCATAACAACAGACTAGTGGCATAGTTTGGCCAACATATCATTTTATTGAACATGAAACTTAACAAGGTGAGCATTGATCATAGCACAAAGATTCCAAGAAACTTATGGTAGGTAAAAGAATAGATCAGCTATACATTAACAGGACAAGTAGACATCAGGACTCCTGTCAGTCGATCACACATAAGAGAAGAGGTGGAATATTTATCCTAGAAGTCTTAGGCAATGCAAAAGACTACAGGATTGACAAGTCAAGGAATACAATCATAAGAGTTACGGATAAAAGAGAAACATATTTAGGCTAGATATTAAGACAGTGTTATTACACGGGATGGTCAAGGATCAATTTGCAAGGTAACGATAAATTACACATAAAGGGTTCAACAGAAAGAGACTTATTAAGGTAAATTCTAGGTAGGCATTAATTCCGTAGGAATTTCAGTACAAATGTTCAAAGTGAGGTATGAGAAAGGGTTTGATACTAAACAGTCAATATAGGAATTTAAGCATACATAAACACGACCGCATAAAACAAGCATAACAACCCAGAATTCTCCCAAATTGACTAAACATGAATGAACATATGCAAATTTAAACAAGTTCTGATGAAGGATTGCAGAAGAAATTCAAAGCAAGGTTGCCCCAGTATCATATTGGCATAGAAAGGTCCACATAACACAAATGTTCGGAAACATGAACACAAACATGGAAGAAATATAGTTGCGAGGGTTTGAACACTTACCAGTTTGCAGATTTAACAACAAGTAGAGGAAAATCACCAAGTTCTAGTAGCAAAGGAAGAACAACAGCAAAAACTCCAAACCCTAGTGCGTCAGAGTTCACAGGAGCTTCGAACGAGCCCGAGCAGTGCTCGCACTAGGGAGGTGGATAAAGAGGATTCTGGTAGCCTTGGCTTTCAGCCGGCCAAGCACCCACGTTTTAGAATAATATAGAACAAGTGAGAGTGAGAGAATAATAGCGATTAAGGTTTTTTAAAGGGGATTAGGGGAGGGGTTTATATAGTGGTAGAAACTGGAAGAACAAACATGGAAACAATTAATTAAGCGCAAATAAGGAAAGAAAATATCACATTCAAGTCAAAATAAGTAAAGGAGATGGAGAGTCTCAAACCCTAATTAGGGTTCAATCGTCTGAAAATTGAACCAGGAGTGCAGATCACTCTTTGTTGAGCGTATATAGACGAAATATCGTCTAAATCCTTGAAGATCGAAGTCATCCAGGCCTAATTATGAGAGGTAGTTCTTTCCAAAAATAGGGCAAGAACTAAGTAACACCACAGGCATATGTACAATAGTGAAGTACCACAAAATAGGTAAGTGAATCAATGATTGATTCCATTTTAGGGCTGGATTTGGAGGAGTTCAGAGATACATCAGATTGGGTTTCTCAAAGAAGAAGGGAGTAACGAGGATGTAGGGGAGGCTAGAGTGTGGGAATGGGATTAGGGTTTGGGGTGAGGGGAGATAAGGAAAGGGTAGGGATTTATTATGGGTCGTCAATCATTTGAAAGCAACGGTCAAGATCAAAAAGGGAGGGGCGGATCGTTTAAATGGGTACCGACCGGGTTGAGATTAAAGGGGTCGTCTGGTTTGTGCTGGGGAGATTGGGCTTAGAGTTTTTGGAATTTGGGCCATTAAATTGGTCCATAATTGGCTCCAAATTAGGCTACAAATTAAATACACGAAACAAATTATAAAAATATTTATAAAAAGTAATTAACAAATAGTAAAAGTATTATTTATGTAGTAAGATGTTTTGAAATAACAATTTAACATTTAAAAATATAAAAATGCTATTTTGAGCACAAATAATGTAATAAAAATGTGATTATGCACATCATATAGTCTATTACTGCAAAATGTGTAAAATAGCTTAAAAATACAAAAGTAATTATATAAAATAAAGAAAAATATTCTAAAACATATATGTGGACTCAAATAATAACTTTGGATGATTAAGTCATCACAAAATAATTTAAGGGATAATTAATGCATATTCAAGTAATTTAAATGCAAGAAAAATTAATTTTAAAGCTTTAAAAATTATAGAATTTATAGAAAATACTTGTATAACTCTTGTAAATTAAGTAATGATGCAAAAATATTATTTTGAAAGTATATATACTATTTAAAAAATATAAGGGCAAAATTGGGTATCAACAAGTACTATATAAAAGAGAATCAGTTAACAAATATGCCCATACCCCAGCAAGCAAGTTGGATGGTAAGGAAATTATTCAAGGCAAGAGAGGAATTGAGTAATGTGGAACATAAGTCTCTAGGGAGAAGGGGCATGATTAGGGCCATCTACCTAAAAATGATAGGAGATCTACCAAAAGTCACTGGGAAGAACCTAATGTGTGGGAATGCATCAAGACCAAAAGCAATCTTCATAACATGGCTTCAATTCCAAGACAGATTACTCACAGCTACAAGACTAAAAAGCTGGGGTAAGCAGATAGATACAAGATGTCGAATGTGCAAACTAGCAGAGGAAAGCAAAGATCATCTATTTGCTGAATGTGAAGTTAGCTGACGAGTGTGGAGCAAATTAATGGCATGGATACAAACTGATTGGCCATCAATGATGTCATGGGGCAAATTGTCACGACCCAATTCTCCCTCTGTAAGATTTCGTGACCGCACCTAGTTTCTACGACTAGGTAAGCCTAACAAAATGCGGAAATAACAAAAATGAAAGTAAAACTTAACAACTAAGTGCAACATATAACTAAATATCTGGTAACAATGCCGCTCGGCATGTACAATAACCAACACTCTAGTAATACATAGTATTCCAAAAACCCAAAACATCATAAGTCACAAGATACAGAAGGGAACTAGAATCTCTATACACCAGAGTCTAATAAAAGAAATACGGAAGGTAAATGACATAGGAGAGAATAAACGGGGACTCGGAGGTCTACGGACGTGGCAGATGTACCTTGAAGTCTCCGTACAGTAGCAAGCACTCTCAGCTAATAGCAGGGCTGATAAGATGCTCCTGGATCTACACACAAAATATGTGCAGAAGAGTAGCATGAGTACACCATAACGGTACCCAGTAAGTGCCAAGCCTAACCTCGGTCTAGTAGTGACGAGGTCAGGTCAGACCCACTGGTATATAATAAATAAAGCAGGAGAATGTAATAGTATAATGAGAGACTGGAATTTAACAAAAAGGAAAAACACAGCAAAATAGCAGTACAACACACAGGGTTAAACAGCAGGGGATCTCCCGAGATACCGTCTCGTAGTCCCAAAGTAATTATGCAAAGAGATCTCCCGAGGTATCGCCTCGTAGTCTCAAAAGTAAATGTGTAGGGAGAACTCCCGAGGTATCGCCTCGTAGTCTCAAAAGTAAAGTACCGCCTCGTAGTCTCAAAAGTAAAGTACCGCCTCGTAGTCTCAAAAGTAAATATGTCGGGAGAACTTCCGAGGTACCGTCTCGTAATCTCAAAAGTAAATATGCAGGGAGAACTCCCGAGGTACCGCCTCGTAGTCTCAAAAGTAAATATGCAGGGAGAACTCCCGAGGTACCGCCTCGTAGTCTCAAAAGTAAACACATAGCTCAACCGATAAATACAACAGTTAACAACAAGAATTCTATAGTTAAGACTGATAAAGATCAAGGAGAAACAGGAAATCAACTAGGCATGCTACACTGAGTCCAAATAAGAAGTTAAAGCATGTAACATGCGATATTAGGATAAATAGGATAACTACACATGCTAGTATAGCTCAATTAAGATGGAAATAGGCTACTACTCAGTAAAAATTGGGTTTTACAACAAATAGCCCGTGTACGCACTCGTCACCTCACGTACACGGCGCTCACATATCACATCAGTACCAAATCCTAAGGGGACTTTTCCCACACAAGGTTAGGCAAGCAGCTTACCTTAAACCAAGCTCAATCAATAAGTAAGAATGCCCTTTCCTCGATTATCTGACTCTGAATGGCCTAAATCTAGCCAAAAATAATTACATATCATAAATACAACTATAATAAACTAATCTAATTAATGAAATCAAAACTTTAACAAACATTTCAAAAATCGTCCAAATCCGATATCAAAATCCCACGTCTCGGAATCGGGTAAAAGTCACAAAATATGAACACCCATTCACTCACGAGTTCACTCGTACCAAAATTATCCAAATCCGATATCAAAATCCCAACCAAAACTCAAAAACATAGTTGAAGAACTTCTCCCATTTTTCCCAATTTGTTTTCAACCCAAATCCGAAATTAAAGGATGGAATTAATGATAGATTAATGGGATATAACCAAAAACAAGTGAAGAATCATTACCCAATCGATGCCTTTGAAAATCCCTCAAAATCTCGTCCAAATCCGAGCTCCCTATCTAAAGTTTTGATAAACATTTCCAACCCTTTTGGAAACTTTAATATTGCTCAGGCATCCCTTCTTCGTGAACGCGGCCACACCCTCGCGTTCGCGAAGCACAAAATTGCTTCAGTCCAAAATCGTTCATCGCGAACGTGATGGTCTACTTTCGAATGAGAAGGTTACTCACCTCGATCCTACGCGAATGCGGAACTAGCATCGCGAACGCGTAGGCAAAATGGCCTGGAGACTCAGTCGACCAACTTCCTCAACACGAACGCGAGACCATATCGCGAATGCGTAGACCAATTATCTTAGAGCTTCGCGAATGCGGGACCTCCATCGCGAACGCAAAGCATAAATCCCACCTGCCTCAAGTTCCTCTTCGTGAACGCGGATCTCCCCTCGCGAACGCGAAGAAGGAAACCAGCAACTAGAAAACTAGAAAAATCTGCAATCTTTCGCAATTCCAAAATGATGATCCGTTAACCACCCGAAATCAATCCGAGGCCCCCAGGACCTAAACCAAACATACCAACAAGTCTTAAAACACCATACGAACTTAGTCTAGCCCTGAAATCACATCAAACAACACTAAAAATATGAATCACCCTCCAATTCAAACTTAATAAACTTTGAAACTTCAAACTTCTACAACCGATGCCGAAACATATTAAATCACGTCCGATAAACCTCAGATTTTGCACATAACTCATAATTGACATTACGGACCTACTCTAATTTCCGGAATCGGAATCCAACCCCAATATACACTTTCGGTTAAACTTCCCAAAAATTCAACTTTCGCCATTTCAAGCCTAATTTAGCTACAGACCTCTACAACATAATCCAGACACGCTCCTAAGTCCAAAATCACCCAAAGGAGCTAACAGAACCGATGAAATTCCATTCCAGAGTCGTCTTCACACAGTTCCAACTACGGTCAAAATCCTATGACTTAAGCTTCCGTTTTAGGGACTAAGTGTCCCAAATCACTCCGAAACCACAACAAAATCTCCCAGCAAGTCACATAAGTAGAAAATGATACGGGGGTAGCAGTAAATAAGGGATCGGGGCTAATACACTCAAAACGACCGGCCGGGTCGTTACATCCTCCCCCTATTAAAACAATCATCCGTCCTCAAACGAGTATAGAGACATACCTGAAGTGGTGAAAAGATGAGGATAGCGGCTGCACATATCATGCTTGGTCTCCCAAGTCACCTCCTCGACCGGCTGACCCCTCCACTGAACCTTCACGGAAGCAATGTTCTTCGACCTCCGCTTTCGAACTTACTTGTCCAAAATAGCCACTGGCTCCTCAACATAAGATAAATCCTTATCCAACTGGACTGAACTGAAATCCAACACATGGGACGGATCACCGTGATACTTTCGGAGCATGGAAACATGCAACACTAGATGAACTGCAGTGAGATTAGGTGCTAATGCAAGTCTGTAAGCCACCTCCTCAACTCTCTCAAGGATCTCAAAAGGCAAAATATACCTAGGGCTCAACTTGCCCTTCTTCCCAAATCTCATAACACCCTTCATGGGCGAAACCCGGAGCAGGATCCGCTCTCCAACCATGAATGTAATATCGCGAACTTTTCGATCTGCATAACTCTTCTGTCTGGACTGGGCTGTGCGAAGTCGATCTTGAATCACCTTAACCTTCTTCAGAGCATCCTGAACCAAGTCTGTACCCAATAATCTAGCCTCGCCCGACTCGTACCAACCCACTAGAGATCGGCACCGCCTCCCATATAAGGCATCATACGGTGCCATCTGAATGCTCGACTGATAACTGTTATTATAAGCAAACTCCGCAAGTGGCAAGAAATGGTCCCAATTACCCCAATATCTATTACATAAGTACAGAGCATATCCTCCAGTATCTGAATAGTGCGCTCGGACTGTCCATCCGTCTGAGGGTGAAATGCTACGCTCAACTCAACTTGAGTACCCAACTCCTGTTGTACAGCCCTCCAGAACCATGATGTAAACTGTGTACCCCGGTCAGAGATTATAGATACTGGTACGCCATGAAGCCTGACAATCTCGCAGATATAAATTCAAGCCAACTACTCGGAAGAATAGGTAGTCATCATAGGAATGAAATGAGTTAACTTGGTCAGCCTATCCACAATCACCTAAACTGCATCAAACTTTCGCTGAGTCTGTGGAAGCCCAACAACAAAATCCATAGTGATTCGCTCCCATTTTCACTCCAGAATCTCTAACTTCTGAAGCAATCCACTTGGCCGCTGATGCTTATACTTTACCTGCTAGCAATTCAGACACCGAGCTACATATTACACTATATCCTTCTTCATTCTCCTCCACCAGTAATGTTACCTCAAGTCCTGATACATCTTCGCGGCACCCGGGTGAATGGAGTACCATGAACTATAAGCCTCCTATAGAATCAACTCGCGCAGACCATCTACATTGGGCACAAATAGCCTGCCCTGCATCCTTAGTGCACCATCATCTCCAATAAGGACCTCCTTAGCATCACCGTACTGAACTGTTTTCTTAAGGACAAGCAGATGGGGGTCATCATACTGACACTCCCTGATATGATCATAAAGAGAAGACCGAGAGACTACACAAGCCAACACTCGACTAGACTCAGAAATATCCAATCTAACAAACTGGTTGGCTAAGGCCTAAACATCCAATGCCAATGGCTTCTCTATTACTGGTAGATATGCTAAGCTCCCCAAACTCTCCGCCCAGCGACTCAAAGCATCGGCCACCACATTGGCCTTACTGAGATGGTACAAAATGATGATATCATAATCCTTAAGAAGCTCCAACCACCTCCGCTGATACAAGTTAAGATCCTTCTTTTTGAACAAATACTGCAAGCTCCGGTGATCGGTGTAGATCTCACAAGGGACACCGTACAAATAGTGCCGTCAAATCTTCAAGGCATGAACAATAGCTGCTAACTCGAGGTCGTGGACAGAATAATTCTTTTCATGCACCTTCAGTTGTCTGGATGCATAGTCAATCACCCTACCCTCCTGCATCAACACCGCGCCGAGACAAATCTGCGATGCATCACAATATACAGTATAATATCCTCAACCTGTAGGCAATACCAATATTGGGGCTGTAGTCAAAGTTGTCTTGAGCTTCTGAAAACTCTGCTCACACTCCTCTATCCACCTGAACGGAACACCTTTCTGGGTCAGCCTGGTCATATGTGCTGCAATAGATGAGCAACCCTCTACAAATCAACGGTAATACCTCACCAAACCAAGAAAACTCCGGATTTCCGTAGCTGAGGATGGTCTGGGCCAACTCTGCACTGCTTCAACCTTCTTCGGATCCACCTGGATCCCATTACTCGATAATACATGACCCAAGAATGCCACTGAGTCTAGACAAAACTCACACTTTGAAAATTTTGCATATAACTTCTTTTCTCTCAAGGTATGAATCACAATACTCAGGTGCTTCTCATGATCCTCCCGAGTCCAGGAGTACACCATAATGTTGTCAATAAACACAATGACGAATGAGTCAAGATAGGGTCGGAACACACTGGAATCAAGTGCATAAATGTTGTTGGGGCGTTGGTCATCCCAAATGACATCACAAGAAACTCGTAGTGACCATACCGAGTCCTGAAAGCAGTCTTTGGGATATCTGGCTCGCGAATCTTTAACTAATGATAGCCTGAACATAAGTCAATCTTGGAAAACACTCTGGCACCCTATAACTGATCAAATAGGTCATCAATACGAGGCAATGGATACTTGTTCTTCACTGTGACTTTGTTTAACTGACGATAATCAATACACATCCGCATAGAACCATCCTTCTTCTTCACAAATAAGACAGGAGCACCTCAAGGTAACACACTGGGCTGAATGTAGCCCTTATCAAGAAACTCCCGTAACTGCTCTTTCAACTCATGATGAGCCATACAATATGGAGGAATAGAGATGGGCTGAGTGCCCGACAACAAATCAATGCCAAAGTCAATATCTCTGTCGGGCGGCATGCTCGGAAGATCAGCTGGAAATACGTCTGGAAAATCCCTAACTACTAGGACTGACTCAACTATAGGGGTATCAATACTGACATTTCTCACATAAGCTAGATACGCGTCACACCCCTTCTCAACTATTCGTTGAGCATTAAGAAATGAAATAACTATGCTGGGAGTATACTCTAAGGTACCTCTCCACTCTAATCGCGGTAATCCTGGCATAGCCAGCATCACGGTTTTGGCGTGACAATCTAGAATAGTATAATGGGGAGACAACTAGTCCATGCATAAAATAATATCAAAGTCTACCATGCTGAGCAATAATAAATCGGCGTTGGTCTCAAAACCACTAAGAACAACCAAACATGACCAATACACACGGTCAACAACAATAGAATCTCCCACAGGTGTAGACACATAAATAGGAGAACTCATAGAATCACAAGATACGCCCAAATACGTGGAAAAATAAGAGGACACATAGGAATAAGTGGAGCCTGGATCAAATAAAATCGATGCATCTTTATGACAGACCGGAACAATACCTATAATGGCAGAGTCAGAAGCAACTGCCTTCGTTCGAGTAGGAAGGGCATAATATCTGTCTTGGCCTCCCCCTCTAGGGCGACCTCGACCTCCCCGACCTCCACCTCGAGTTGGCTGAGCAGGTGGGGCGGTAGCTGATGTTGTAATCATAGCCTGAGGACCCGGTGGAGCACGTGGTGGCTGAGAAGTTTGTGGAGGTGCACCCCTCATAAGTCTGGGGCAATCCCTCACCATATGACGAGTGTCTCCACACTCAAAACAAGCTATCGAAGGGCGTGGCTATTGTGACTGGCTCGGCCAGGTCTGCTAGACTGACCGCTAAAAGCATCCCATGCAGGAGGCGCACTAAATACTGGCGATGCATAATAAGGCTCTTGGGGCCTAGAAGGGGCCGGAATACGACTGGCGGCTGGAAGTGCTGAATGAACGGGGCGACTTACATAACCCCTACCATGACGAACTGCAGCTGGGGCATGAGTACCACTATAAGTGCCAGACTCTCGAGACCTCTTGGCCTCCCCCTCCTCTCTCTCCCGAGCAAGCATACCCTCCAACTTTGCGTGCCATGCGTCTCTGAGACTCTGGGGAACATACTCCCTCAAGAACATGTCCGAGAACTGAGTCCATGTAAGTGAAGCTGCCTCAGCTAGACTGCCTAACTCGCCACCACTGATAGGCTACTCCTATAAGCTGGAATATAGTAAAAGAAACCCCACTTGATTCCGCTACACCCATAGTACAGAGAATACGATGACACTCCTCCAGAAAGCCCTGGGCATCCTCTGACCCCAATCCACTGAAGGTAGGAGGGTGGTACTTCTTGTACCTCTCAAGTCTGAGCTGCTCCACCTCAGAAATTGCTGCCCTAACATCGGGTTGAGATGGAGCTATCAGCTCCATCGGTATAATCTCTTGAACCTGATCGACCTGAACCCGCTGCTCCAGAGTACCGACGACGGGAGTCTGTGCTCCTCCCCCTGCCTGAGATGTGGCAGGAGAAAGTGGAATCAATCCAGCCTGAGCTAAGGTGCTGAACATGCTCAGAAACTGGGCTAGAGTCTCCTGGAGGGTAGGTGCAGCAACAAGTATCTTCCCTCCAGCTGGATCTACTGGGGGCTCCTCTGTGGCAGCTCGTGTGGATGCTCTGGCTATACCATGTGGACGTCCTCGGCCTCTACCCCGGCCCCAGCCCCGGCCTCTCGTGGCTCTAACATTAGGCGCGGGTGCTTGGTCATCAGTTCCGCCTGTACGTGTCCTCAACATTTGTGAGAGAATAAAATATAGAAGTTTAGAATTTTGAAGTCAACAATTTTTGCACGACAAAGAATCAAAGAAGTGTAGTTTTCCTAACAGTTCATAGTCTCCCAAAGATAAGTACAGACGTCTCTGTACCGATACATGAGACTTTACTAAACCGACTTGTGACTCACGACACCTATGAACCTAGAGCTCTGATACCAATTTGTCACGACCCAATTCTCCCTCCGCAAGACGCCGTGACAGCACCTAGTCTCTACGACTAGGTAAGCCTAACAAAATGCAAAAATAACAAAAATGAAAGTAAAACTTAACAACTAACTGCAACAAATAACTAAATAACTGATAACAATATCGCTCGGCATGTATAATAACCAACACTCTAGTAATACGCAGTATTTCTAAAAATCCGGAATATCATAAGTCACAAGCTATAGAAGGGAACTAAAATCTCTATACACCAAAGTCTAATAAAAGAAATACGGAAGGTAAATGACATATGAGAGAATAGAGGGGGACTCCGAGGTCTGCGGACGCGACAAATGTACCTTGAAGTCTCCGTACAGCAGCAAGCACTCTCAGCTAATAGCGGGGCTGATAAGAAACACCTGGATTTGCATACAAAACATGTGTAGAAAAGTAGCATGAGTACACCACAACATTACCCAGTAAGTGCCAAGCTTAACCTCAGTCGAGTAGTGATGAAATCAGGTCAGGCTCACTGGTATATAATAAATAAAATAGGAGAATGTAACAGTATAATGAGAGACAGGAATTTAACAAAAAGGAAAAACATAGCAAAATAACAGTACATCATACAGGGTTAAACAGCAGGGGATCTCCCGAGATACCGTCTCATAGTCCCAAAATAATTATGAAAAGAGATTTCTCGAGGAAATACCTCATAGTCTCAAAAGTAAATGTGCAGGGAGAACTCCTGAGGTACCGCCTCATAGTCTCAAAAGTAAATATACAAGGAGAACTCCCGAGGTACCGCCTCGTAATCTCAAAAATGAATATGCAGGGAGAACTCCCGAGGTACTGTCTCGTAGTCTCAAAAGTAAATATGCAGGGAGAACTTCCGATGTACCGCCTCGTAGTCTCAAAGTAAATATGTAGAGAGAACACCCGAGGTACCGCCTCGTAGTCTCAAAAGTAAACACACAGCTCAACCGATAAATACAACAGCTAACTACAAGAATTCTACAGTTAAGACTCATAAAGATCAAGGAGAAACAAGAAATCAACTAGTCATGTTGCACAGATTTCAAATAAGTAGTTAAAGTACGTAGACATGCGATATTAGGCTAAACAGGATAACTACACGTGCTGGTATAATTAAATTAAGATGGAAACAGGTTACTACTCAGTAAAAATCGGGTTTTACAGTACGCACTCGTCACCTCACGTACACGGCGCTCACATATCACATCAGTACCAAATCCTAAGGGGACTTCCCCACACAAGGTTAGGCAAGCGACTTACCTCGAACCAAGCTCAATCAATCAGTAAGAATGCCCTTTCCTCGATTATCCGACTCCAAATGGCCCAGATCTAGCCAACAATAATTACATATCATAAATACAACTATAATAGACTAATCTAATTAGTGAAATCAAGACTTTAACAAACATTTCGAAAATCGTCCAAAACAAAGTCGACCCAGGCCCATGTCTTGGAATCAGGTAAAAATCACAAAATATGAGCACCCATTCACTCACGAGTTCACTCGTACCAAAATTATCCAAATCCAATACCCAAATCCCAACAAAAACTCAAAAACATATTTGAAGAACTTCTCCCATTTTTCCTAATTTATTTTCAACCCAAATCCGAAATTAAAGGATGGAACTAATGATATATTAGTAGAATATAACCAAAAGCAAGTGAAGAATCATTTCCCAATCGATGCCTCTGAAAATCCCTCAAAATCTCGTCCAAATCCGAGCTCCCTATCTCAAGTTTTGATTAAAATGGCCAACCCTCGTTTTTGGAAACTTTAATACTGCCCAGGCACCCCTTCTTCGCGAACACGGCCACACCCTCGCGTTCGCGAAGCACAAAATTGCTTCATCCCAAAATCCTTCATCGCGAACGCGATGGTCTACTCGCGAATGCGAAGGTTACTCAGTTCGACCCTATACGAACGCGGAACCAGCATCGCGAATGCGTAAGCAAAATGGCCTGGAGACTCAGTCGACCAACTTCCTCAACGCGAACGCGAGACCACAACGCGAACGCATAGACAGATTACCTCAGAGCTTTGCGAACACGGGACCTCCATCGCGAACGCGAAGCAAAAATCCCACCTGACTCTAGTTCCTCTTCGCGAATGCGGATCTCCCCTCGCGAACGCGAAGAAGGAAACCAGCAACTGGAAAACCAGAAAAATCTGCAATCTTTCACAAGTCCAAAATGATGCGTTAACCACCCGAAATCAACCCGAGACTTCCGGGACTTTAACCAAACATTCCAACAAGTCCTAAAATACCATACGAACTTAGCTGAGCCCTGAAATCACATCAAACAACGCTAAAAAAATGAATCACCCTCCAATTCAAACTTAATAAAGTTTTAAACTTCAAACTTCTACAACCGATGCCGAAACATATCAAATCACGTCCGATAGACCTCAAATTTTGCACACAAGTCATAATTGACATTACGGACCTACTTTAACTTCCGGAATCGGAATCCAACACTGATATCAAATCATCCACTTCCAGTCAATCTTTCCAAAAATTCAACTTTCGTCATTTCAAGCCTAATTTAGCTACAGACCTCTAAAACACAATCCGGACACGCTCCTAAGTCCAAAATCACCCAGCGGAGCTAATGGAACAGACATAACTCCATTCCGGAGTCGTCTTCATACAGTTCCAACTACGATCAAAATTTTAAAACTTAAACTTCCATTTTAGAGACTAAGTGTCCCAAATCACTTTGAAACCACAATAAAACCTCCCGGCAAGTCACATAAGTAGAAAACGATATGGGGGAAGCAGTAAATAGGGGATCAGGGATAATACACTCAAAACGACCGAACGGGTCGTCATACAAATGCAAAGCTGGATAGAACAGAGAACAAGAGGAAAGACAAAGCAAGCAAAAATACTGAAGTTGGTATATACAGAGTTCACATATGCAATATGGATTGAACGAAACAACAGAGTTTTTATGCAGAAAGCAAAAATAAGTGATGCTATAGCTAAAGAAATAGCCTATATCTATCATGTTCGTGTTGCTGACAATCACAAGATGACTCTACATAATTCCAAATTTCCTAGTTAAGGTGTATAGGATCGTTTCTATTATTGTGGATGTGTTTGTCATATGAATAATAGACTGAGTATAAAGTCTAGCTGGATTTGTAAATATTATACTTGGTAATTAGTGAAAGTTGATAGTTACCAAAAAAAAAAAAAAATAGCAGTAGACAAAATGCATTCGAAATTGAATTAATTTTTGTTTCTATTCACATTCATTTCAACACACGATTGCTCCCTATATATTTTATATATTAGATTATTTTAATAAAATATTAATTCATCATTAATCATTTTTAGACTTTGCATCATTACCTATGGAGTTTTTCTATGATATAGGGTAACCTCTTCATTTTCAAATCTCTAAAATAACAAAAGATTTAACTTATAAATTTATTTTATTTGAAAATTATTTTTTGTGTTTTATGTGTTTTCAATATTAGGTAAAAAAACACTACTTTTGAAATCACAATAAGGCATCTAAGGGCTTTTGTGGAGCGAGCGTTGTTTTATTGAGTTAGTTAAATGAGATTAACACTCATTATTTTCAAGAACTTACCACTTTTAAACTTTTATTTTATAACTCAAACACATTATGTGATATATAACATTGTATATCCCTTGATATAAGTACACGCGCAAAACACGTACCTTAAGACTAGTTATGAAGGATATGTGTTTCACATTTATTGGACTAGTAAAAATATCGGTGCGTGTAGGTTTTTATCCGATACCTAGTGTGTGCCTTTTATTAATTATGGAACCCAACCTCCACATGGAAACGTCACATGCCGGAGTAATTAAATATTCCCTCCGTTCACTTTTACTTGTCCACTATGAACTTTGCAACACCCCTCAAGAAATAAGAAATGAAAGGCATAATTTATCATGATACCCATATTAATTGATGCATATTTTTAATGAATTTGAGAAAATAATTTGAAATGAGTAATTAATAATGTGAGTATAACAAGAAAAAATAAATTATCTTCTCTTGATATACTAAAAGTGACAAGTAAAAGTGAAAATCTATTTTTAGAATACTAGACAAGTAAAAGTGAATGGAGGGAGTAGTTTAAGAACTATAAATAATTCATT
This sequence comes from Nicotiana otophora, assembly GCA_000715115.1. Taxonomy (NCBI): domain Eukaryota; kingdom Viridiplantae; phylum Streptophyta; class Magnoliopsida; order Solanales; family Solanaceae; genus Nicotiana; species Nicotiana otophora. The sequence continues at coordinate 201,920 of AWOL01S0001403.1, forward strand.
AAATCCTCATTCAATCAGTTCTAATAATTTCTTATTAATCTTGTTGTTTCCTTTTAACCTTGTTGTAAATTAACATCTCGATATCCGGTTGTTGGTATAAAGAAATCGCCTCTATAACAACCACTACACCAATAAAACAAAGGGACACGACCTTTGATATGCATAAGAGATAGGCAGACGGGGAGTACGCAACCGAACAACCGCTGGAGTTTCCAGCAGTGATAACTGAACTAATCAGATGGGTCTTTCAGTCTCTATTTGGCAAAGGGAGACGGAGAGGAACTTAGAAGTCGGCAAAAAAAAGGTCGGCCCCTAGGGCACTATTCGCCTTGAGAGTGGTTCGGCCATCAAGCTACTTTGTGGGTAGTGGACCAGACTAGTGACTGCTACAGCTTCTTCTACATAGGCTATGTAACTTCTAGAATTGAAAAGGCCGAGTTCTCCTGCCTAATTTAGATAAAGCCTTGCATGAATATGGGTCGCGCTCGAGAGGCTATGAATCAATTTGACTTAGCGTATATTACGCTCGAGGTTCCTCGAGCCTCCTCTTGTACCAATGTCCCCCTAATTCTGAAACACAACAATTGACTTGCCACTATAGTATATGAAAAGGCTTCGGGAATCACTTCAATTCACATGCCTATAGAGTCGGGAAGTTATTCCTATAATAATGAAGGGCGGTCTTTCCAAAAGGCAGTAGTGACAGCATAATAAATGTCCAGGGGATAAAACAAAATCTTGAATTTACGGGTTTCTGCAAGGTCTTGAACCTTCACGCTGACCGTTTTCTTTCTCAGTAGCAAAAGCGTGGGTTTGATTGTGTCGTAGCTTTATAATTCGGATAACCTTCGTCATCGTCAGCATTTGGTACTCTCTCGATAACTTCAATAGTTCACTGAAAGCCTTCTGAATGACCTCCCTCTCACTTCGTTCGAGCTGAATTACATCCACCCTCTTACGGTTAAAAAAGTATTTTTTTTTCCTCCTCCCTTCAGTTCAGTTTTGAAAGTCAGTATGAAGTCCATCAATAGTACTTCTTTTTTTCACTTGGTCGCCTAGTATCTTGAAACCTCTTTGCTTGCGGGGGCAGGAGTGGAAAGAGCTCTCCAACGTGTTGCAGAGCCTTCGGCCACTCGCAAATGCCTATTATAGTACTGCCCCAGGCCTTAAAGTTGTCGAGGAAGTATATATTATAGCAATCGCGCTTAAAGTCTAACAATATACTACTGTAATCAGTTTTAACCTGCAGCCAAAACTATTTATATCTGGTAATAAAAAAACAAAATATATGTGTATATATATGCACATACACACACATACACGACTATTATTTTCAGAACAACTATAAAATATCTATCATTTTTCCTTAAAGTTTGCTCAGCAGGTCAACGTGCTTGCTTTACTATCTTAAGCCAATTTGGTCATTTCAGTTCAAATAGAGTTATATAACGGGCCAAAAAGGAATCCTACCGTAGCTTATATATAAATGTTTCAGCGCTTTGGCTAAATTATCCCTAGCTTGTGTCATTATCCATCATCACACTCTTTCCTACCTAGTAGCTCCCCAGCCCACACGTGCCAAGCCTTACTAATCGTTTCTTCTCTCGGTATTACTTTAACAAATCATAACCTTTGTTAATATTCTGTATTTATTCAACATTTGTTTCACTGTACTACTATTTTAATATTATTTATTTAATTTTAAATTTACTTGTGTGCTAATTTTGTTTATTAATTAGATGGTATAAAAATGTTGTAACTTATTATATGAACTGTCATTTTCTATGTTTGATACTTTCTAACATCAAAGACTATAGACTATTTACCAGGGGAAATTTAGACAAAATCAAATAAAATATATTCAAATTCTAAGAAATATTAAAAATTATTTAAATATTAAAGAATATAAAGATATATTGTTACATAGAAAATTTTAGAAGTTTACATTGCATCTTAATTTTTTGAGGGATAATTAATCAATTTAGAGTTTAAGGGATAATTAATCAATTTAGAGTTTAACTTTGTAGAAACTATATAAATTAACTGTGAGGTAATTTTTTTATTTCAATCTTAAGATAAATATTTAAAAAAAAAATTGTCTTCTATATTCTAAGATTTGATTTTCTTCGGAAAAAGTTCGAATTGAGGAACATACGTTTTAACCATAAGTGAACAATGTTGCAAATTTTAAAAATTTCCAAGTACAATTCCGAGGGTGCATTTAGTAATTTGCTTTTTTCCAAAAAAAAAAATAGAAGTTAAGAAGAAAAGGAGAAAAGTACAAGAAAACGTTAAAAAATTAGAGACTAGGACATATTGGAAAACAAATAGAGTAAGAACAATATAAAACAAGGGAGGAACAACTTGAAAAAATTGAAAAAGGAAGCAGACATATTCATTATTTTGTGGTATATGATTTAGAGTTTGCTACAACAAAATTTGAATAGTATCATCTAGAACTTAACATTAGAAAATTGTTATACGTAGAAGCAAAGTTGCTTTTATGATTACTTTTATTGTTGTAGAACTAGGAATTTAACTTCCTAATTGTTATGAAAATAATTATATTATGGATGTTCATTTATTACTCCGCTAGAAGATTATCTATTTAGTACTCTGTTGAAGTTTATCTACAAGCAGCTGATGTAGGCAGGTTGCAAGCAGCTCAATGAAATGATTTGCAGTAACTTCTTATTAAACAGACAGGTTGCAAGCAGCTCAATGAAATGATTTGCAGTAGCTTCTTATTAAACAGACAGGTTGCAAGCAGCTCATGCAGATAGCTTACAAGCAGCTAAAGAAAAGCCTTCCAGTTGCTTCGTGAAAAGCCTCGCAGTTGCTTCCTTTCTTCTATAAATAGAGGAGTTTTCAGTTCATTATGTACATAAGTTTGAAGTTTGAATAATATATCAGTTTCTCTCTATACTTGTCTTTACTTTACTGTCTTTATTTTATAACAC